>JAQFVV010000030.1:5010038-5361084 GCA_028023455.1 Epiperipatus broadwayi | reverse complement strand
CGGTGGAATGAAGCACAAATATATATAAATGAAGACTTAATTAATTAATACCTATATATTATGAAATATCCAGTGTAATGGTATGATTAGAATACCAAACAGTAATGGAAAACTTAAATTCATTAATAAAAATAAGTTATTGGAAATTGAGAATCCCCCTCCCCTTTGTTAAATTACTTTACATAACTTCCCACGAATGTTGAAACAAACATGATTCAGTTCTAAGTGCTTTTATCACAGTTACAGATAATTTTACATATATAGGAGTTTGGTGATTATTTATCGAATAAGATATTTAAACACATTTCAGCGCTATTAAATTTGGAAAAACATTTCTACTTTTTTCGACTATAACCTTATAATTAAATTGTTTACTCCCAAACTGGCAAGCGTCCGCTATAATGAAAGTAAAACTTGTTTTTAACTAAAACTTAATTGATCTCCCCATAAAAGAAAAAGGATTTAAAAGAAAGCGAACATATTTGCAAATTTAGGAAGTTATTGGCATATTATTTAAAAATATAATAATCAAAATTATGAAATGTTGCACAAAAGTGAAATAAATTATAATTATTTATTAGAGGCTCAGTGATAGAAATATTAAGAGAGTTTATGAATACATTTTAACAGATTATGTAAGAATTTACAAATTATATTAGTTGATAAGGTATTTCTGATCTTAAGATCAGCTAAAAGGATTACACTACATTTAAAGGAATGGTTAGACAAATTTATCTGAAAGTTTAGATTCTTCATGTAAGTTAACGAGTTATAGCAGCAACAAATTTGTTACCTTGTTCATTATTAACAGTTTTTGCGTGATTTGAAGTGTCCATTGGAGATCTAGTTTTTTATTATGGTTGGTCAGGTATGTAGCACTTTCATTATTTAGCATATAGGTACATGGTTATTGTTCATGGGTGTTGATCCTGGGCGATGTCTGGAAAAATTGCATTTTGAACAGCGAGAAAGGTGAAGTTTTATCTACTCATGGTACATTGAATTCGGCTTGCCATTGCTCTTATTAAATTACTTGTTTTCGGGTATTCAAATCCAGCACTATTCGTGATTTTTAAGTTCTGGAATACTATTTAGCTCCTTGACCTGAGGCATTTTATACACTTTATCATTTTGCACACCGAATGCACACCTTTGTTCTTGTAAGTTTTAAGACAATGCAATCCTGCTAAGAATTTCTTGAGTGACTTTTAAAATATAATCTGACCGCCATTACTAAAATAAATAAAATTTAATTTTAAAAATACAAATTAATAAAATATTTTGATATAAACATTTTACAAATAATCTCCGCTCACCTAAGATATATATGTATCCATTACGCACATATATGAATTAAAATAATATAAAATATTTATTTATTGAAGATGTTTAGATTTAAATATTTATACATATCTACATCAATGATTATTTTAATAATTAAGCAAAAAAAATGTGTTAATAAATGCGTATATACATGTAAGGATGGAGTTTGAATATGGTTTAGTGATGGGATTTAATTTTTATAGTTAAGTAAATATATTCATTGCTGTCATTGGTTGTATAGCATCTTGTATAATTAATATCATGTTAAGTAGTCTCATACTAATGTTTATGAGCAAATATAATTTTATAAAACATTTTTGAATGGCTTTCCAAACATTTTATTATTGATGCTTATATAAAATATATACGTCGCGTATATTTTGTCATTATTCTTGTTAAAGAATAAAAATATTTAAATGGTATAAACAGATCTGCTTACACATAGCAGAACTAATTTTATACAGAAATAAAGAATAGAATTATAAATTTAACATTTCACACTAAAAAATTTTGAGATAAAGCAATTATACTTAGATTACATTTTTATTTATGTGCATAATAAACGGTTTTTACATTTTATTTGCATGTGTGGAAGCTTACGTGTTTATATTTTTATTTAGCAAAGATTGATTTAGTTGCTAGAATATTTATTAGACAATAAATTGGTTATTAGCAGGCCATTTTAAAATTAATTGAAATAAATAACTTTATTTTTATGATTTACTTATTTTGAACCCAGAAATAATTGTGGAGTAATTAAACATTGAGATTATTATTCTTTTTCTCATTATTTTTAAAGTGTTTCTAAAGTTTTCCACCTTGATTCAAAAATTTAACATTTTGCCCGGTAATAACCATGACGACCTTTTCCAATATTTTGTGGACAAACAAAGAAACCACAATTCTGTAATCCCGATATCATGTGATGACTGTTATAAAAGCTGAAGTTTGGAAAATCCAGACAGTCTTCACAAATTTTTATTGCATTCAGGACCTAAACAGGTTTAAATGTGTAGAGATGGTAATCTGGACCGATGATTGCTGTTTTAGCATGAAATACGTATATTGGTAATTATTTCTTTTCAGCATGTGTTCAGTCGTGGCTCGTGTGAAAGTCTGTGCTCATATACCCTATATATTACATATATAGACACAGGTATATAATAAGCCTATGTGTTTCAGTTATTAAAAAAGCTATTTTATTTGCCATCTAGAATTTGCTGATTAAATTGATTTCTTCTCATTGTACTAAGAAAAGATAAACAAATAAACCAAAACAATTAATTAATTACCTAATTCTTTATTTCAAGAAATATCATTTATTACAATGAACTGTTAGTGGGAAAATTGACTTTTGGAATGCTTCTCACTATTTCAACAATAAATCGCTGGATTTCTTACATTGAAAGTCATGATCAATAGCTGATAGATTTGGAAAATTATATTTATTAACTTCAAATAAGTAGCTGATGTTTATTTTAAAATTATTGTAAGAATAAGAAGGGCTGCATATTCATCTGAATGTTGTGAATTGTCTCATCTTTAATTATCTAATTATGTAAAATGGTGCGGAAAAGAGTTGAAAATGATATAAGAAAGTATAATTGTGAACTAGCAAGGAAAGCTGTAGAAGAAAATAAAAGTCTTAAGAATGTAAAACAACATTTTGGTATTGGTAGGAAATTTATATCTGCAATAAGAAAAAAAGATGGAATTGTTACTAAAAAGAGAGATGACATCATGAAATTGGTAGAAGATTTTTATCAAGAATTATATAGTAATAAAGAACAAGTACCTCCTATATCTATTACATCTTCCGAATTGCCCAGAATTTTAAATGAAGAAGTGAGACATGCAATTGAATGTATGAAGAAAGGAAAGGCTCCAGGAAATGATGGAATTATAATTGATATATTAAAAGAAGCAGGTGAAGAAATAGAAATTTTTTTAGCAAAGTTATATACCAAATGTCTAAATGATAAAGATGTATTGGATGATTGGAAGAATGCAGTAATAATATTAATATTTAAAAAAGGTGATAAAGAAGATATTAGAAATTACAGACCTATCAGCCTTTTATCAGTTTTATATAAAATTTTTACCAAGATAATTACAACTCGTCTACAGAGATCAAGCTGGTTTTAAAAGTGGTTTTAGTACAGTATATCATATCCAAGTGTTGAGAGAAGTTATAGAAAGGACAAATGAATGTGAGTTGTCATTATGTTTTGGATTTGTAGATTATGAAAAGGCATTTGATTCTACAAACATTTCTTCAGTGATTAAAGCATTGGATCATCAAGGTATAGATCCAGGATATTGTCATATTTTGAAGAATATTTATAAAAATGCAACAGCAACAATTAGATTACATAATGATACTGGGAAAGTCAACATTGAGAAAGGTGTAAGACAAGGTGACTCCTTATCTCCAAAACTTTTTACAGCAGTGCTGCAAGAAGTATTTTGTGGATTAAAATGGGAAATTAAAGGAGTGAAAGTAAATGGAGATTATTTAAGTCATTTAGATTTCGCATATGATGTAGTTGTTTTTGCAAATAATGCTTCAGAGCTGCAGGAAATGTTGCAGGAGTTATCAGATGAAAGTAGGACTAAAGATAAATGTTCAAAAGACTAAAGTAATGTTTAATCGATTTGCTCAAAATATGAAAATAAAGATTGATTATGATGAATTAGAAGAAGTTAACAGTTACAAATACCTTGGTCAGATTATTAATACAGATGGAAACATAATGGAAGAAATTAATCATAGAATTAAACTTGGTTGGAGTGCTTTTGATAGAAATAACTTGATACTAAAAGGAAATATGCCTATGTGTTTGAAAAGGAAGGTTTTTAACAAATGTGTTTTACCAGTTCTTACTTATGGATCTGAGACTTGGACACTTAATAGAAGAGCAATACAGAGATTTCAGACCACTCAAAGAAGTATGGAGAGATCTATGTTGGGAGTAACATGAAGAGATCGAAAACACAATGTATGGGTAAGAGAACAAACAGGTATTACTGACCTCATTGAAAAAAAATTAAAAGATTGAAGTGGAGTTGGGCTGGTCATATTGCTAGAAGAGATGATACTAGATGGACAATTGAAATTTTAAACTGGATTCCAAGAGATTGTAAAAGACCCAGAAAGAGACCACATGTGAGATGGATGGATGAAATAAGAAAGTGTGCAGGGGTGATGTGGAGAAGCTGAAGATGAATTAAACTTGGAGAGACCTTCATCCTGCAGTGGATTGATAATGGTTGATAATGATGATCCTTCCGTAAACTTGTCACTTAGAGAAACTAACTTTGATTCAAAAAGTAACGAAAATCGCTTTGTTATGGATGATGAACTATTTGCTTTATTAGTTATGATTAGAAAAGCGTCATGGATTAAAGATCTATAAATGAGTAGATTAATTATATACCTCAAAGTAAAGAAACAGTGAACACCAATCCTTTGGATAAAATTATAACATCTGTTCAAATGAATTAAATTGCTACTTGCAACAAACTGAATTTGTATACAGTTCTTTAAAAAATGCATTATGGATTATCGATCCTCAATATTTAAATAGATAATGGATTATGAAGATAAATATTTAAATGCCACTCCTGAATTGTGGATTATCAAAGCAAATATAATAAACATCCAAGTGATAAGCGATCTTAAAACAGAATGTGTGTTGAATGTAACATCTTGAATGAACAAGTATGATAAATGGAATTTATTAATGTTTAGCTGTGTCTAGAAAGAATTATATTACAAAAATGAAATTAATTGTTCAATAAACAGATTATTTAATGCACTTTCTCATAATTGCTTCTTTCTTAGTTAATATTATAGTTATTAATGTAAGTTTTATCAGATATTTTTATTATTATTGTCAAGATTGGTTGGGATTTATCTTCAGCTTAGATTGGATAAATGTAAGTAACTTAAACTTTTGCTATATTGCAATTATTGTTTTATGGGTTCTTAAGTTTCAACTTCACAATTAAGTGGAATTAATCATCCTTATTTAGATTAGTAGATTTGTAAAGAATATTTTATGCAACACTCATATGATAGTATTCATTTTTCAGTTATATAATACGTAACCAGGTATCCTAATGAATATGCATGATACAATAAACTATCTACATAATCCTGAGAACTTACCGTTAAGATATTACTCATACCCTAACTCGTATCTGATTCAAAATGTTTGCTATAATATAAACTCATACCAATAAAGAGACATTCATTATTTTTATTCTTCAAGAGACCATTTCATTTATGTCTTATTGGAGAAAAACAAGAAAATTATAACACAAACTGTTTTAATTATTTGATTAAGATTATTGTCTGGATGTGAGGGTACACTCCTTCCATTTTGTTAGTAATTCATAATTATCGTCTAAATATTTTAATGTCTTAATAAAATATTTACCATTAATATATAACCTTTCATTGTACATTTTTAATTTTAGTTTATTAGATGTTACTATTAAAAAACTGTTTTGAGAAATGTATAAATTACTTACACCAATATGCTTGTTTAATAGTCAAAGCCCGGGGAAAATTAATACAAAAGATTAAGTGATACTAAAATGAATTTTCTAAAATATCTATTTGATTATTTGCAGTGAATCCATAAGATGTGATGTGGTGGTAATCAGTACGTCTACAGCAAGGGTCGCCAAACTTTTTTGATCATAGACCCCTATATAATTTTTCAGTTAATTAAAATAAAACTATCTATTAGGTACTGTGTTGTACATTTATTTTATGATTTTAAACATTTATTAAAGTAATTTTACATTGTGTAACAATAGTTTTATGAAAAATATGTGTGATTTGCATATTAAGAATTGTTTTTCCTTCGACCCCCTGGCTCAGATCGACCCCTACTTTTGTTAAATAGACCCCTGGGGGTCTATATAGACCACTTTGGCGACCTCTGGTCTACAGATTCTGGCGCCCTCAAACAAAAAACTGATTTCGCAAACAATTTGAATCGGAATAAAATATTACGTCAGTTAATCAGGAAATATAACTTTTCAAGAAATATCCGAATTCACACATGAACGGAATAAATCTTACATAGTTCGATTAACTGTTGCATTATTCTGTGTAATGTAGATGACATAATCTAATGATAAATATTGCACTATATTTCATTCATTTTTGATAACTTCTAATTTTATATTTAAAGGGTGAAAACATTTCCTTTTTAGTTTAGATAAAAATGATGCTCATTATAGACATGATTAATGAGGGCTTCCCATATTTTAATATTATTTATCACTTTCTTTTTTCTGTCCATGCAAATTATGAAAACAAACATCTACACATAAATAAATAAAAAAAACAACCACAGTCCTTTGTCATTTCAAAACATTTTATTGAAAAAAAAAACATTTAAAAATCTTTACAAAACTGAAACTAAATATAAATTTTCAATTTTATACATTTTTAATACATATAGAAGTATATAATGGCTATGAGTCATTAGGTAATATATCTTATTAAAATAAATTATATAAGTTTTACCAATGAATAATCAAATAGCTCTTGAAGTAAACCACTATCAGACAAAGGCATTTTCAGAATTTCCTCGTAGTAGAGTAATAAAATAGACCACACCCATTAGGCTTGATAATTGTCAGTTTTTCCTTTGTATTCTTTGGTTAAGAATAGTTAAATATCCATTTTACTAATCAATATGAAATAGTTAATTGATTGGCTGTGAACAAATGATTGAAATAAAAATCCTAATCTTGAATGGAATCTGGAAAAATTTTCATTTATCAGTCAATTTGAACTTAAGTCATGTGCATGGAAAACAAATGTACTATCACTACATTACAATGCATATTTAAAAGTTACTAAGATTTTTTATGTTTTCGTAGAAGTTTGTGGTGATGGTATTTTAGTTGTACTTATATACTGAATTATTTCCGTCATCTAATATTAATTATTGAATGACTTTAGAAGAATTTAATTTTATTTAAGTTTTCCAATTACATTCAGTTGTAGTAGTAACATACAAGGTTAGTATCTGCACAATGTTTCAAGAGGTATTATTCTCTCTTCAGGTATTTCTGACCTGATCAGTGACTACTAGTATGGGAATCAAACCTGGACCTTTAGATTCTTGAATATTAAATTTTAAGGTAATACCCATCCTAACTTTGGCAGGATGGCTCGGTTGGTTAGAGTGTTACCTTAAAATTCAATATTAAAGAATCTAAAGGTCCACGCTTGATTTCCATGCTAGTACAGTCATTGTTCAGGCCAGCAACATATGAAAAAGAGAAAAGGATACCGCTTGAAACTGTGCATATATTAATCTGTGAAGCTATTACTAACAGTTGAATGTAATTGGAAAATGTAAATAAAGTTAAATTTTTCTAAAGATATTAAAGACTTAATATATTAGATAATAGAAATAGTACAGTATATAAATACAACTAAGATATTTACATTTAAAATAATATGACAATAACAAGCAACTAAAAAGTAAAGTCAAATTCTGGCAACTACAACCACAATACCATCATTGCTTTATAATTTGTTGTTCCGATATGAAATTAAAAATATAATACCGCATTTTAAAAATGTCAAAGACCAGTTTCAACAAACAACTGTAGTTCTATTATAAAGTATGAATACAAAAGAAATAAATTCAACCGAATATGCTCTAAGTATAGTTTAATTTTGTAGTCTTAGTATAGTAATTGACCATTATTATTTAACGTAGGTAAAGTTTGATTTGCGAATTTACGGGCATCACTAAAATATTGATTTTAAGCATTGTAATTAAATTTTGTTATAATAACTGCTCCGAGTTATGTTAATAGTATTTTCATATTGCTTTTCATAAAATTTGGTTATTCGATAGATTAATAATTCAATATTTAAGAAATAAAATATCTTCTCAAGGTTGTAACTGCAATTATCCTGCTAAAATTCTTGCAATCTTTTTTATTATCATACTAATAATATTCCTTTAAATTTACCATCAGGTTTACATCAAGATTTTACCACTGTTATAACAATAGTTTAGTACAAATGATAAAAAAATACAAAAAATGATATCTTGTTAAAGACTTATACAAATATATATACTTTTTTTCTTTTTTAGAGAAAGGAAAGAAAAAAAACAAATATTTATTAAAAATAAAATACAAAATGTTTCCAAATAACTTGGCTGCAACATTTTTAATGTTAGCAAAAGAAAAAGGTTTTTATATTTATTTTTATTTAGTGTAGCTGGGCGTGCTTTTGATGTTCATAGCACTGTGAATCTGATATTCCACATCAAAAGTACGCTCAGCTACACTTAATAATAATAAAAATAAATAACGACATTCTACATTGAAAGCACGCTCAACTACACTTAATAATAAAATTAAATATAAACCCTTTTCTTTCACTAATGTTAGAAACATTTCAGCCAAACTATTACAAACAACAACGAAAAGGATATAAGTAAGAAATACTGCATATTAAAATTTCTGAAGTAATAATGTAAGGTTTAATACGCTTGACGTATATAGTGAAATTAAATTCATAAAAAAAAAAAAAAAATTACACTAATATTTCTTAAGGCTAAGCGCTTTCAGAGCATTCGACTCCATATTCATAGCCTCCAAATCTAATAATGCTAACATTTTATGGATTAAAATTAAAAGCGAAAGAAATAAAAATAAATACGACTATTTAAATTAGCTAATTTTTTTCTCATGTGTTATAGCATCTGCCGGGAAGCTAACCCGGGACAACTGCTTGTAAAGCAGTTGTCGCTAGATTTTGCAGATAAAATTATTGCTTTTGCAAATATTGCTTTAGAACTTAAGGGAATTATTTTACAATAACTATCAGATGAGAGAGAGAAAATATCACAGATAAATGCTAAAAAGAATAAAGTGGCTTTCAAAATAACATTGATACTGTGAATTAGATTATTAATACAAATAGAAATATAATGAATCAAATTAAATCATACAGTTGAACTTGGGAGTGCTTCAGATAGAAAGAATTAGGCATTAATTAAACGGTGATATGCCTATCTCTTTAAAAAGAAAGACTTTCAATAAAAAAATGCACGTATGGATCTAATTTTGAAAAAATGTCACATAATTCTAGCTTATATAATGCTTTGCAGGAGCAAACACTTATATTACTTCAATTCCCAGATATTGTAAACTTGTGTGATCAACAGATGCTAATGAATTATTGAATCCCAATAACAGTGCTATCACATTGCCAGACTAGCTTCTGGCTTACAGCCTTTTTTAGTAAGGAGATTTAGATCTAATACGTTTGGATTTTTTAAAAATCTAAACTACCTTATTCTGCTGCCATCTGTTATTTATTGTTCTATCATGTTACATGCCTGAAATAAAATATAATATTTTATATCCAAGCCAGTTTAATTGCATAGTTATATAGATCTGACTATTTATACCATTTCAATAGATTTAATAAGTAATGTAAGAGCAATAAAGAAATTTCAGACATATAGTAAAGTATGGAGAGGTGTGTGTTGGGATTAACAAAAAAGTTTTGAAAGTAAAATACATAAGTAGGAAAATATATAAACCTTTAATCTGCTTAGTGAGGACAATTGGTTTCCCAAAACTCATCATAAAGCAAGAACATCATATAAAAAAAGATATTATAATGGTTTTTTATGGGGAAAAAATTAACTTGTTTCTGGAGATAAAAATTATATAATAAATTGTTAATATTTTATTAAAAAACAATTTAACTTCGTATATGTAGTACTTAAAAAAATAATGTACAACATATGTATGTGTAAACTGTGCTATATGTGTATTATCCAGGTATATACTTAAACTATGTAAGTAAGCAAGATAATGTAATTTAAATCTATGTAAAAAGAAAAAAAACCCATTTAGCTTAAAGTTGTTCTTATAATTCATTCTTCAGCACTCATCATCATCCAGTTTTCTGAGTCATCAGTTGCTTATTCTAAGAATCCATAGTTATCTTTTAAATTCTTTGATGATCTTGTTTGTTTGGAGAAGTACATCAGGTGTTGATGACCAAGGATTTCTAGGAAAAAAGTTTAAAATGAGTAGTTGACTGGCTTCTTTGATTTTCTCTTTGTACAACATATTATAAGGTCTTGTTTATTAATTTGAGGCATTTTTAGATCTGAAGCATTCTAAGTTGGGATCGAATTCTTCAAAAATGTTCATGGTCTCATGATATGAAATGTTTCTTCAGTTTTTTAATGTTCAGATTCTTCTTGACAGATTTTCTTTTTTTTTTATCCAGTTGTATTAATTCTTCCATCCATGCTTGCAAAAGCTCTTTAATATTGTCATCACAAATTTTTTATAGGCATCTATCTAAAGTATGAACAAAATGCTTCGTTACTCATCGAAATTAGAATATCAAGTTATGATGATTCTTTCATCCGTAGATTAAAGATATAACATGGCGTTCAATAGTATTGGTTGCCTCTACGCTTCCAATTGAAAACATATGGAGGTTTAAACTTAAAACATTTTTTTCCCCAAAATCATTAGAAGAAAAATATGTAGTTTCACTGTCCAAATATATATAAAAATGAACAGAAAATGAGAGTAAGCTTGCAGTTGACAATTTTTTTATATTCGTTCACAAAACGGTTAATCATTGCACTAAAAAAAGCCCATACTGAAGTTTGATTTTTTTTTAAAATTCATACTGATATTTATGAAAATTTTGTAGAATTAAAAAACCAGTGTTTAATAATATCTCGTCTAATTGTGCTGTTGTGACCATAAAGATTTGTATTTACGAACAGTGTAAGGGTAACCAAATTATAGAACTACATTGCCGAACGTAATCACACAGTTAATTTCATAAAAAATAAAAATTCTGACATTAAAATCAATATTTAACAGCTTTCTTTTTTGCAATATGTACTATGCAGATCTAAATAAACAGCTTTATATATAAATATGTTAGCTGTGGCATTTTTTTCTTGTCATGAGGTGTCTCATTTTATTAGGTGTGATAGCCATTTTCTTTGGAATGACTTAGAAATTTTTTGAATAGTGCAACCCTTGTGATGGCAGAGATAGACTATTTGAATAATATTAAAGATATGAATCTTCTTCAATTTATTTGTATCACATTTTCATCATACAAAATTTATTAACTGCATAAAATCATGCTCACATTTTTTTTAAACTGAAAATACATTTACGATAGTAATTTCAATTCGACTGAAATTAGCATTCATAAAGATTTCTAACCAAAATTGATATTTTAGCTAATATTTACACTGTACACAATTTAAAATTAAATATTAATAGTATACAACCAAAATTTATTTTTAATTATGTTGAATGAAATTTTCATTTTTTTTTATTTCTATATTTTTATATATTTGCGATAATTTCCCGCAATTCTGAAACATTATATGATGTCTTAAAATTGAGTAGTGTGTTAATTTAAATTTAGAATTAGTAATTTTTGAATATATAAAATTGATTATTAATGGTGTAATCCATGAAATCATTTTTTTTTTCAAAATAACAATTACAAAACTAAATTACAATACAATGATCATAATTTTTGCTGCAAGCAAAGTACTGTTCATAAGAACTTTAATCCATAAAAATGAGTAAAATATAATGTGTAGTTTTTAAATTAATGTATACATTTGAAAATGTAATACTGTTTTAATATATATGGGTGTTGTATGTTATCAAAATATGATTTTGATTATTGTATTGAATGAAACACTTTGGGGGGGGGGGGGGGTTGTAATCATTAATGATGAAAATCTTTACCTTGGATATGTCATTAATGAAGTACTGCTTATCTTGCAAGGATGCTGGATGAAAATTAAATAAAATACTGTACTATATATTCATTAATAGTATTTTAAGTTTATAATCAAAACATTGTACACAGTACTGTAATATTGTATAATGTATTGTACAATTTAGCATGGATGTCACTATTTTGTTTTTGGATAATAGCTTTAATAACTGTCCTATGGCATCATCCAATTACAAAATGGCCACCATTTTTAAAAATAAACAAAAAAAAATTTTGAATTTTTTTTAAGATCATTATGGCGAGCAATCGATTGTAAATCAAAATAGTGGGTACAAATTGATGATTATCGCTATTGAGAATCCTCACATAAAGGTCCAGCACTAAGCAAATATAGGTGTACATTGAATATTGGTGAAAAAATTTAAAAAACTAGCCTGGGCTAGAAACAGATCTTGAATTGGAGCTCACCAAAATTTAAAAGATCTAAAAAGAAATCATACGAGATGAGCAGATGAAATAAAGAAGTTTACTGGAGTTATGTAGAGAAGCTATAGATTGAAGAAGTCAAGTTAAATTTGAACCACTGCTGATACACATTCAATCATATGTCTGAAGTCATTCAATTATGTGCATACCATGATATTTTATGTATTTTTATGATCTAAATTGAAATGTCAATTTGTGCAACATTTTTCAGCGATAATTTAAACTATCATGTATTTAGAAATGATGTTATGGCTGTTCCAACATAATGATCCTACATATGATGAAAACTGACATACATATAAACAAAATCTGAGATAATAAAACTCATATAAATATATCAATGTGTTAAACAGAGTAATTACTTTTTAAAAAAATATTAAGTCAAGAAAATGCACTCGGCTATTAATATTGTTTTTAGAAATAATCTGTTTAGGACATTGATATGTCTATTTCATTATATATATATATGTGTGTGTGTGTGTTGCATTATTAATAGGGTAGATAGATATTAAAAGTTTGTTAGGAGATAAAAAATCTTATGATATTTCTATTAAAAAATATTCAATTTCACACTTGGTTCATTTTAGGATTTTTAGTTTATTATATTTTTAAGTCACATATGTAGACTAAAATGAGCTTTATTCCGATAAATTGAGTGCTTTACACAATTGAGATTGAAAATCCTCATTTTCTATAGAACTGCAGTCAATTTTTTTCCCTTTATTTTCCAGAACTTTGCAGCATATAGGAGCTACTTCATTTATAATTATAATACCTGATGGGTTTTTACATTTTAAAATGAGTTTCATTTCTATTTTACTGAAAGAAGATTTAATATAATTTTTTGTTAAAACAATAATAATTTTTTCACTTTTGTTCACAAAACTGTGTAAATTTTCAAGTTGGGATTTTTCAGAAGAAAAATTCATATAAGAAACTATATGTAATTCTTTTCCAGTACTATTGATATTTTCTAAAAACTGTTTTAAAGACCACACCATTTCTTCATCTTTTCTTGAACAACTAATGAACAAATCAAATTCAATTTCTTCAGTAAATAAACGTTGCAAATCTTTTTTGTTATGTTTTTTCGTAATATAAAGTAAATACATTATATCCCATCGAAAGTAAAATAAAAACGATAAAATAATGAAAACAACTAAACAGGAACATAAAATGGGAATAAGAATTGATAAAATCCAATTATATTTTACACTTTTTGAACATCCATTAGGTGTGTGAAGAAAGTCTATTACTCTTTTATCTATCCATTCTGTAGGACTTTTACATATATAATTATCGAACTTAAGTAGTGTTATGTTTGTTTTATTTATCCAGTTGTGAAATGTTAGTAGGTCACATGAACAAAAAAATGGATTCCCCAATAAATTAAGCGATTTCAAATTTTTGAGACCAACAAAAGGTGAAGAATAAAATGAAATAATTAAATTATCAGATAAGTCTAAATATTCTACGTTTGCTTGATTTTCAAATAAACCTAATGGAATGTCTGAAATTAAATTTTGTTTGAGAGACAAGCTTTTTAGTGCTTTCAATCCCTTAAATATTTCGGGTAAAAGGACAGAAAGATTGTTTGAACTGAAATTCAAATGAGTAAGTTTATCCATAGATTCAAATAAATTTATTTTTTCGGAAAGTAAAAAAAAATTGTTGGATTGCAGATAAAGAGTGGTTAAATTATTTAATGGTTTAAAAGCAGAACTGTCACATTTGGAAATCTGATTGTTTGACAAATCTAAAACTTTTAAATTGGTTAGTCCATAGAAACTAAAAGAATTAAGTTGTTCAAGCCAATTATTGTTCAACTTTAGACTAATCAGTTTACTTAAATTTTCAAAACTATTATTATTTAAAATAGATATTGAATTAAATGATAAATCTAAATCAATTGTTAAACTTTCAGGCAGTCCAAATGGAATTGATGATAATAAGTTATGTGACATTTTAAAGTCTTTTAGACTGTTCATCGTCAAAATGTTGCTCACATTAGAAAAATTTAAATAATTATGACGTAAGTCCAGACTTTGTAGTTTAGTGAAAGAATCCAATGTTCCACTCTCGATATCATTAATAGAATTGTGGGAAATAAATAAATGCAATAATCTATTAGAAACATCTTTAAAAGTAGAATTAGTTAAAGTTGAATTAATAATCAAACTTGATATATCTAATGACTGTAGTTCAATAGAGCTTTTCAAATCTATAAGTACACTTCTCACCATTGTTTCATTCAAAGGATTGAAAGATAATACAAAAGACTGCAAATGTGGTAAGTTTTTAAAGGCTCCCACTTCAACGCTAAATAGTTGACAGTTACTTAATGACAAAGTAATTAATTGTGAATTACGAATTTCATCAAAATCAGAAATTTTAATTTTGTGAAGAGGATTAATATTCATACTAAATTCAATTAAATATTTTAAATTCTTTATTCCTGGGGGTAATGCTGCTTTGGTAATTTTATTGCTCGATAAATTGATTGTTTTTAAATTTGTAAGTGAAATTATTGCATTTGGAATTTCTACTAAATCATTCTGAGCGATGATTAACTCCGTTAAATGATCAAGATCTTGAAATGATCCATTTTCAATGTTAACAATTTTATTTCCTTCTAAATGAAGTTGGCACAAATTATTTAAATTTTTAAAGGCTAGAGGTGAAATATTCATTATTTTATTGTTTTTCATTTCTAAAATATGAAGTTTTCTAAACTCTGAGAATACATTATTTGTGAGATTTGTTATTGAATTACCATTTAGAAACAAGATTTCTACTTCGTATGGAATATTATCAGGAATATTTTTGAACTTTTTATTGTTACAATTTACTGTCTTGTGATCTGATGAACACGTGCAAGATACAGGACAAATAGATTGTACTGTTCGGATCAACAGTTCACAAATAATCAGTACAAATATCCCATAATTCCGTAAAATGGATTTCATGGTAGTTCTATTCCAGCACTGTCAAAAAAAGATATCCAAAATCTGCAATAAAAAAAAATTGTATTCTGAACATATGGAAGAAACCCATTATTTTGGTAATAAAATTAGATTAAGAAAATACTAAATAAAATTCTCATAATAAAACAATATTACTTAATTTCGCCCTTACAGTTAACATTATTATGTTTTCAATATCTGAAAAAAATCAATAGATATAGATGGATAACTCAAAAGTTTGTGATGGTGGCATTTTAGTTACATATGTTGGTCTATTTCCATCAGCTAATATTGATTGTTAAATGGTTTTAGAAAAATTCAAATTTTATTTAAATTTTTGGTTGTCGTCGATGAGCAACCATATCCCACTGGATGGCGCAGTTATCATGCTAAAACTATAAAATATGATCATTCACAGGCCATTAATTATAATCATTTTGATGTGTTTTTTGTAATGCAAAAATAAAAACAAAAGAAAATCATCTTTTTTAAATATTATTTAATTTTAAATATTTTTTATTAACGTATACAAATTAAATGATAATAATAAATGTAAAGTAAAATAAACAAATTACAATTTGATTCATCTTTTTAGTTTTCTTTTTATTAGAAAAATCAATTTTCTATCGGAGATTTTTTTACTGGGGTTACGGCTTTTTTTTGTTGTTGTTTACCACTATTTTTTATTTCAAATAGAATGACAACTAAAAGTAAAAGTTGTTATGGTTAGGTTTACGGTTAAAATAAAAAATATCAAAATCGTATTTTTGTAAATATTTTTTTTTACTAACATCTATAAAATAAATGATAACAATAAATGTAAACTATATTCAACAAAGTATAACAGTAGTCGGAGAAAAGAAAGAAACAAACTTTTTAAAACAATGACAAATATATATATAAAATGTTTATAATATATGCTTTTTATGACATTTAAAAAAACAGTGTACAATTGTACTTTTCTTACTGGATATTTTTGTGTTAACGCTCTTTTTTATTTCAAAAATATACACACGGTACAATCTTAAAATGTCTCGTGGAAATGTTACGAACAGTACGTTACTTGACGCGTTACCTAATTCCAATTCACTTTATACATATATCTCATCAACATTTACTACTTAAAACTTCAATACACTACGGTGTAAAAAGTCTGTTAATTATTACTTTACAAAATCTGAACATTTCAATACTTTAAAATATAAAAAAATCCAATGAAAATAACATTTCCATCCAATTCAAAAAAACACACTCTCTCCCCAAGCCGTAACTATTTTATAAACTCTGCGAATTGGGAAAATGTATTTGCTGCATAAACATACATGCTGTACTGCGACGCGACATAGCGGCCTGCAATCTGTAGTACAACAAAAAAGTTGTATTATAGAAAACGCGGATTCGAACGTGTCGGCCACGGAAATGGCATTTTTATGTGTTTTAGCACGAAAACAGCGCCATCCAGTGGGATATGGTGGCTCATTGACGACAACCAAACTTTTTTTTTATGTGTCAAATGCGTTGAACAGGAAGTGAACCTGGGCAGGCAGCTATGTTAACCACTAGGCCACCAATGCTTGACAATTTTATTTAAACTTTTCAAATACTATTAGCAATAACACATAGGTTATTATATAACACATTTCAAGTGGAATTATTTTCCCTTCTTCAACTGTTGATGGTCTAACCAGGGACATTATTAAGGATCAAATCATTTAACGATTAACATTAGATAATGGAAATAGTCCAACATATAATCATAATTATAACTCAAAAATATTTTGACTCATTTTTTATTAGATTCTAAGTGTTCTGAATCATGTTTTACATCGGAGATGACATTAAATATAAAACAAAAACAACTTTCTATACCATATGGAGCACATTCAAAAATTACTAGATGGTTGTGTATTTAATTCCCTATTCTCAGATTGGTTCTATTTTTTTAGCTTTTAATGAGCATTTAAAGTTGGAAGTAATGTTATGCATCTAGCAACTATCTTCAACTCCATTTTATTATTTCATCATTGTGTAAGTTAAGAAATTAACGATTTATGGCAGTTATAAGAAATAAACTTTTGAAACACAGAATAGTTATTTCTTGACAGTAGTGTACAGCAGTGGTCTTCAACCTTTTCACACCTGCGGACCGGTAAAAATAAGGATAAGATTTCGCAGCCCAGCAAAAAGAAGAATAAGGTTTAGCGGACCGGCAGAAGTCTATAGATAAATTTTCTTAAAGATGTAAACTACTTAACTTTAGATGAGCATAATTGTTATAACTGATCAAAACAACGTTAAATATAGAAGATGCAATTATATATATATGGAGTTTGTATAATAAAAAACTTTTTTTTTTAATTTTGAATTTTTTTAGAAAAGTAATAAAAAATTTAATCCTACCCCCCCCCCCATAAACATCTGTGATAACTAAAAAAAAAAAAAACAATTTATGCATGATTGATTAGATTTTGTTTTCGTTCTGTTTCTTTTTTTTTTAATTGGGTAAAAATGAGATGAAAAAATAAATAAAAATTGTTTATATTAATTAAAAGTTTAAACTCTTCATTATTTTGTTATTACAAACTTTCCTGCGGACCAAGGGTTGAAGATCACTGGTATACAGTACGTTAAAATTGGTTTAAAAAATGTGGAGCGAATAAAAGAATAGCTTTATCAAAACTTAATTAAAATTACCTATATAATTAGTTTTTAATATACTTAAATAAAATGTATGAAATCTTAAGATCAACATATTTTTAAAAGGTTTTACAGTTTAATATTTATGTATATTAAATTTACAAAAACAAGTAACAACGTTTTTGAAAATTTTAAAAATCAATTGCAAATTGGACTCATCTGGGAAAGGTTTAATTCTTATGTGTGGCTTATTCCTTGGGCTAATTAATCATTTTGTTACATGCTTTGTTCATCTGAATTGCATGTCTTAGAATCTCCTAGTACAGTGATACAAGTCAATCTCCTTGAGTTTAGGATAACTAGTTAATTGCCTGCAGACTTTTTGTTTTAATAGTGGAATATATCAAATTCTGTGGGGTTTGGTATACAAAACTGTAACATATTTATCATTTGTTTAATTACTTGTATAAATTGTAAATATTTATTGTGTTAATAAAGGTTTTTTAATTAATCAAAATGGAACTTGTACTGTGAAAATAAGAAATAAATCAATACACACACTTCTATGTTCCAATGGGAATGATACAGTAGAAATTTTTTTTTTCTTCTCAAAATGAAGATATATTAGTTTTAAGTGAAAACTTAGGAATAAAGTATGATTAGCAATAGTAAAACTCTCCATCTAGTGCCTACTCATACAATATCCTCATACTAGTTTCTAGCTCGTGGCTTTCATTAGTGAGGATCTTTGTATTGAGAGCACTGCATGCATTAGTCTGGGGATATTGGATGAGTAGGCACTAGATGGGGATTTTATGCACAAATCTTCCTGCAGCCATTGATTACTAAGATTTGCACTGGGTGGCACTACTGTATGGAGTTTACTACTAATAATAACAGCTTTTGTAAGCATAGAAAATGGTGATCATGTGATGTTTTGTTGGTTCAATAAATATGACAGATAATGATAAAGAAATAATGGTGATTTCTTCAAAGACGATCGTATGTATAATTTCATAAATATCAGATTAGTACACGTTTTCTTAAATGTTACAACAAACAAATGGTTATTACAGGTGGTTTAGTATCAGGGACTAATATGAGGTAAAGAATAGAATATGAAATAATTAAATTATCAGATGAAATATCCAATCAGCAAATATATTAGACGTTTCAATCTTAAATCATCCAAATGAAAGAATAAAAAAAATAGTGATTTATTAAAAAGAAACATGGCATTTTCTATTTGGCAAAATATGGAACTTCATAATAAGTATAGAGATCTAAAGGCAGAAGTTCAACAACTGATAAGGTTTTAAAATGATTGGTGGTTAAAACTGCCAAGATACAACCATTCACTGATTGCATTGAAAGGAACATACAGACCTGAGAAATGGTATCTCAATTCTATTAAATCCAGCAATGGTACTTATATGATGATATTTTGAACAGAAGGAAATAGTATTTTGATCATCTTTTG
Source organism: Epiperipatus broadwayi (assembly GCA_028023455.1). Classification (NCBI taxonomy): domain Eukaryota; kingdom Metazoa; phylum Onychophora; class Udeonychophora; order Euonychophora; family Peripatidae; genus Epiperipatus; species Epiperipatus broadwayi. Next base: position 5,341,394 of record JAQFVV010000030.1, on the reverse strand, counting down.
AATAATGATACAAGAATTGATATGACAACTTTTAATGATATATACATATTTGAGCTATTTATTTAAAGATATCCAGTTTAATGAGGTCAAAATAACTCTTTGTAAGCCTACAAATAGTAAAGCCGCAAGTCTTGATAAAATATCTGGAGAAATTTTAAAATGTGATGGTGATGTGTTAGTTTCAAAGTATTGGCATTATCAAGGAATATTTGACCCATGAAGTTGTACCATCCAGTCTTAAGAATGCTTTTATTGTTACAATTTTTAAAAACAAAAGAAGTAGACAAGTTTGTGATAATTATCATGAAATGCCATTAATATCCACTTCAGCAAAAGTACTTTCAAGAATTTTGATGAATAGATTGCTTTCAGCTATAGATGAATGATTATCAGACACACAATGTGGGTTTAGAAAATCAAGAAGTACTTTGGATATGATTTTTGCTGCTAAGTGAATACAAAAAAGTATTGGGAACAAAGGAAATGATTTATATATTGCTTTTGATTTAATCAAGACATTTGAGTCATTTAATAGTATAGGCCTATGACATTATTTGAAATTAATTGGTTATCCATCAAAATTTATTCATATTATATAGCTTTTACACGATAGAATGAGAAGTGATATTATTGCTGATGAAAAATCTGAGGCATTTGAAATTAAAACTATTGTTAAACAATGATGTGTACTCTTTGGAATTCTTTATAGGTAGCTTAGAGATCAAGATAGAATACACAGATTTGATGTTGGAATTTTTAATTCAATTGATTAAAAGCAAAAACAATAACTTCATTTTCCTGGATCTACAGTATCCTGATGATGGTGCTATTTTTTTTCCCATGTGTCATAGCATCGGCCGGGAAGTGAACCCACTAACCCGGGACAACTGCTTGTAAGGCAACTGTGCTGACCATTCGACCACCAATGCTTGACATGATGGTACTACTTTAGCTGGTTCAAAAGATGATTTACAGAATGTTAATGTTTTGAATGCGATATATAAAGATCTTAGTTTATTGATTAATGTTCAAAAAACTCAATAACGGAAAAAATCTTGGCAACATTCAACTAGGATTGTTATCCACTTGAAGAAACCAATTTAAATACCTTCTATAGTTTTATAATTAGAAAAGTGGACCTAGATGTTGAGATTCAACCCACACTCTAATGTGCTGCTGCAGCTTTTAACAAGTTAAAAGATTTCATCATAGCAATTTAACTTATATAAAACTATTATTTTACCTAATTTATTGTATGGATATGAAAGGATACTCTATCAGAACAATATGAAGACATTACAAAAGTTTCATTTAAGGAAGTTCTGTAAAATGTTAAAAATACAGTAGCAAGGTAGCAAAACCAATCAATATGCTCTATTATTGGACATGTAAAAAGAATGAATAATGGAAGACTTATTGAAAAGGTGTTGTATGGAGAACTTGAAACAAGGTTTCATAAAAGAAATAGATCCCATCAACATTATAAGGATTATCTCAAAAATCTAAGTAAGTACAATATCAATTGTTTCCATTGGAAAGATATGGCAGAGAATAGAATACATTGGAGAGCTACAATTAGACATGGTGTTGAAGTATTTCAGAAAGAAAACCTTTCTGCTGAGGAAACTAAAAGACAAAATTGTAAAATAGCAAGTATATTAAAAATGGGTCAGTATGTTCTATATGTGTAAGTATTTATGTTTCCCAAATTGGTTTGTATAGTCACAACAAAACTCATTTTTAGATGTTTTTTTCTCTCCTGTTCTCATTTTTCTTTTCCTTTTTTGAGTTGAAATAATAAAAAATTCTTATTATTATTGGAAATAGGGGGGGGGGAGTGTTTTTTTAAAAAAAAAATAACAGCAACAAATTTAAACCTTATTACTGCTTTCTTTTATTGCTATAAAGATCAACAAATTAAAAAAACAGCTGTTCAAGGCTCCAGTAATATATCAGATGTATATCTTGAATGGTAGTCTGGACCCATCAAACCAAGTTAGCTTCTGCTATCGGTAAATGAAAGGATCGTACAATGTCTGGGTTTTCCTGAGCTATGTTGTTGGTCTCGTTGAGATTATCAGGAATACATTATTTGACATGTTACGTACTTCAAATACTCCTATCTAACAGTAATTGTACAATAAAACAAAAAAACTCTTAGTAGTATTTGTTCATGTGCAAAGAAATAGTGGATATTGGGAGGAGATAGGGAATAAAGTGTTTGTTTGAAGTGATATGGTTTACTACTTCAAAGTATGTTCACACATACCCTTTGACAAAGTTTTTCACCTTAAAACTTCACTACAGAAGTATGTAAACCCTCCGATAATTACTGGTTTGTCAAATCGTATGATTTCAATAAAAAAATAAAAAATTTTTTTTACAATTAACGATTTTTATATAATTGAAACACACCCTAACATGACACTGTAAAGAAGTGTAAAGTGTGTGAATTCTCAGAAGTAATTTAGTGCAATGCGACAATGCGGCCTGCAATGTGTAGTACAACAAAACTTGTATTACACATAACATGGGTGTGAAATAGACGGGCGCCCGCGTATTATCAACGGTGTTTTTTCTGTGTTTTAGCACATAAATCATGCCATAAAATACAAGCGGCTGCGTAAATGGCGTTTTTACATAAATCACGCCATCAAGCAGCATGGGTGTCTAATCAACAAATACCTTATTACTATTATTATTATAATATCATCATCAGCATCATTTTTCCTATGGATTCCCTTCATATTAAAGTTTGAATAGAAAATATCTCTATAACTAAAGGGTGTTAAGACTTATTTTGTAAATTCACTATTTCTTTTAAAAAGAAGTTGTCCACCTCAAAGGTACTGTTTCAAAAATACTTATATAAACTGCTAATGGAATAAATTAGGAGGGGGAAAACTATGCTAAGAGAATATAAGAACATTTAATTAAAGACCATTCTTATACTATATTAATATTTTGTATAACATGATTTTGAGAAAATCCTACTCTGTGGAAAACGATGCTGATCAATACATCACTATAATGGATTATAAAGTAATTAATTGTTGCTGATTGCTAAAAATGGAAAAAAAAATTCTTTTAGAAATAGTTATTCTCAAAATGAATTTAAAACGAAATCTTACCTAAATATATCCCTACAACAATTTGCATTCTATTGACTTAACTAGAATATATCACTCAGTTATCTCTTAAATACTGACCAGCTGATTCACACATTTTTACTTTAACAATTATTGGTTTTAGAAATTTTTGCACGTCTCCCCTTCCATAGGTGCATAGATAATCTTCACATTACTTTAATTATCATTTAGCATCAAGATTTTGTTTTGTGGGCTGATTTAGAGATAAAGCCACACCTAGCCTTTTAATTTTTAATACCTGTGGGAAAAGTGATGGTTTAAAATAGTAAAACAACATTTTTGTCACTCATATTAATTTTCAGATATGGATTTAAAAGTAATTTTGCTTTTATTTTATTATATACCAGATTACAGCTAATGAGGACGATTGAAACTAAAGTACCACTCCTTTTATCTATAAATTATCTCAAACAGAAATATATATGTTTTTCTTTTATTTCTTAATAAACTTTACAAATTGACTATACTTTTTTTTTTTTATCTTTATTACTTTATTTTTATTCTGCCTTGAATTCTTTTCTTTGTTTATCAATATTATAATAATTCTTATTAAGACAAAAATACTTTTCTTTTCAAAAAATAGTCCATTTAATCCAAATTGATAAAAATTTAACATCACTTCTTTAAAAACTTGTTTTTGTTACATGAACTACTATAAAAAATTATATATATACTTCAAATATACAACAGTTTTGACTAAATCATATAGTCTTTATCAAGGATCAGCTAAATATATATAAATAAGCATAATGATCATAAAATTCCATAAGCAAAAAAATAATAATTAAAAATATACAATCCTTATATAATCAAAAAATAAAAAACATATTTACTTTAAAAAACCATTCTCTCTAACAACTCACATTTCCTTTATACAAAATCATCCTTTAAAAAAAACTCCACTCTAATTCCCTATAATTATTTAATTATCAAGTTCTACTCTATGAATAGATTTTTAGTTGAAAAAATAAAATAGATTTGTTAATATATTAAGTAAAAAAAAAATTAAGATAAAGTTTAATGATGAGATAAATAATTGGTGATTAAGGAGGAAGAAATGTAATATTAAATAATCATAGAAAAATAGATTGGAGTTTTTTTTCTTAATAAAGCATAATTTTGTATAAAGAAAATGTGAGTTGTTAGAGGGAATAATTTTTTAAGGTAAATATATATTTTTTTCTTTTTGATTATATAAGGCAGGGCGGGCAGTAAGCAAGACATGAGGATGCCATACAAGTGTAACGGGATATATATATGCGTTACATTCAAATTTTAATAGTAATGTTTTTTTTATCTAATACAGAATTAAAAACAAACTGTCAAAATGCACAAATAACGAATTATTAATTATTAATATGTTAGATTGATTTAAACATTAAAATAAGCTTTAAAAAAATAAATAAGTTATAGAATCGAAGCAAGGATTCTAATCTTTAAATAAAATATATAATAAAAACTTTTTTAATAATAGCGAAGATTTTTTTAATTATAAAAAAATTACAAACAGATCATTGAGGCAAAATCACAATTACAGAAATGATTACGAAATAGATAAGAGTTCCCACCCAGAGATAGAGACACAGACCTCAGTGGAAAACCCAAAAGCTCATCTTGGACACAAAGAATAAACCAATAAAATATAAATAATGAAATATGTTTGATGAATCCGTGCATTCCAGAGATAAGGTGCCTGGGGAGTATAAAAGGAAAAACCAAAATGATAATTAGTTGGGGAGTTGGAGAATTAGAAAATTAAAATTTTAATTCAAATTGTATTTGCTGAAAGTAGAAATAAAAATTTAAAAAGCTCGCCGTCACCCAAGATGTAATCAGCTTCATCGTGCTTCCTTCGGTACAGCCGGCCGAAGGCAGCTTTCATCTCCATGGATCCCAGGATCGAACCACGGATCCCATCTTCAGAAACCAGCATAAATGCTTCAGACATCATCATAAGTCTTCATAGATCTTCGTTGCAACGGAACGAGCACGGATAAAGGAAAGTATAATTTATAAAAGATAAAATGAAATATAAACTATTAAATTTAAAATCTTAGAACTTTATCTATCTTAAAATGAATAATAGACTTTCTCTTTCTGAGCCAGCCTGAACTTTTATCTTTCTATAAACTTTGCGATTTTAAACTCTTAGCTAAAGTTTTCAACGTAATCTTTTTTTTAAAAAAAAAAATGTAGTGTATTTTATTTTTGTTTATTCATGTTTAATTAATATCTGTTTGTAATAGGGTAGGGGTTTGCGATTGCAAACTTAAATTTAAAAATAGAAACACATCGTTATTTGTGCATTATTAAATTTAAAAAGAAAAGCAGGTTATATAAATTTGCAGTAAAAAAATAAGTTAAAATATAAATGTCATCTTAAAAATGATTTTAAAACCTTAATTAAACTAAAGATTTTTGTTTTGAATTAAATTAATAAAATGATTTAAATGTTAGTTGAGTGTAGATAGCTGCTAGACTAGTTTAAATAAATTACTTTTAAAGAGGGTTTTGATTTCGGACTATTTGTTTCGTAGTTGTGTCAATGCTGGTGGAGAGATTTATGGACGTTTATATCAATGTAATGTGAAGTGTGTTAGCACCTAGGGCTACGAGTCCAACTGAATGCATGACCCCAAAGAGAGGTAGTCATATCGTTGAAATGGTTGCAGAGGTATTTCCTGCGCCATTGACCCATTCCAGTTCTATGGATTGAGAAGATAAAGTCGGCAAGATAAGACCACTCTGTCATCCATATGCAGCATATTTCTCTTATTATTACATACATGATTCCTTCGCCAGATAGAAGCACATTCCTATACTGGTTGAAGCTCATATTTTCTCCAATAATATCACGTTGTTCAGATGCACATTCCTGTCGCGTGATTCTATGCTAACATGTTCATATTGCATTGGTTGCTGATATATATTTGGAAGCGAGCATTGGTGTGGCTGCGGACTTTTAGCCCGGAATCAATTGTTTGAAAGTCTTTTAGGTGCGTGGTCTGGGTAGCTCATCTATACTCAACATTTCTAAAATTAAGTTAAAAACAAATAAAATAATAATGAAACAGAATAAAACAAATTTCTTCCTGTGTTATAAAAATTATTTTTTAAAAGTTTGTGCGTTATTAATTATATACGTAAATAAAATCTTTTTTGTGTGTTATTAATACTGACAGTGATTGCCTTTATTATTATTTATTATTAAAAATATATTTTACTAAATATATGTTTCTGTGTCTACTTGAGCTAGTGACTAGGGCTGACGGCCGTGATCTTAACAGCATTTATCTGTCGACTTTATAAATTTTTTAGGTTCAAAGTAGCCTAGTGGCGCTCTGTCGGCAGATGCGGTAAGACTGGTTATTTCATCATCATCCCCGACCGTTATACAAGATGGGCAAAAAAACGGTACAGAATTAAGAATATACTTATTTTTCTTGTTACAAATATTAATTCATGTGACTTGATTCATTACTTCTACAAAGTAAAGAAATATAAACATATTAAAATAAATAATCACTTAATTGACATGATTTGTCAATTATAATTTTCTACGGTTTGTTAATCTCTTATGATATTCTCAGTTATAAATTCTTATACTGGATTTACATGATCCATATTTCAAATCACAATACTATGTGATGCAAAAATTGAACAGTGCATTTTATTATTAATGTCCATGCCATTTACATATATATTGTAACCGGACCCATACATACAACCCCTTTATTACCTTGGTTGTAACAATTTCCTGATGAGCATGTTGCAGGAAGGAACTATCGATTGGTATTCCCCAATGCAGATGTTACCCCCCCCCCCTACAACAATATTTCCTGCTCATCAGAGGATGTAGCACCATAGAGGCTGGAATCATCTAGAAATTTCTGTGTTTGGTTTTCCAAACGGCACCACTAGAGTTCCATCTCATTACAACCTGACTTATCTGGGTCTAGTTATGCCAGACATAGCTCAGGAGGCATGAGATTCTCATGAACAAGTGCACTGAATGATGAGTGATGTAATAAAAACAAAATAGAATTGAACAACTGGATAACTAAAATTAATTTTAAATAACAATAATTTTATTTAATAACAGGTTTAAATAAATGTCCATCAAGCAAAATATTTCATTGACAGTCCCTGTATCTCTTAGGCCTACTTCCAATAACATTTTAGATGGCTTAGAGAATGTAATCTGTTGAGAGTATAATAAAGTCCCTCTCTCAAAAGTTCTTCAACAGTTTACATCTTTAATCATTTAGTTAGTTCACAGAGAGAAGTGTGATGTATTAAAACAACAGAGAATAATGAAGGCAACTAATAGCACTTAATTCAGAGTTCCACTTAATTGTGATTTGTATTATTTTAGGTTCTATTCACATGTAATGTGATTTAAGTTATTCATGTATGAATATATCCTTTACAGATATAATAATGAAGCTAACTAATAGCATTGTATTTAATTCAGTTCCTCTTAAATTTTGTTTGTAGTATTTTAGATAGTAGTCACATGTAATGTGGTTTAATTATTCTTGTATGTAGATATCCTTTACAGATATAATAATGAAGATAACTGCTAGCATTATATTTAATTCAGAGTTTCACTTAATTCACAAATAGTTTATTTACAGTCCATTGTGCATCTTGGTATGTATCCAATAATAGGACAATATGAATTAAAGAATGCAAGTTCTTTAACAATTTATATTTTACATCTAATTCAAAGTTCCAGTTAATTTTAAGTTAGTTAATCTATCATAAATATTATTGTTTAGTCTGCCACAGATGTATGTTTCCAAATATGAGTTGATCTGAAGTTTCATTTATACTTTATTATTTTAAATATGAGTTGATCTGGTTTCGTTTATACTTTATCAATAATAAACGATTTTCATAATTTTAGTTTCATTTATAATTTTCCAGTAACAAATGTATTTTCATGCAGCTACATTTATTCATAATTTTTATTTTATTTATAATAAAGACGTTTTGTTTATCTTTTAAAAACATAATTTTAGCTTGAGAAAGACATTTTGTCTTGTCTTTTATAACGCACATAGTATCGAATATTTTTATAAAATCATTACCTTCATTTATCCAGTTTTTCTTCATATCCATGATGTGACTGCCTTCAAAAGGGGCATCACGTTTCAGCTGAATGGCATTATTTCCTTTCTATGATGTCTATCCAGGCAAATCTTGGAGGACTATGGCTTAGAATAAAGAGAAAAGCTGTTACTGTTTCCATCGTTATGTTTTCCTTAATAATGTTTTCTTTTTCCATCATTAATAGAGGTTCTTTAACTGCTCTTAATATCTTTTTAAAATTGAAATCTTTTTTTTCAAAATTCTTCTTTAACAGCTACTTGAAAAATATCTCTTTGAAAAAAAATGACTATTTGATCTCCTAAAAATCTCTGAAAAAACTTTTTAAAAATCTATCTAATATGCCTCTGAACTTCCAACTTGACTATATATATCTGATTCTTGGATTGATTAAGCAGTTCAGCCCATGTATCCTAGTCATCCCACAACTCTCATTTAAGTCCAATTGCCTTTCTCTTCATAATGATTGGATAATCTACTTTTTAGCGGGATAGATAAGAAAGCATGAGGATTAAGCCATGTTTTTCAATTTATTAAGACTGCCTCAAGCTCGAAAACATCTTTCCAAAAATTAAAAATGTAATCTTTTTAATAAATGCCAGCTTTTATTTACATCGTAATTTGAAACTATAAAATCAATAATGATTTTCTTTTAACTATAAACTTTTTGCTTTATTTCTTTTTTAATTTGATCAAATCATGCTAGTCTTTTTTAAATGGGGGGGGGGGTCTTTTGAATATATATAGGTGGAACAGTATATCTGTTTCAATATATATATATATTGTGATGCTTATTTGGTATTTGTAAAATAATAATAAACACAACTTCAAAAATCTTTATTGGCTTATTATAAAAATAACCTTAAATTCACCATGTACCGGTATAAATCCACCACGCTTACTCATACACAGTACCCGAGTTCAAACCCAGTCCACGTTTAAGAATAAATTCCCAAAACGCCAACTGAATTCAAACCCAAACCCCGGCATGACCAACCGATGATGACTTTACACCAGCACAGGGTTATCCCTTTTCTAGCTCAGCTTAGAACATGGACTAAATTCTTACAGTTAATGATATATAGGTTTGTTAGACTATAGATATTGGAACGGTCATTCATGTAACGTATATATTTAAGTTGCCAATACAGACAGAAAGTGGCTAAATAAACTTAGAGAGTAATAAGGTGGAGGACACAAAGATTAAGATTAAATAAAGTGTTTAATAAGCAAAATATAAAGCATATAAATATAGTGTTAAATAAGACAAATAGAAAGCACATGAATATAGTGTTATATAATAGAAATATACAGCATATAAATATAGTGTTATACAGTACGGTAAGACTTCATAAATCCTCTTGTATTTGGCTACTAGTCTTTAGTGAACGTTTTATTTAATGAACAAACTCATGCCAATAGCTGGGTAGTTAAATAATTGACAGGTGGTTAAGAGAATCAGAGTATTAGAGCATTGGAAAAAATATTTATCTAAAGATTTTTGTTTACTTATTTTATTTGAATAGGCTCGAGCCGGAACGTAGACGAACAGTGGAGATGGTTTTATATAAATACGACATAAGAGATAGGTGAACTGGTGGTTTTATATAAATACGACGTGGAAGATAGATGAACTGGTGGTTTTATATAAATACGACGTGGAAAATAGATGAACTGGTGGTTGCCTATATTCAAGAGCCCTACAGTAATCAATTGCGGTGCATTAACGGAATACCGGGCGGCTTGTACTTTGACAAGGCTTAATGCCCCCAAGTAGTTCCGGGACACGACAACCAGCCGGGATCATTTCGAACCCCGGTGATCCAAGAGATTACCGGGAAAGAAAACTGCTTTCATTCCCCAATGGTAGAATGGCGAGACGCTAACTTCAGCGAAAGGAAGGCATTGCCACAGACGAAGGACGAATACTTGAAGCGGATTTTTAAAAGAAATTATATAAAACCTGGAAACTATTTGTCTGTTTCTACGCTACAGGCTGAGATCCTGATCCCAATAAAAACATAGCGAAATTAAACTGACGGTGAGAACAATAATTAGTTAAATTTACTCTGAAACTCTAACCCTTCGGGTCGACAGGCGGTAGCGATAGTATCAAATTATTCAGTGAATTATTCCTCATATTATACATAACATTAATGAACACTTTGAAACTATTATATATATATTTAAGATTGAAACTTAGATTGTAATTTTATAACAACTTAACATAGAATAATAAAGTGATTTAACATTTACTAACTCGGAATGTGAAAGAATATTTAATTCAGAAAGTGGGATTACTTTTAAAATAACTTGATCGTTATAGTACACTAGTTTACTATTGGCATCGTTTGTTTATGGAATAAGCAATACACAAAACAATATAAATGCATTCATTTAAATGATTATTACGATTAATTACAAATGTTATAAATTATTTCTAAAGACTAGAGCAGAGGGTTAAAAAGAAAAGAAAATTTACTGACAGGTTAAATAATAGCATTATAAATGATATAAAGACTTACATATGATTCACTTGATTAATAATATTAAGCACGGAAGAAAATTAAAGTTCATGTAACAAAGTTCTCTTTTTCTTCATCCAGCTTGGCTTGTAACGTAGGCGCGCATTTTTGAAAGTTATTTGTAAGGCATAGCTAATTTAGAGATTGGAAGTTGGAAATTCTGAAGTATATGAAACATGATCAAACAGCGGCACGAGGATCCATATTGGCGGGCAGAGATCAGCTCCTGGCAATTAGCCCATGAACATGGCGATTCACTGGTAAACTTCTTAATAAGATATTTGAATTATTATTAACTGCTGTGTTGTCTCGAGACTACCTCTCTCAAACACGACCAAAGTTAGAATGTCAGTTTTTTCTAGAATTTGCCACTGCTGACCCTTTCCGACTTGTTTTTGTTTTAGGCTCCGCCTCCTTTTCAGCTTGACCAACAATCAATTATCTGTTTCTAGCAATCTTTTAATTTTATACGCTATTCTTAAATCGATACATTAATTACATATAAAAATTCCTTACTAATTTTGAATACAACTTAATTGCTTTGTACATTTGTGCAATTAGATTTTAATTAAAAACACTGATCAAAGGAATGTGATTTTTGATCAGTATTTTTAAACGACTTTATACAATTTTAAAACTAAAATTTAAAACAAATACGCCCGCACTGAAACTTTAAATTAAATGATATAAATTCACAAACCACGCACACACAAATATTATTTCGTGGTCTGTGACATTTATATACGGGATCTTTACATATTTATTTATAACTATAAAATACATAACTAAATTTTATTATAATTTGAAATAGACAAAACCTCACTGCGGGCGAACAGTGGTTTGAATTACCGTACATGAAAACACATGAAACGAAGATCGGTTCTCCGATCTGTCTGTTTCAACCATATCAAACAAAATTAAAAAAGACAAAATCCAAGATGTCTCCCTGTATTTTTATAGCATTCGAAATTCTTGTAGCAATTTTGGTTTACTTCTAAAAACATACATTAAAAAAAAAAAAACATACTAATAAAATGCATAATGTTGTATATACGTGGATTAGTTAAAATAGAATCAGTTAAAGCAATATTTCTATTAGTGTACACATAATGATATTGCTAAATAGTGACAAAAACTTTTAATGTAATAATTAACTGTGTGGATGTATGTTTATGTTTCTCTGATATATTTAAATATAAGGGAATACCATTTTAAAATATTTACATAAAGTTATTTTAAATCTGAAATAAAATCTCAATTATTGCAAGAAAAGTAAATAAAAAAATCGTTTATCTAAATATTGTAACTGTTAGAATTGCACAACCCACATGCAAATCACTTGAGAGTGATTCACATGTGCTTTCCACATTCTGACATAAAATCACATGATCACTTTTTCTTATGCTTGCTTATAACTGTTATTAAAACAGGCAAAACTCTCCATACAGTAGTGCCACCCAGTGCAAGCCAGAGTAATAATCAATTTGATACAAGAAGGCTTGTGCAAGAAATCCCCATCTAGTGCCTACTCATTCAATATCCCCCAGACTAGTTTCTGGCTTGTGGCCTTTGTCAATGAGGAGCCTTGGATCTGAGAGCACTGCATCTAGATTTTAGGATCCAATGCAACCCTCCAGCAGCCACATTTTATCTCGACTTATCTACAAAACTATGAGTCTTAAAGTGAAAACACAATATTTTCAATCCAAGCCCATTAAGTTATATAGTCATATAGGTCTGAACTCAATTCAGTACCTATACATTTTGGTGTCTTTGGTTCTTTAATAACCATAGCCATCACTATCCTATTAGGCAGGATTGGTTTTAAGCCAATAAACATCACATGATCACCATTTCTTATGCTTGCTTATAACTGTTATTAAAAGAGGCAAAACTCTCCATACAGTAGTGCCACTTAGTGCAAGCCAGAGTAATCAATGAATGCCAGAAGGCTTGTGGATAAAATAACACCTATAAGCAAGCATAAGAAATGGTGCCCATGTGATGTTTATTTGCTTAAAACCAATCCTGCCTAATAGGATAGTGGTGGCTATGGTCATTAAATAACCAAAATGTATAGATACTGAGCTGAGTTCAGACCTATATGACTATAGAAACTAATGAGCTTGGATTCAAAATATTATTGTGTTTTCAATTTAAGACTCACAGTTTTGTAGTTAAGTAGAGATAAAAGGTGATTTCTGGAGGGTTGCATTAGATCCTAAGATCTAGATGCAGTGCTCTCAGATCCAAAGCTCCTCACTGACGAAGGCCACACGCCAGAAACTAGTCTGGGGATATTGGATGAGTAGGCACTAGATGGGGATTTTATGCACAAGCCTTCTGGCATCCATTGATTACTCTAACTTGCACTGAGTGGCACTACTGTATGAAGTTTTGACTGTTTTAATAACACATTCTGACATCACAGAATACCAACATTTTTTTTATAGCCCACTAAGGTCAGGGAGAAAACAAGAGACTCTTAACTAACTTACTTAAGTTATTGATTGCAAATAAAAATTATAAACTGCCAAAAATAATGAGACAAACCATTTATTATGCATATATAACATAAGACACACTGGCGTGACTTTGGTTAATTAATTTAAAAATTAATTTAAGGTAAATAAACCTTTCCAAATTTTATTAGACTAATTTAACTTTAATTATGCACAGTATACATGGTATAAAGGTTTAAAATAATTGATGCTATTAATGTAGAATACTATTAACATTAATTGTTTGAATGGATTCCAATCTCTTGCATAGACACCTGACTGCTTTCAACTCTGATATGCGCTGTTTTTATGCTAACTGATACAAGCTTATAAATTACGGCTAATCTTACTATTTTGATTGTTGTGATCAATAGCAGGTTATGATATTAGTACAATAAATAAAATAATATAAAATATAGGGATTCACATCTGTATTACAATAGTTATATAAGAATGCATACATAGAGATTATATTCGTATGGTAGGGATTAAACTTCTACAGCATATATAGCATACAGTGACCGGCAGTCGCATATGTATCACTATATATGCATGAAAGTAAAATGAATGGCAAATGGTAGGAATTGATCATCTATGGCACATCACTGTTTTAGATCAGATAAAGATTGTAAGAGATCAGCAGTTGCAAAAGATATTACAATCATCAATACTAATACGTTACATAAGAATAAGAATCAGATGTTAACTCATAACCTGAATTGACAGATACCAGCTGCATATTCATACCAACAATAATTCAAATACAAGACTAATTAGCTAAAACTTACACCTACTTAATAGAACTCTAATCTAGCTTGTCTATGCAGCATGATTGCCCTTTACTCATAATTTAATACATTTATTGCTTTAACATATTGTTTCTTTTAAATAAAGTGATAATAACGATTTAACTAATATACACCTTTTAATAGCATGGCAAGAGATTGCGATTACAAGCTAATTGTCTTTTTATAAACTAATTTATTACCATGAGCTCAAACTAAATTGTGGCATATTTAAATAAAACAAACTACAATATCTTTCCATAGCTGTAAACAGATTAGATAAATAACTATTTATTAACATATTTCATTAAATAGGAGACAATAATTAACTAAAGATTACTTGGAAAGTTTATAATATTCTTTCAAAAGTTCAACTTCAGTTTCTAGATATTGGAGGAATTGATTCTTAAAACCATAGCAACAGTGGATAAAGGTGTAAATCACTATTTTCCATTCATTTTGAATATGCAGAAATCAATTGTAAGTCTTGGTTTGGCAACTGGTTCTTTTTGTAGCACTGAACATCAGCCTTTTCCTCTTCTAAGATGGATACATAGACACATATTCAGATGCTTTCTTTTGTTGATGGCTTCTATGATATGACTCATCATTGAGTTTTGTCCTGGCATGTTAGATTGACAAAGCAAGGCAGATAATGGCTTCTCTACTCTTGCATGGTAGATGTGGTGGAACTAGAAGACAAAAATTAATTAAAGCAGAATAAAAATAATGACAATGATAATCACTGGCAGGATCAAGATAGAATAATAAAGATAATAATGAATGTAAAACAATGATGGCAAGATTTCACAATCTAAGTATCATAGAAAGATAATCTTAATAATGAACACTGAATAATGAGGGTAAGTTTTCAAAATCTAAAGATAGGATTCTTAATGAATGAAGAATAAAATGGAATACTAGAAAGGTAATCATTAACATAATTTTGAGCACTATTTATAATTTGAACCAACCCCTTGTTGTTTGGACCCTTTGATTTGTTGGGGATGGATAATTCCATTACTTTCGCTGAGATTTGAGTTTACTTGACCAATATTATTTGCATATTATTTTGAGTGGGAATGACAGCCATTTTAATTAAATTATTTTAATCACTTCTAAAATTTAATCTAGCACTCTGTTTATAAGTATTTTAATTACTTTTTTTTGAGTGTCATTTCCATCTTTTTTATATTGTTAAAAGAAACCCACCTTTTTCTTTAAACCACTTTTAAGTTAAATTTAAAATCAATTATCTTTTTAAATTTTAGAAAATATTTTGCATTTAACACAAAATAACTATAATGATACTGTATATCCTATCTATGCATTTACAATATACATTTAATTTTTATTTATAAAAAATTATTAAATTTTTGAACTTAAATTTTGTTCATAATTTTTTATGTGAACATGAAGTATATATATGTGTGCACATATATAGCTTCAATATCTGTAATATAAACACTTGTCCTAACATTATGATTTGTACATTTAATTTTATTAAAGTACAATTATTTTATTTAAATATGTTTTAAAATGTTATATGCATGCTTCTCAACTGCCTAATTAATAAACAAAACATCTGGAAAATGTTCATGATAAATGCACAACAAAATGAAATTTAAAGATGTTATTGAATGGAAAATTTCAAGTTGTCTGGTATTACAGTTTACAGCAAATATTAAAAAAATTATGACCTATCTGCATTTGGATATTGGTTTTAAATCAGTTTTAAAATTAATGGAATTACCTTTGTAAACAATTTTGTAAGAAATGGCTAGCTTTAGCGAATTTCACTTCTCAGGAAATTACTAATTATCTCATTCACATCTTTAAAAATGAAAAAAATATGATTTTCTTAAAGTTTATCACAATAATGGATTAATTTAAGATAAAATTTCATCAGCATTTATTGTTCTACTAGGATTAATTCTTCGCATACCTCTGCGATTTTACAATTGAAGCTCCAGGTTTTCAACTTTTTTTTTAAAAAAAAGTCTATAAGATTTCACTAGGATAAAAATAAATGGAACTTTTAAAGACTAAGTGAACTATAGATTATACAGAATATGTTTTTATTTATTAGATATAGATTATATAATATAATTGCTTTAAAGTTCTCACAAGAAGAAAACTGGAGTAAAAAGAGGTTCTATAGGTAATATAATTTAAATTAAATATATTAATGGAATTTTTGTCAACTATAAATAAATTAAGAGAAGTCGATTTAGAAAAACTTAAAAGAATGTTTCAATATACAAATTCATTTGAGTGATAAAGACATAAATGGAGAGGAATTGTATAAAGAAGTATATCTGTTTCAAAACTTATTTTCAAGTGAATTATTTCCATTCAAAACTCCACTTGATGATCTAAATTATATTTATGAAAATAATTTGAATGTTTCATTCCCAAATTTGAGCATATCATTATTAACTCTTCCTATAAGTTTAACTAGTGGAGAGAGACCATTTTTGAAGTTAAAAATCATTAAAAAAATTAGTTACGTTTGATGACACAAGATCAGTTGGTAAATTTATCAATGATAGCTATTGAGAATGGCACACACATTACTCTAAATGTTGATGACATTCTATCTAAATTAAATTCTGTAAAAGTTCAGAAAGTAAATTTATAATTATGTAATAGTAATCTTTTTGGTTGTTGTTATCTTTAATAAAACAATAAAATATATATAAAATCACTTAGAATTTTTCTTTTTTTGAGGTGTCATCAATTACTGTTTTGCATAAGGGCACTGATGATCTTGCTCCAGCCCTGATATAAGAATTGTATATTTTTAATTAATTTTTTTTTGCGTTAAATTAGTTTGAAATTTTGTTTATATATATATTAAAAACTAATCCTTGATAAAGACTATATGATATAATCCAACAGTGTTCAACCTTTTTTATAATGTGAACTATTTTTCCATACTAAGTTATTCGGGATCTATTCTCTTCTACAGATTACGTTCTCCAACCTGATATTTGATTATGCACAACTATGCAGTAAAATGTGCTCACTCACTTCAGATGACCCCCCCCTTTGTTCTAAAAACTTTAAAACATCATTTGCTTATTTAAACATTTATTTATCACTTTTAATTTATTTACCACTTTTAATTATATTAATATGACAAATAAAACGAATATACTAGAATAAAATATTTATTTCTCTATTTCGGAAAACCAAAGTTAGAAAAAAAACAAGAGATTGATTATAAACTCACTAGTTCCATGAAATACTGGTTGATTAAAAAAAAGTTAATGTTTTGGACCTTGCAATATTTTCATAATGAGATTGATATGAAGAAGTTACCAATCATCAAAATGATCATTGAATTTGATTTCTAAATTAATTTTTTTAAGACATTCATATTTGAAAAAGTGGATTCTGATAAGTATATTGATCGGAAACAACAGTTTTTGCCCAATATCAGTTAATATTGGAAATTTTTCCTGTATACTTCCAAATGACTGCATTGCTTACTGTTTTTAAATATAAACTATCCTGAATGTTTATCATCTCAAGTTCTACTTCAGCTTATGTCAAACAACCCATTAATTCTATTTATAATTTCTATGATGTTCAAATTTTCTTGAAATGAATTATTGATAAAAGATACAATCATTTCAGTTTTAATAAAATCTTTAAATCTTGAATTTATTTCTTCCTCAACTAATTCTATTTCACAAATAATTTATTTTAAATCACAGCAAAGTATTTCTTGATTTTGTTTAATAATTTTTAATAAATATGGAAGATGTCTGAATTCACTTATTTATATTTTTCTTTAATAAAAGTAAATATTGTTGGAAAGTTGTTGTTTTTTTTAACGTTATATTTCAATTAAATTTTTATCTCTATCCTGTAACTCTGAATTTAAATTGCTTAATTTTGTACAGAAATCTCCTAAAAATGATAAGTGTAATAACCATCTTTTATCACACAATTGTGGATATTTTTTTCATCATTAAAATTTTATATATTGTTGATTAATACAATAAATCTTCCTAAAAATTTACTTCTGCTGAACCAGCAAACATTTTTGGACAACAGGTATCCTTTATCATCATCTGCCTGTAATTAAAAAACGGCCATTGCAGGGCTTTTCCTCAAACAGAATTTGCGATTTAAATGTAATTATAAACATCTTTTGTGTTCTTTTTCTACACAGTACTTGTTAGAGGATAGATAATACAGCAGTACCATTAAAAATGTGGATATTTTTTATCGTTTTTACATGATCACTCATTGCAGGAGCACCATTAGTAGTAATAAATGGAAGTTTGTGTTGTTTCACAAATATCAAAAAAAATGTCTTCTCCCTTAGTCTTTCCTAATAATGGTATAATTTTCATAAGTTCTTCTTTGCTTGAATAGTCTTGAAATACCATGCAATAAATACCATTAACCAAGCAGTATTAGTGAAGTTATTTTATTCATCAAATTGTAATGAAAATGCAACACACTGGTGAATGTCTGGCATTAAGTGAATATTCAGATCAGCGCTTACTATTTCACCACTTTTTATAACCATTGTTCTGGAAAGTTATAAATCGTTAATATCCGAAATGATTTCATTTTTATTTTTAAAACAATTCTTTTATTAACCCTTTTAATAAATGATGCACTTTCAAAAATGCAATAGTGAGCGATATTGATTTATGTAGTTCTTTAAATGTATAATTTTAAATTTATATATTTTGGAATTTTGAGGGAAATTTTCATTATACTTTGCATGTAATGATCAAAAATGTATCAATATTATCTTTTTTGGAATTGCTACAGATGAATTTCAAATCAAACAACATCTTCCATTTACTATTGTAAAGCAATAATCCATTTCCCATTCCTTGTGAAAATGATCTATTTTCAATTTCTTTGTTACACTCAAGATTATCCTCAATTTAAAAAAAAAATCAAAACTTTTAAATATTTTATCAAATAAAAAATGTTTATAACTTATCAATTAGTGAATAAAATAATGGTAATTCCAATGATAAATTTAAAGCAACTGAAACTCAAGTGAAATTCTAACAATGGGCAGTGGGAGGTGTGTCATATAGTTACGAGTAAACACATATGTGCTTTGTTTATAATCGTATTGATTCGTCTCACCATTACACTTCCACTGATCCAAATTAGCTCATTTACCCAGACTTATAAGAAAATTACTGATTTGACAATTTTAACAAAAAATAAACAAAAGCAATACACTTAAAGAGAATTAAAAAATAATATCAAATAATGACAAATAAAATGTTTCAATTTTAATTAAATTTGTAAGTAAAGAGGAATAAACAAGATCGAACAAAAAAAATCACTTGGTGATCAACCTGTCAATTGTAATTAACAGGTGGAACACCACTGATATAGTCAAAACAATGGCTATTTGATGTATATATTGTAACAGTATGAAGTCAGGGATGACTGGTAATATGAGATGGGAAGTCATCATCCCCACATTAATAATCAAAATTAAATATAAAAGAAATGAGCATAAGAGATCAGAAAAGAATAAAACTAACTATAACTTCACCCAGTATTAAACAAAAGTAATAATCAATCAATAAAGAACAATCAAACTTGTGATGATTTAAAAGGAGTCCATTACATAGTCAGGCAAACTTAGGGCAGAAATATATCACAAATCTCAGGATGCACACAACTAAGGTCCAATTCATATTACTCATAATAATAAAAATTAATGCTGAGATACTAAAACATGAAGATCATCATTAATGTCCTGGCCATATAATACAATTAGTGTACAGGCCAATTATAAACTTAATTTCTAATAAAAAATATAAAATGTAGTGCATGGACATTAATAGTAATACCTTTGTGCCATCCAAGACTATAATATGGACATCCAAGCACCAACATAATTCCTACATCCATATAACAAAACATGCTTTGAACTAGTTCAGGGGACAAGAACTCTAAAAACTGTTACTATGAGCAAGAGATAAATAAATTTAATAGCTTATTCTAAATAATTTTAAAATAACTACTGGGATAATTTGAAAACAATCCCTCAAACTCTACGCTGTATTGAAATCAAGTCTCACACTGCAAATTCATATAACAGATAGCTGGAGGAATAGACATTAATACTATAATATTTTTACCAATTATTTAATAAACTCAATAATAAAACAAAAATTAGAAAATGACATTTGAAATTATTCATTTTATAAAAAAAAAAATAGTTCCATAAAAATTATATTATCCGGTTCAATTTTATTCACTAAATTAATTAAATTTCTTTCATTGAATTATTTATTTAAATAACAAAAGAGGGGAAACAACTTTTTCAAATTCTGATAATAATCTTTAACTTGGCTTAATTAATCTTTTAAGTTTTTTTTTTTTTTTGGGGGGGGGGATAAATAAAGAAAAAGAAAAATTTGTTTTAAAAAAAATTCAAAAAACTCATAATTTTGAAAAGAAAAATTGAAAGGATAAAAAAACAAAACATGTTGCACAAAAAAATATTAGATTAATGAAATTATTCAAAATAATACCAATTCCTTTATAAAATTATTACTTTTATAATTAAAAAAATCTTTTTTAACTATAACTGAAAATACAATATGCACAAAAATACCTTTAACCATAGTTTTAAATTTCTTTTTAATCCTTAAGTTATAATTTTCCAGTTTCCATATTGGTTTTCTCCTAGAAGGCTTCTACATCATGTACATGTTAATTTGTGCCTTTTTGATATGCAGTATTTTCAGGTTATCAACAGCAAGAATTTATCCATTTTCTTTCCAATAAAATTTCTACCTGAGGCTAACACATAGACTCACGCTCTTAGTTGAAGACAAAGTTGGAGATTACTTTAGGGGTAACTTCTTTACATTTTTCAAGAGATGCAGATTACATGGAAGATGTCTAGCTTTTAGCTAACTTATCACATGGTTTTAACTAAAATCAATGTGCTAATAGCTTATTTAAAACTTGTTCTATGCAACAATTTGATTAAGACTTCTGTTTCTTTTCTTATCTCCTACAATCTTCTTCAGCAGCTGGATCAAGATTGAATGCTTCTCACAAATCCCTTAGGTCTTCTGACCAACCCACACCCCTAATATTTTTGGAATAACCCTGTCTTCACAACAATCACAATTGACTTCAACATGACAATTTAGTAAAAACCAATTAAGTCAATTTTTACAAATACAATTGTTCAGCTATTTCCCTTTTTAACACTGAGATTGGTAACAAGTCAAAAAAACTAGAATTATAAATTTTTTGACATTCCTTTCTAATTAAAATTTTCTTTCAAAATGACAAAATAATCAGTTAATTACACTGATTTGATAATTACTGCCTATTGTTTTGAAGAGATAATGAGAAAAGAAAAAAAACTGATTATTTAAAACAAAATTCAACAAAATGTTAAACTTTTATTTTTTTTCTTTTCTTTTAAAACTATTTATCTTTCTCTTAAAGTTAGAATTAAAATTTATAAAGTAATTTACTAAAGAGAAAAATGTCTTCTCTTAATACGTTTTCAAAGTTAAAATTAAAACTAGTAATTAATTACTAAAGAGAGTTTAAAAAAACTTGTTTACATTATTTTATAATTTTCTCCCCCTTTTACAATTATTTATAATTCATGAAAATAATTACAGTATTTTAAAAATGTAATATTTCTCATATTATCATTTGATATATAAAATATATAAATTAAATAAGGACCCATTATTATTTCAATGTTTAATGTGCAGAAATCTAGCCAAATGGCTTCAATATGTAATTTGTTATAATTGTTCATATAATAACAAGCTTTTAAAGAAGTGGTCTTAAAATTTTATCAATATTATCTTACTAATATCTACAATGGGCATTAGTAATAATCCATGACAATTGACCAAAGTTAAATGAACAACTAAATATTCCAAACTTCATGGAAGCAATCAAAAATTATACTTATATATTGTATTAAAAATATGACAATAAAATCATGCTCTGTCATGGTAAAGCATACCATTCACATATGAGACATTCACTTAGTGGAAAGAATCAAGATTTTCCATTATTGTAGACGTATAATTTTGTCTAGATTAATCATGTGAATGTTTTCTTGAAGGTTTTTGATGGTGTTCTAGTTGTATTTGTTTATATTTATCTATTTCCACCATCTACTATATGTATTGAATGTCTAGAAAAATTTAACTTTATTTAAATGTTCCAAATACATTCAACTGTTAATAATAGCACATCAAACAGGTTAACATATGAATGTTTCGAGAGGTATTAGTCTCCCCTCTTCTTCAGGTGTTTCTGGCCTGACCAGTGACAGTACTAGCATGGGATTCAAACCTGGGTCCTTAGATTCTTGATTTTTGAATTTTAAGGTAACCCTAACCAACTGAGACTTTGGCAGGATGTCTCAGCTGGTTAGAGCATTACCTTAAAATTCAAAAATCCAAGAATCTAAGGACCCAGGTTTGAATCCCATGCTAGTACTGTCACTGGTCAGGCCAGCAACACCTGAAGAAGAGGGGAGACTATACCTCTCGAAATGTGCATATACTAACCTGTTTGATATGCTATTACTAACAGTTGAATATTTTTTGGAATATTTAAATAAAGTTAAATTTTTCTAAAGACATTCAATACATATATTAGACGATGGAAATAGTCCAATATAAAAATACAACTAATCATTTGAATGTCTCTAATGTGTCCATGTGGACAAGAAATTTTTGAAATTGCCTGAACAGATCACCATTAAGACTTGGAATATAGATAATGAAACAAAGATAACTCAATGCAGTCAAAACAAAAGTTCATGGCTAAAACAATATGTTAGAAATTAAATCAAGTAAGCTATACTAAGTTGAAAAGTTTTAGATCAGGAGAAAATAATATCTATTATTTGGCCAAGATCACAAAAAAGAAATAGTATGGTTTTCAGTGTAGAAAATATTACAAGACTATCATAAAATAAATTTCTGAAAATAATAAACTAATATCAATTTGATTTCATGGACAATCAATTAACATTATTACAAGTCTATGTTACATCATCGCATAAATAAAATATAAAATGAGTCACTTCCTTATCATGTGCAGATAAAATTCAACAAAACTTGCAAAGAAGCTATAATTTTAGTGATTAGGGACTAGAATTGTGAAAATTAGAACTAGAAAACAAAAAATCTTGTTATGCCAATGTGAACGTGAATATAGAAATGAAGCAATATGATTTTTAACTAACTAAAATGCTATCTATACATGTAAACATCACTGGCTAAATTATATAGAAATCAAATTGATACATTCTAAACAAACAGACAATTGAAGATTTAGTTTTAATAACAAAAACCAGAAGAAGATTGTGAAATATGCTTGTGTCTAAACTTCAAAATATTAAATTTGTATTTTATAAGACAAATATAAAATTTCATGTAGCCAATGCCTACGATAAGAAAAAGCAAATTTATTTCATTATAATAAATGATTGTAAGAAAGCAATCAACTGAATCCAATTAGATAAAAATAATTTCTCAATTTTTGTGATTTTATGGCTATATTTAAAAAAAAAATTTTTTTATATAATGCTTACCATTAAAAATCAGATTTGAAATATTTATATAAAACAAGTTCTTAGGAGTAGTATACATTACTGCTTGTAGTATTTAGATGACAAAACAATGTAATCATTGTGTTAATTATAATATACTGTACCATATGTATATATGCATTATGTATAGTTAATTAATTTCATATAATCATAAAAAGAATAAAAATTTGCTCACAATTAATTCTCTCCCTTTTGTAAATTTAAGAAAACTCTATTTAAAAAAAAAAATATGTAGAATTCATATTGCAAACTGATTCACAGATTCTTTTTCCTTTCCCATCTAATTTTTCCATTTTGATATTCATTCTTTCAAAACATAAATTTAAGGTCATCTTTGCAATAGAAAACACTGAATCACAGGGGATCAGATTAACCATATTCTATTTGTAGTAAAGTGGACTATAAAGTTATATTCATAAGTAATGCATGTTGATGAGATATAAATACAGGATACAAAAAGTAAAAAAACAACAACTAGTGCTTATATACTAGTTTTGTTGAACATATATTTGGACTGCTGTTGATGTTTTAGCTCATTACATAATCCATAAAACTTTGAACAATCCCGAGCTTACCACATAATTGGTGTTCCCTTTGCTTTGTTTATTATTCCTTTGAGGTAAAAAAATCATATAATGCATAAGGACTTTCATATATTATAAAATGGTTAATAATATTATGCATAGGTGATATATTTTTAAAAAAATCTATTTAATGTAAGTATACTGGCAGCTTCTATCATCATTCTATCCAATGATTGGTTAACTCAGTAAATTCTAAATAACAAGTTAAAACTTCAAATCAAGTTATTAGTTAATTGATAAAAGGCAGTTAATTTAGATTTTTAATATGAAGAAAATCAGTTACCTAAAAACTAGTTTGTGAGAGTCTGTATTGTTTCATGCTGACTTATGTCTGCTCAGCTGGTTACAGCAAAAAAAAAAAAAAGGAATGGAATCATGTAATGCTTAATTATATAATCCATCTAATTTTCATTTATATATATTGTAATTCCAACTCTATGAGGTTAAAAAAAGTTGTGTGAAAGATCTAAGACTAAATATAAAAAAAATTGTGATGAAAAAAAAACATCACTTTGATAATTCGTTTATTCGCACTTTTGTGCCTCAAAATCCATATAAAAAATTCAAATTAATGCAAATTCATTACAAATAGAATAAATATTTGGACAGTATGATCTACAATATCAACAAACAAAAGATGATCAATATAATTTCGACAGGGTCATGTAAAGATGATGATGATTCCATAACAACCTCACCAAAAAATCACTGATGACAATAAGATATATTTCAAATATATGCAAAATAATAAATACATGATCATATTTTTTTTTTTTTCATATGTCAAAGCATTGACCGGGAAGCAAACCCGGGCCAGCTGCTTGGAAAGCAGCTATGCTAACCACAAGGCCACCGATGCTTCATATTCTGATCAACATTCTAAAAATATCACAAAATAAGTACCAGATGTGATAATAGCAGGGGCCAATAGGTTAAAATAATTAATGCTTTTTTTTTTTTTACAGATGACCAGATCATTTTGTTTCTGTGGGAAAAAACTACAGATTTTCAATAGGATGGACGGTTGAAGAGTTGAAGTGTGGAGTAGATTGAAGCATGTCCATTAAAGTATGAGGATTGACTATCTTAATATATATCTGAGCACTTATAGCATATATGTATGGTGATAGTAATCTGGACCAACTGATGATTGCTGGTTTAGCATGAAATATGAATATTGGTGATTATTTATCTTTTCAACATATATGTGTTCAAGTGTATCAGTGTTATGAGATAGTGTGGAGAGTGGTGGGGCGTGTGAAGGTCTGTGCTCATATACCCTATATATTTCAATTAAAGTACAACTATTAATAAATTAGAAAAAGCATACATTCTTTTGACTCTAAAGAAAACTTAACAGATTAATCCCTAGTAGCTTTATTGTAGTATAAAAACCTACTGCACATATCTGTGTGTGAGAAATTTCAGCAAATAACAGCAACTAAAATGCAGAATAAAGGCAACATATATAGCCCTTTCCATTGGCAGCATATAATAATTAATTAGCAGAGTTTACTCTTAACTGCAAACGCTCTAAACTAAAGGAAACTTTTATTAGAAATACAAAAAAACCCAGCAATATCACTGAATTTATTACAAAGAAATAATAGATTATTGCAGATATATTTTATATTTAGTATGCTTCCACTTTTTTTTTTATAATATACATGCCGAATTCCATATGCAGAGCTAATATTAATTATCTCAATAAAAACAAAAATAAACAGGATAATAGCTTATGCAACTGTGCTATATAGAAAAACAGTAGGAAAAACATTAACAAACGTACTAATAATTATTGTGAGCTGCCAAAAAAAAAAAATACTAGAACTGATTAGAACCTGAAAAAAAATATTTAAGTTTTACTCAATCAAATTTAATCCTAGAACAAATATATCAATATTTATAATATTTGAATAATATTTTTTTTATAAAAAGCATTCTATAAATTAAAGTTATAATGTTTTTTTAAAAATGTCAATCCTAAATCAAATATGCCCAATTAAGATTGCACTTGATAAATAATTAGAACTTTACATTGCTGTAATACGTACATATATATCTTACTTAAAATAACTCCATCAAACTGTAACGTCAACGTTAAAAAAATATTCAACAAAAAGTATATCAACTTACTTTACTTACATAAATTTATTTAATATTTAAATATTAAATATATGCCTAAGAAAATGTTAATTGTATGGAATTATTATTTGATATTATCAAAAGTATGAAGTATTAAAAAAAAACATTCCAAACACACTACATTTAGTATGAAGAATGAAACACAATATTCTCCATTTCACAGTTAAAGGATCATTATTTTATATAGAATCTTCAACACTTGATATTATAATCGGAAACAATTTATTGATTAGTATAAAACAATATGCCTTTTAGAATATATCCGTATATATATATTGATGTATGATATTAACAGATGATAAATACAATTAAAAATGACATACTAGGTGGCACTAATTATCTAGGATTCTGAGTTTCCTGACTGAAACATATATATATGTAAATGCTACACAATCCATTTCTTATGAAATGGATTCAGTTGACATTTTTAATTCATTCAGTATAAACATTTTTGCATATATATACACACACATTTAATAAATTAAATTACCATCTAAATTGAACAATACAGTATTACATATATCAAACTATTACAAATAAATAGCAAAATCTAATTTAAGGCATAAATAAATTTATAATTTTTAATAAATCAAAATGAGCATCAATGTCTGATTTAACACATACACTGGAAGAGTGATGGATCTGAGACCATAGGTTCCTGCCATTTCTGGTACTCAAATACTCATGACCTCCCAAGCAGCCAATCATTTGATTCTTTACTTATACAACATACAGATGATAATAAAAGTATTCCTCAATTCTGAGATTAAAACTCTCCGAATGATCATCATCAGATTCAATCTGCTCTTTGTATAACACTATAAAACATATTTTAATCCTTAAATTCATACTCAATAAAATTAGGTAATTTTAAAATAACTTTATACAATAAAGTTACAATAAAGATTTAAGTAATAACTTGTATATTTATATTTTACGTTTGTCCAATATAATAATAAATCGTGCTTTCACACTTCCAACTTAAAGCTTTATGTTGGAAGTGTGAAAGCACGATTTATTATTATAATAAAGATTTAAGTGAGAATGAAATATAAGCATATCCTTTATTTATCTATTCAATTATATTCTCTATTTATCAAATTGAGCAGTTATTTTATATTATCAAAAGATATTGTGAAGTAGTTATGCAATTTTATTTGAAAAGAGAAAATAAATAATAATAAATAATAGCTGTTTTTTCATTAATTTATAATCTATAAGTAAATAATACAAAATCTTATTACATGACAACTAATCACATTTATTGTATAACTACTCTTATTGCATACCATATTTACTTCTTCAGAACTTATTACTGTTTCACAATGCTTTATTTACCGTGCTCTTTTACAGGTTAAAGCATTGTGTAAAAGAGGGTGGTAAATAAAGCATTGTATAACAGTAATAAAGTGCATGGATGATTTAGTATTATATGGCATATTTATAGCTAAAGTGTGTCCTTGGAATTATTTGAGGTTTAGACATTTTTTCCCTCTTCATATAAAGATTCCTTTAAAATATCTTGGTCAGGTTTTATATACTATTGTCTTCTTGTTTATAACACCTTGATACCCTCTTATTTACAATACCTTCATGACCTTAGTTTATTTTAATTACATAAATTTTCAAAACATAATTATTTCAATAATGGATTTTCTTGCTTTGTTTTTGAATCTTTTATCTGCAAACTCAATATGCAAGTTTAAATTTACAAAAAGACCTAATCTTTTAATTACCTTATTTTTAATCTATTTATTTAAATCAAAATGTAGATTATTTAATTAAACTTTTAAAAAATATTTATTTAATACTAATATATTTAATTGTGTTGTTTTGCAATACATTCCTGCCAATATAATTTTAAACATACATTCTTTAAAATATTCTAATTATTAACCTTTGATCAGAGAAATTGTTTTAACCTAGTCTTATTATTTAGTTTCTCTTACACTTCTTTGAACATTACTTATTATTATTACTTTTAATACTTTATTGCTTTTATTTTATATAACTTTTGTAATGCTATTTTTATTGGCTAAACACTTTTGAATTACAGTGCATTGTGCATATATGTGTGACAAATGTTAATGTTTAAAAAATTGAGGTATTTTGGTATTATTCCTGCTATAACATATTACTCCAGTGATGTTTGTGTCCGGTAATATTCATTCAAAGTTTCTATTTATGATGTCATAGTACATTTTGCCCCCCACAGTACTTTATATATTTGTGCTTCATTGTTGTTTTTAAAAATACATTCAAAATATGTTAAACTTTCAGCAAATGCATCACATTATTTGTTATATTTACATTCATTTTTTGCTAAATTTTATATACATTTTCAGTTAAAAGTTGTTATATTTGTGGGTTTTTTAAAAAAGATAATTAGAATATAAAGGTAAATTCACAATTCGCCTTTTTTTTAAGGGTTCTTTCTCATATTTCTCCCTTTTTCCACCTATATCTCTTCATCATTGGAAAGTATATGTTTTTTTAGATTTGAAGTTTGCTATTACACATGGAATGTGAAGGCGCAAAGTGCCATGGTATACCAGGAGAGGGAAGGAAGGCTTTGATGACATGTAATGTCGTACCAAAAAGGTCCCAACTCATAAGTATCTGCTTTATTTAGTATCGTAATATCTTTTTTCCTTTTTCCATAATGGATATACATTTCCATTTTTTTTTTTTAGATTTGAACTTTCATATTACACATGCTATGATGTATTACTCACAGTGATGTATTATTCTAAGTTTGGGATATGTTTAAAATAACCCCTCCATGGGATTGGACAAATTTTATTAAGTTTATCCGCACATTCATTGGAGGCGTTATTTTAAATATATCTCAAACTTAGAATAATACCTCATTTTAATATGTCATATCAGGAATAATATCAAACTACCAAAATGGATGTGTGTACAGTTTATAGTAGGTTAAATTGGTTAAAAAGACTGGATGTGTAAATTAGTTTTCTTTTTCTCTTTCTAACTGAAAAATGCAAATATTTTTCTGACATAACAGTTCAAGATTATAATTTTATTATATCTTTGTATGCATATAACCATACTTTTTAAATAACTAAATAAAAAAAACAATAAAAATGTATGTTCTTAATTAAATTTAATCAAGATTGATGATGGTGATTAAATCATGTATCACATATATTTATATGATATCTAGATTACATTTCCTGATCTCCATACATCAAGCCATTTCTTAAAGGGTTAGTCAGCTCTCATACAAAACCATTTTTGTATAGGACTTGAACTGCATCCCTTAAATTTAAATGCCGCTTTCAATTTTGAAATAATGCCTATGGATACCTCACCCTCTGGCAATATCATCCCAATTTTACATTGATAATATTCTGCACTTTTATTATTTTTTAAAAGTTGAAAATAGTTCACCCAAATATGCTTTACTGGATGTAGCTAAAATACGCTTAATTGCACGTAACACATAGAGCAACTGATAAATACGTGTAGAAATGTGAAAACCTAACATCCATGTATTTTTGTTTTAGTATGTAATCACACCAAATTTTAATTAATTTCCATTGCCTCAACAGTTTCAACATGAGTAGAGAAGAAGTAAATAGATGAAATTGATTTTCACGTTTCTTGGAGTCCAAAAATCTTTCAATTCATTTTCGAATAATTTAATTTGACTCGTATATTCTGAAATTTTCAATTCTGGTGATTTTTGTAATAATGATTGGCAACATTCAAATGAGTTTTTCTTTTTTGGATTTGCTTTTGCCAGAGTAATAATTTCTTTTTGAAAATATTAATATTACCAAATAATATGATAATCATCACATGATCACCATTTCTTATGCTTGCTCTTAACTATTATTAAAACAGGCAAAACTCTCTATACGTATACTGCCTAAGAGGATAGTGGTGACTATAATTATTAAAGAACCAAGGGCACCAAAATGTATAGGTACTGAACTCAGTTCAGACCTATGGGATATATAAGCTAATGAGCTTGAATTGAAAATATTATGGTGTTTTCAATTTAAGTCTCATAGTTTTGTAGTTAAGTGGAGATAAAAGATGGCTGCTAGAGGGTTGCATTAGATCCTAAGATCTAGATGCAATGCTCTCAGATCCAAGACTCCTCACTGACAAAGGCTACAAGCCAGAAACTAGTCTGGAGATATTGGATGGGTAGATGCTAGATGGGGATTTTATGTACAAGCCTTCTGGCATTCATTGATTACTCTGGCTTGCACCGAGTGGCAATACATATAGAGAGTTTGCCTGTTTTAGTATGGTAATCACATAAATTAAGGGTAACTTGTTAATGACAACTGAAAAAGCCAGCCTTTTATTTACTATTCATCTTTTAATATTCCATGTTTATAATTTTTCAATATTTTTGTCCAGCAATTAGAAAAATCCATTTAAAACTAAAAAGCCACTGAATTTCTGTATAATCAAGTAGATAGGTGTATAAAAATTTATAAATTGGCAGTGAATAAACCCACGTAAATGAATATAATTGACAATTTTAGCAATAGTTTTTATAACATGTCTGATATTTAAAATTTTGGATATTTGTGATGAATGATGCAAAAATGCCGAAGCATTATCTTGTTCTCGACATTTTTCTCTTCACTGTGTGATAATTCCTTTGATAATACCAGTCATTACAGGAGCACCGTCAGTGGCAAAAGAAAATTATTTCTTTTAACCATAAATTGTATTCCTTCACAAAAATAGTTGTATCACGCATTGGAAAAATTTCCAGAAGCTCATCACTTACTTTTAAATGCACATCACATCTAAGCATACAACCGACCAGTTAAACTTTATACTATACATCCGTATTTTTGATAGTTTCTATGGAATAGATCTCAAATGTTGTAATTATTGATTTCAATTGATTCCTTAAATTCCTGGCTATATAATCATTTCTGCTGTTAATGCTATTTTGAATCACGCTCATATTTTTGATTTCTTTCTGTTCTGGACACAAAACTTCCATAATACATTTGTGAAAAAATTCCCCTTTGGTGAACGTTTTTGTCTTGCTTGCAATTAAATGCGACATCAAATAGCTAGGTTTCACAACAGGTATATTACTTTCAATAGGTTTGGGTAAATTTAAATTTGTTGTTTTTGAAGTGTCACCTTTAATTCTGATAATTTATCTTTGCAGTTTCCTAACATATTTGCCATAGTTTTGTTTATGAAATGTAGATGCCTTTAATATTATATTTTTTGCAATCTACAATAAAGTTTCTATACATCAGATATAGAAATTTATTTTTTCTTTGAATACAAAAATATTTTAATTTCCATTTTCATTGAAAAGTGCAATGTTTTTTTTTTTCAATTAATCATTTTTTGGTCATATTCATAAAGAGCGTTGACATTATTTTAATAAATTCTTAATTAATTAAAGAAAATCTCGCCGCTTATTAATTCACTATATTTGCAACATGTGCATAAAAGTTTCACAGTAGATTGAGGTATATTACAATTCTTATTAGAAATATTAATTTTTTAAAATAGTTTATATTCGTTTAATTTGTGTATATATTTATGACATTAATTTTAAAAAATTACCATATTAGTTACTATTTTTGCTAGGCTACAAACATGTGACTCATGGGTTTCATGTTAAACGTCCCTTTGCTAACTGATGGCAATGAGAAAATGCTTCTATTATGGGCAGGTAAAAGCTATATTTTTTACAGCATCGCCATTTCTAGATTTGTAAGACAATATTTCATAACTGGAAAAGTTATGATCAGACTTACAGCTAGTATAACCTGATAGTTTTTTTTTCTTCTCATGTGTCATAGCATCAGCCGGGACGCGAACCTGCTAACCCGGGACAATTGCTTATAAAGAAGCTGTCGCTGACCTCTCAACCACCAATGCCTGATAGTTTTAGCATATAGCTTTCAGTTTCCATAATACAGCAATTTGTCATTTTAGCCCACTGGAACATATTTTTAATACCCACATTTTTTGATAGGACAAATAACGGTCATTGAATTCTGGTAGCAAGAAACAGTGGCTATAATTTGGAATTTCTTAGATTTCTTTTTTAAAACTTACATGATTTTTCAACCAATGTCATTTTCTCTTTTCCGATATGTTTAACTATGCCAGTGCATAATGAAAACATTTCTATTATTCCAAATTCTAATTTCTTTCTTGATGTTTTTCAATCAGTATTTGATTGTTGGATTTAATTTTAATTAAAGCATAAGTATCAAATGTATTTACAAAAAAAAATAGTAACTTTTATAAATATAAAAATTTGTTTCCAATTATTGAAAACATGTACTATGTATATTATTCAACTTTGGCTCTTTATATTTATTATTTACATATCCACATTCTCCTTTCTTTTCTCTACGAGATGTTATTTACTTTGTACCTCTCCTAAACTAATATTTTAAAATTCTGAGAATACTGGTCTTAATATTTCTTAAATAAGAATATGACTCTTAAAATGCACAGTCTTATAAATCTTTTAATTTGTTTCAATTTTAAAATTTAACTTTCACCTTGAATATAATCATTTTAATAATTCCTTTTTATTGTTATTTAAATTACACACACGGATTAAAATATACCTTTGTAGCAATGAATAGAATCTTTTAAAGTAATTTTATTTTATTACTTTTAAGTATTTGACTTATCTCTTTAGTTGGGATTAAAACAACTTGTATTATAAAATGATACCATGCTTGGCTAAGTCTGTATAATTACTACATGTATGTATGCCCACACCTTTTACAAATAATAGATATGGAATGTTTTGAATTATGAAATCTTAATTGCATTTTACATGTACTTCAATAAATAATCATTAAAATATACTCATCTATAATATTAATTGTGACCTGTCATTCATTATCTATCCAATACAGTGTACTGCCACCATTGAAATTACTTGCAAATAATTCTATTAACATTTACTAAAAAGTACAGTTGTTGACTGGCATATAGTAATCCTCTGGTCCTATAAATGAAACAGTAAACTATACTTGACTAATTCGTAGATATTTTTGTCATAAGAGTCCAAAATTCTTTCTGATGTTGACTATTAAATTTTTAATTAGTTAGTTCAGAAATAAAAACTGCTAAATTTACCAATAAAGACCTACTTTTAACAAGCAGAATTTAATTGAATTGTCTTTTTAAAATCTAAAGCCAAAGGAAAAATATCCTGAATTTATCTCTGGTTAGACACATTAAAAGATTTAAAAGACTGGCTGTACCTCTGCAGCTTTCATATTTCAAATTATCAAAACTTTTCAACCACCATAATCCTTATAAAATTATACCATGTACAAGTCAAGCTAACTATTTAATAGTTTGTTGTGGCTGAATGTCATTATTTGTGCACTAATACTTATTACATTTTAAATTTAATGTATTGTCAAAGCTGCTATTATGGAAGAGTTACACTCTCATTTGGTTACTAATTGTAAAAAAAAAATGTTAATCTTATTAAAATAGTTGAATAAATCCATCTTTCTTAATCACTATAACTATGCTGATTTTTTCTTATTAGTCTTTTTTTCAGCTTACTTTAAATTTCCAGCTTATTAAGCTCAGAAGACTATTAGTCAGTCAAAACTGTTAGATTTTATCAAGTAAAAGTAAAATAAGCATTGTTATAGTGATTAAAGAAAAGTAGATTTGTTTTATAATTTTAGCAAAGCGTAAAGAAGATATAAGGTGCGAGAAAGAATATAATATTACTATACTTACTCTAAGATAGTCTGTTGAAAGATCTTCCAGTTTCTATTGCAAATTAGTGAGACTACTTATTACCATGACTTCAAACTGTCATCTTATTATTTCAGAATCATTTTATGGGAAAATAAATAATTAACTAACATAGGGGTGGGCAATTGTTTTGGCTCGGGGGCCGGAAAGGTTGGCAAAGGACTACATTGGAGCCACTTTGTGGAAGCGAAGAAACACACCCTTTTTCCATGACCCAATAAACACACTACTTTATTCCCTGCATTACCAAAGAAGTATTTGTTTGTCCATTCTTCATTAAACACACAACATTCATCACCGATTTTACATTTTTTTGGAGGGTTCATGGTTTCACTAAAGTTGAAAATGTATATATTTGCTAATGCAAAGACAAAATAGAAATTAACCAGATCAACTGGAAAAACACTGCACATGTGTATTGACATGGCCATCCTAGTGGAAAATATGAGACGAATCTTAGGTCACGGGAAGGAAATCTCAGTTCAAGGTGGATTTTTCTGATTGTCTTGGCGGCTGCATGTGGCCCTCGGGCCGCTATTTGCCCACACCTGAACTAACATATAAGTAAGGCAGTGTAAAAGACTAAAATATAAGAAATTTATTAAAAGAAAAATGATTACATAGTCTCTTCTTTATAAAAGTAATTGCTGAAGTCTCTACGGCAATGAAACTGCTAGGAATACAACTGCTACATGGCTGTAAAATTCAAGCGATAAATTTCTAGTAAATCGCAAGATGTTCCTCATATCACATAAATAATTACAATAAATTGTTTTTTTCTCTTCACCAATAAAAATTGTAATTATAAAGATGCGATTTTTTCGCGTGCGTTAGTGAAGCTGTAATTATAATATAATGTTTAATATGCCCGCTTAGCGCTTTCGAGATTTAGTATCCAAATCTCACAATAAGAATAATATATAAATATGATGAAAGTCATCTACAAAGAAAAAATATACATTTTATATAATTTTATTTTCCTTTATATTTTTTTAATTCCCAGGGATCATAAACCAAACAATTAATAGATCATTGTAAAGAAATTCTGTTAAATTTGATCTCTCGGAATTGGAATCGACTTGATGGCACATAATTATAACAATGTCTATTATTAAAAAAATAAACGTTCATGGTAACTTAAAGTCTTCAAGCTCGTTAATTTGCCTAAACGTTCACGGTAACTTAAAGTCTTCAAGCTCGTTAATTTGCCTAAAAGTAAATGTCACAGTGCTGCTCAAGAATTCATATTCCTAATGATATTCTTGCATTAATGAGAAATTTTGCATGAGATTTTGTAAATAAGATTACTATTTTTATACATTCCAAAGGTAAACCAATTCCTAAAAAAAAAATCTTAAATATCGTGAAGGAGCTAAATTCCTAAATATTAAGATTTCACAAAAATCACTTTCAATTCTTAGATCCCAAAGATAAGTACTGAAAAGCAGCAGAAGTCAATTAATTCTTCTTGGAAAAGTTTTTTTTTAATTATAAATATTAATATATTAAAGATTAACTTTCGCTTAAAAGAAATTGAAGTCAAACTTTTTTGACAAAAATATATTATTCTAACTGAATAATCTTCTACGCTTAGTGCAACGTATTCATATACAATAGATGCTTGGGAATATACTGTGTGTGTATATATATATATTGGATTGTTGTTATGTTCTATAAAAATCCAAATTTGACATTATACTTCAAAAAGAAACACTACTGAACCCTTTTTTACAAAAGTATGATATGTCTACTTACTCAACAGCTGTCGATAACCGGCCAGCCATTGAATTAATTCACTATTCAAATTATTGCTTGTAGTTTATGAGAATCACTAAACATCACATGATCACTATCTCATACTAGCACATAATTGTTATTAAACAATTCAAAACAAAGCAAAACTCTCCATACAGTAGTAGTAGTAGGGATTTTATGCACAAGCCTTCTGGCATCCATTGATTGTTCTTGTTAGCACAAGATGGCACTACTGTACGGAGAGTTTTGCTTTGTTTTGCATAGTTTATGAGAATCCATAGAAGCAGAAGTACGGAATGACTGGGAG
Organism: Epiperipatus broadwayi; assembly: GCA_028023455.1. Classification (NCBI taxonomy): domain Eukaryota; kingdom Metazoa; phylum Onychophora; class Udeonychophora; order Euonychophora; family Peripatidae; genus Epiperipatus; species Epiperipatus broadwayi. The sequence continues at coordinate 5,305,157 of JAQFVV010000030.1, read as the reverse complement.
AATTATCATTTTTTTAAAAGACAAACTAGTAGGATAAAATTAACTTTAAGATTGAAAGCATGCAAATACCCTCACAAAATGGAAGTCAAAAACATTTGCTTTTAGAATTTTTAGTGACTAACGTTAGATATAGTGTTCAGTATTATACAATAAGAATCCTTGATTTATTCTTTCCATCGCTGAGGTTTGACAAAATCAACAAAAACATTAACAAACATATTTCTCAATATATATTCGTAATAAAATTGTACATTTATTTTACAATTTTGTTACAATTATTATTCTATGACAGACATTTTATTTTAGTCTCAATATATATATTTTCATTAATTGTACAATATAAACTTTTTATTTTCTTTTTAATTTACACTTAAGATTATTCAAAATGATACAATGACTGGATAAAGATTTCTTCAGCTGTTAAATTCTTTCACATATAAATATTTTTACTTAATTTATTAATGCAGAACTTTAATTTTGAAAGTATTTTCTATCGGCATGCAATTTCAATTTTAATGAATTATAAATAAAAAAGAATGGGAAAAATTCTTTATTTTTATATCTTTTCCATTTCATGGAATACATAATTTTAATATAATATTCATCCACTACAATATAAATTGTTACTGGTACTAAGTTCAATTTAATAAATTAGAATTTATTAAATCCAACTTCTTATAAACCATGGTGCCAGAAAATGGGAGTTTTAAAGGGATTTAAATTAAAGAATGATAGATTAACATTAGATAAAACAAAGGCATATAAACAGAAATTAAAGATGAAAAATAATTATGTAAAAATAGGTTACAAAGAGAAGGAAATCATACGAATTTTTGATGGTAAGGTAGATAAAGTAAATGAGGATTACAGGAATAGGTATATGGATAGTAAATGGATGTCTAGTCCATATTCAGAAAAAGTGTATAAAAGATTAATGAAAGACAAATTGCCAAATAATGTAAAAATAGCTTGGAAGAATGATAAGTCCTTGGGTAAATGGTTAAATAATGCAAAAGAGTTAAATGATGTTAGTAGTATGGGGGGTGTATAAAATTAGCTGTGGAAAATGCAATAAAATATATATAGGACAGACAGAGAATGGCAAGTGAGAGAGGTAAGGAACATGACCGAGCAATTAATAGAAAAGACATGAGGTCAGGGCCATATTTGCATTATTTGGATACAGAGCATAAAGTGAAGTGTGAGGAAAATATGTGTTATTAAGTATGTGAAGAATTATCATAAGAGAATATATTATGAAACATTATATATTCAAGAAAACTTGAAAAATGTGTAAATATAGTAAAAAGTCCAGCTAAATTAGGTGGGAAATGGGCTTTATTAAACAATTGGAAAGTGTAGGAAATGGTTGTAGATATGTAAATACCAATTTATTTATTTATTTTTTATTTCTTAAGAAATGTAAAATATATATTTAATTATTATTTTTTGGGGAAATATTGTAAAAAAAATTTTTTTAGATGTTTAATATGTTAAATTTATTTATTTATTTATAATATATTGATACATGTTTAAAAGGAAATGAAATGAAATGTAAATAGTATTTAGTAGATGGAGTGAATATTGTTAATTGGTTATGGAAATGGAGAGAGCAATAGAAAGTCTTGGAAGAGGGATAGAGATTCCGTTAATAGATGGAAAGAGAGTATATACATTGTCGGGTCTTTTTTTTTGCGGATGTCTTTTTGTGTGCAGAAAGAAGAGAAGATATGGGAGTTATGCTGAGGACATGCACAAGGGTGGGTAAAGATATGAGGATTAAATTTAGTGAAGAAAAATCAAATATAATGATGGTGAATACTGGGGAAAGAGAAGACAAAGATTTCTTATTGGGGGATATAAAGTTAAGTGTGGTGAATAGATATAGTTATTTGGGAATCATCCTCAGTAATAAGAAAAATTGCATGGATGAATGGGAGAAAAAAATGATAAATGAAGCAATGAAAAGAAAGGGATTGATAAAGAAATTAACACTGTTTTCATATAATAAATATGATGTAGCAAGAATTGTATGGAAGGGAGTGGCAGTAGCAGGGTTAACATACGGCAATGCTGCATTGTGTTAGTAAAGGGGTATTAGATTGCTTAGAAAAAGTACAAATGGAAGTAGGAAGACATGCATTACATACTGAGGTGTGGACAGCAAAGGAGGCAATTCAAGGAGAAATGGGATGATCAAGTTTTTATATGAGGGATGCAAAAAGAAAATTGAAAATGTTCGGTAGATTGCAGTTTATGGATAATAAAAGAATAGCGAAAATAGTATTTAATTGGGTTACAAGTAAAGGGCAGGCAACAAGATGGGTGAGACAGGTAATGCAGTATGCAGAAGATTTGGATAAAGAAGTTATGTCAGTATACTTGTACCAAAGGTGGGATGATTGTGTTAGGAGGATTGATGAGTGTTATAGTGGTAAGGAGTGGGATAGAATAGATGCATTAATAAAGAATAGGGAGTTGGAGAGATGGAGAACTAGTATAGAGAATAAAACGAGTTTAAATATATATAGAAGTAAACAGAACATTGGGTGTGAGTTAATTTATGATAATAGTAAGGAAAGTAGTTTACTGTTTAAGGCTCAAACAGGATCTTTAGCAACAAGAGAATATACATGTAAATGAAAAAATATGGGTGATTTAGTCTGCAAGTTGTGTAAGGAAGGCATAGAAAATATTAGGCATCTGTTACTTCAATGTAAATGCTTGGAAGCAGAAAGGGTACAAATAATGAAGTTATGAAAGATTAAATATGAACAAAGTGATTATACTGAGAGTGAGTTATTGGTTTTTATGCTAGGTTTGGGAAAAGATAAGGGAGATTTAGATATGAAGGTCATGGAGTTGACAAAGATTATGTTGTGGAAATGGGATGGAGCAGATTATGGGAAAACTTAGGGTGGACAATGGAAAAGGAAGGTAAAGTGGCTAACAGGTTTCTCTGAGCATAGCTGCTGAGAGATTCCTGACTCCGTTTAATGAGAAGTCACAGTGCATCACATCACATGTGAATTATATACTATAATCTCTTGAGAAGATCTCAGTGGAGATGAAAGCCGGTTTGATAAATATTTAAATATAATTATTAATAGTTGTTTATTTCAATCTTGTTTGATTGATTATTTATTTAGGTTAACACATCATTATAAATATAATCACAGCTCATTGAAAATAGATTCCTATTATTTTAAGCATTTCAATTAAAATAAACAATGGGTCAAAATTCATAAATATATGGCAATTCACCAGGATAAAAATTGCATTATATTATAATCATACTGGGATGTTTATTCTTTAACTAAAAATATATGAACACCCATTTGATGACCAATATTGAGTTTTAGCCAAAAAAAGCGAACTTGATTGGAAAACCTCAACTACCTAAAAATTCTATATGCTCCATTTGATTTGAATTGCAATAGCTATATTTGTGGACTATTAAGTTATGTCAATATGCGGTTGTGCACAAAAGGCTAAAATGTATTTATAGAAGATTTAAAATTTAATTACAAAATCATAAGAAATTATTCAAATAAAATGAAAACATCTATTGCAACAATATGTTTCTTCATCTATGCTAGACCAAAGGCTATTGATGGATGTCAAAGTTTGAACTGACATTGTGAAAATTCCCTACATTCTGAAAAAAATATATATTATATGAGAATTTATAAAACTGACCCAATTATATAAACTCATACTATTTTTATTCATTATTTATTAAAAAAGTTATTAAACTAAAATTAAAAAAAATACCCTACGCAATAATACAAATTAGGTTACAGTCTGCCATTTAATTGGAAGACACTTTGATTCCTTTTTGATGATTTAAAGAAATGGAAGTCAAATTCCCAATATCCATCCCATAATATTATCATTGCAGCTATTATTACTATATGATTATTCATACAGTAAACAAACATGGATGGTCTGTTTACCAAGATGCATCAAACAGTGTGGTGAATTTATTAGCTTTTTACCAGATCAAGAAACACTATGGGCTTTCTCCTCAATCACCTAATAATTCTATATTGAAATAACAGTTGAGTTTTCTTGAAGGCAAGATGAATGTATATAAATGAACTCTTTTATATAAAATAAATATTTACAATCATGACAGACAATTAAATTGTCACTTATTTCCAAGAGTCTATTCAGACACTAGACAAGGTAGCAATTGGTGGTCAAAGGAGGAGGTGCTAATCGCTAATGCAGATCAAGGTTGCTCTTGTAATTAGGTACCTACAATTGCAGATCACTTTCAAATGAAGGAAGACTACCTGAGTTGGAAGAATTAATATTAAATGAGACATTTTTGCTTTTGTGAAGATAAAAAAAAGGTGAAAAGATAATTGTAAAGAAGGCACATATATTTCTAAAAAGGCACAAATATTGGAAACACAAGTGGGATTCATTATAAATAAAAAGTGGAAGAACAAAATTGATGGTATATCAGATAGAGTGGCAAGATTAGTTGCTCATCTTAATGGAAGATATCAAATGTAGATTTTGTAGTTATATATCCCAACAAGTTATTATGATGAAGTAGGGGATTTTTATACAAATGTACAAAATGTTTTTGATCAGACCAAACATTTTAATATAGTGACAGCAGATTTTGATTATGAAATGAAAGAGGATACAGATTTGTGGAATTTTCTAAAAAGAAAAAACTGTGTGCTATGAATTCTTTGAGAAAAATGCTAAACATGGAAGCACCCAAAAGAAAGTATAGAAGAATTGATTACATTTTGACTATTAGAAAATATATATTTCAAAATTATAATGTTCTTAATAAATTCAACACAGGAAGTGATTACTGATTAGTGAGATGTAAGACATGTGTTAATGCAAAGCTAAAGAGACAAATTATTAAAGAAAAAAACAGTATTAAAAGTTGATATTCAAAATCTTCAACCACATTCTAATGAATTTAAATTAGAATTAGCAAATCATTTTAAAATATTAAGATTTTGAAGATGGTTCAAATTTGAATGAAATTAGTAAAAGATAATTGATTCACTATTAAGAATTGCAACTGCTATGTTTAGAAATAAATAAACAGGCAAAAACTCTCCATATAGTAGTGCCACCTTGTGCTAACCAGGGTAATCAATGGATGCCAGATGGTGATCATGTGATGTTTAGTGGTTTAAAAAATAAATAACGAATATTGTAAGTGAATTAAATAAAGTGAATGAAAAGTTATATATTTTATTAGTCAAGTAAAATGTTTCAGATAAGTTTGTGCTTACATATTTTCAATAGTAAAAAAATATCTGTTTCAGTTGTAAAGAACTAAATATTTAGAAATCAAGTAAGCTGATTAAAATTAAAAGAACTGTTCCTATTCCAGAAATAGAAATATCATTACAAGTAATTAATTTACAATCTGAATCTAGAAATTTCCATGTTATGCGAAAGTAATTCAAAATTTGTAGTAATATTGACATTTAAACGAAGTGATAAAGTATTAGAAATTACGGACTTATCAATTTTCCATCAGTTCTATATAAAATCTTTAACAACATAATTATAATTTATCAACAGTTAACATTGCATTCCAACCAATCAAAAAAAAAAAACAAAAAAAAAGCTGGGTTTAAAATGGTTTTAGCACAATGAATCATCACATGACCAACACTTCTTATGCTTGTGTATAACTGTTTTAAAACAGGGACAACTCACTATACGTATTGCCACACACAGCAAGCTAGAGTAATCAATGGATGCCAGAAAGCTTGTGCATAAAATCCCTATCTAGTGCCTACTCATCCAATATCCCCAGACTAGTTTCTGGCTTGTAGCCTTTGTCAGTGAGGAGCTTTGGATCTGACGAAGGCCACAAGTCAGAAACTAGTCTGGGGATATTGGATAAATAGGCACTAAATAGGAATTTTATGCACAAGCCTTCTGGCACCCATTGATTACTCTAGCTTGCTGTGTGTGGCAATACGTATAGTGAGTTTTGCCTGTTTTTCACAATGAATCATATTGAAAGGTTTAATGAATATGAATTGCCATTATGCATTGGATTTGTAGATTATGAAAAAGCATTTGATTCTATAAGCAACTTTATAGCGATTAAAGCATTGAATCATCAAGATATAGACCTGGGGTACAGTCACATTCTAAATAAAATTTGTCAAATATAACAGCAGTGATTAGATTATATGATCGTAATAAAACTTATACAGAAGCAACTAAAAAACCCCAGTGAGCTAGATATAAATAACTCCATCTACAAACGAAAAAGTAGAGTAAACCCACCTTTATTTCAACTTGGATCATACATAAGCATTCAATTTATAAGTGTGTTACAATGCACAGTGTGAATTATATATATTAACATAAGTTCAGGATGGCTATAAACTATTCAGAAATTGCTATAACTAATCATAGGTAAAAACTAAGCCTCATATTTAACAACCTCTCAATATTAAAACAGAAAAAACTCTCCATACAGTAGTCCCACTCAGCGCAAGCCAGAGTAGTCAATGAATGCCAGAAGGCTTGTGCATAAAATCCATATCTAGTGCCTACTCATCCAATATCCCCTGACTAGTTTCTAGCTTGTGGCTTTCATCAGTGAGGAGGTGCAGTGCTCTCAGATCCAAGGCTCCTCACTGACGAAAGCCACAAGCTAGAAACTAGTCAGGGGATATTGGATGAGTATGCACTAGATAGGAATTTTATGCCCAAGCCAATTGATTACTCTGGCTTGCACTGAGTGGAACTACTGTATGGAGAGTTTTGCCTGTTTTAATAACAGTTTCGAGCAAGCATAAGAAATGGTGATCAATGTTTAGTGGTTTAACTCCTGAATATGAAATGAATCTTCAGTTAAGAGATGTAAATATAAACTGCAACAGTTCAAATGTAAATGAAATTTGTGCAGAATCAATTGAAACTCTCAGCAAGCTATATGCAAACTAATACTACTCCATCATTAAACTAAAAAGTGCAGAGTGGACCCACCTAAAGATTGTGAATTTATATATATATATTACCACAATTTCAGGATAATTATAAGCTATTCTAAAATCACTATAACTAACCACAGGAAAAGACCGAGCCTCATATATGATCCAAGCTAATACTTACATTTACTGATGGTTAGTTTACATGTAGCTCACTGGGGTTCTTTTAGTAGCGTCTGCATTAATTACATCTATTTCAAGTTATCAAAATTTATATTTAGAAGTATTAAGTGAAGATTAATTTAGTATTTAGATATTGTTAAATATGAGGCTTAGCCTTTCCCTCTGATTAGCTTTAGTGATTTCAGAATAGATTATAGTTGTTCTGACATTACATTAATATATATAATTCACACTGTTGTAATACATGCATAAATTGAATGCTTATATATGTGATTCAGCTAAAGTATAAGTGGTAATATTCTGTAGTCTTTCATTTATTGATGGAGTTGTATTAGTTTACATACAGCTCACTGGGCTTTTTCAGTTCCTTCCACATAAAATTCATCTATGTTTGACCTATCGCAAAGAGTGAGATTTAGATGAGTGTGCAACATAGTGATTTTGCAGCAGTTTTATAAGAAGTATTTTATGGATTAAAATGAGACGCTAAAGGAGTAAAAGTAAATGGAGATTCGCAAGACATTTAGATTTTGCAGATAATGCGGTTGTTTTTGCAAACAGTGCTTCATAAAATGTTGCACGAGTTAAAACAGGCAAAACTCACTATATGTACTGCCACACACAGCAAGCTAGGGTAATCAATGGATGCCAGAAAGCTTGTGCATAAAATCTCCATCTAGTGCCTACTCATCCAATATCCCCAGACTAGTTTCTGGCTTGTAGCCTTCGTCAGTGAGAAGCACACAAGCATAAGAGGTGGTGGTCATGTGATGTTTATTTGCATGAGTTATCAGATGATATTAAGAAAATAGGATTAAAAGTAAATGTTAAAAAGACTACAGTAATGTTCAATGAATTTTCTCTCAAGAAGAAAATAAGGATTGATAATGATGAGTTAGAAGAAGTTAACAACTAAATATACCTTGATCATATTATTACTATAGATGGAAACATAATGGATAAAATTAATCATAAAATTGAAGTTAGATATAGGGTGCTTTTGGTAGAAACGATTTTAATATTAAAAGAAAATATGTCTGTGTTTGAAAAGGAAGTTTTTAAACAGATGTATTTTACTACTTATGGATTCGGAGACTTGGATACTAAACAAGAGAGCAATTCAAAGAGCAGATCACTTGACAAAATATGGACAGATGTATGTTAGGAATAACAAAATGAGATCAAAAATTAAATACGATGGTTATAGACAAACAGATATCATCATCATCATTGAAAGAATTAAAAAACTGAAATGAAGCTGGGCTGCATATATTGCTAGAGATGATAATAGATTGTCAGTTGAAGACTTAATCTGGATTCCAAGAGATTGTAAAAGATCTAGAAAGAGCCCATACGTGAGAAGGATGGATGAAATAAGGAAGTTTGCTGGCATGTTGAGAAGAAGAGAGAAAACTGGATTACATTTTGGAGGAGCCTTGAAATTAAAAATATTTTTCAATTTATTTAATTAGAAGTTTAAAACTTTTATTATATATAAAGTTCATGAATCATAACATGTGATTAAATACGTATATTGTACCAATATAAAATGAAATGTGGTTTTAATTTATCACAATATACAAATTTATTTTGGGGCCACCAAAGTCAGCAGTTAATATGTAAATAAAAAGATAAAAGTGTAAATAATTATATTTTAATATTGTACTATTTCTGTGTTCATATTTAACAAAACGGTATAGAAATCATCTGGTATATTACAAGATGTGATATGTTGGACTATTTCCATCATTTATGAGTGAATGTTGAATGTAAAGAAAATTTTAAACTTTATTTAAACTTTCCAAATACAAACAATTTGTTAGTAATATCACACAAATAGACAACACAGGTTAGTAATTACACAACGTTTCGAGTAGTATTATTCTCTACTCTTCTTCAGGTTTTGCTGGCTTATATGCACAGTGACAATATTTGCTTAGAAGCATATGACAGAATAGCTCAGTTGGTAGAGCGTTTGCCTTAAAATTCGATATTCAAGAATCTAAAGATGCGAGTTCAACTTCTAAGCGAATATTGTCATTGTGCATATAGGCCAGCAACACCTGAAGAAGAGTGGAGAGTAATACTACTCGAAACGTTGTACAATTACTAACCTATATTGTCTATTTGTGTGCTATTACTAACAAGTTGTTCGTATTTGGAAAGTTTAAATAAAGTTTAAAATTTTCTTTACATTCAACATTCACTCATAAATGATGGAAATAGTCCAACATATCACATCTTGTATAGAATTCATTTTGCTTTAATTTACAAAATTTATTTCATGGTAGTGGGCATTGGAATTTAATTTATACAGACACCTCTGACCCATACAGCGGCCCTATTCAAATATTTATTCTAATAATTATTACAACATTCAGTGTTTAAACTAATTGGTAATCATTTAGTAGGTGCTCAGGGACATTTATTGACACTTGCAGGAATCTTGGGACCATTACTAAAAACCTCAAATGATAAAAGAAAAAAAAATATGAATCAGCTGTACAAATATAAATTTATTTGTACAAAGCAATATTAATTAAAACTTGTTTAATTTTAATTTTACTGAATAAGAAGTAATGTTATATGTGTTATGCGAACAAAATTAAATAAATTATGTTGTGTTTTTTTCAGAAATTGTACAATTGATAGAAGATTAAAAAAGTTAAAAACTAATCAGTTGTACAAATATGAATTGTATAAAACAATATTAATATAAAACTTGTGTTGTTTTAATGAACAAATAACAGATCCCCCCCCCTAACAATATTAATATAAAACTTGTGTAGATTTCAATATTCTTTTTTTTTAAAAAAAAGCTACATATAAACAAGGAAAAAAAAAGAATTTAGTTGCATAAAGTAATTAAACAAGTCAAGCGTCGTTAGCCGAGAGGTCACTGCAGCCACCTTGCAAGCAAGTAGTTGGTTGCAGACGGTTGTGGGTTCGCGTCCCAGCCGATGCTATGACATATGAAAAAAAAAAAAATTAAACAAATAAACAAGAAAAAAAAGATTTATACAAAGTAATTTTTTAAAATAAAAATAAAGATTACGGCAGAATTTATCACTGCTATTTTTTAGTAAGGTCAAACATCTTCTAGATTTTGCTATCTTATACAAGTTTTCTTTTTTTTTTTAGGGTTTAGCATGTTTTCAGATCAAACACCTGCTAGACGTTGTGCATGCTTACACAGGTGACAAGTATTGAAATTGATACATGGATGATTTTTGCAACATCATAGCAGGAGGTGAAATTAATAATTTTTAGTGTTTCATTCAAAACAATACTATGTTAGAGAGGTCGCATTTAAAGTGACAACTGGATTTTTATTGTCAAGATCCGTAAAGACAAATAGATAATGGGAGTTATGTGTAGTTTTTTTTGTAAACAAAATGAAGTTAAAGTAATCACTTCCTGTATATTTTCTCAAAATATTAGTTTTAAAAAAACTTTAAAAAGTTTTAATGAAATCCAAAAATAAAACGCTAACTCTCAATACCATAGTAAATTCGTATTTGCAGAATTTATTAGTATTCTTTTTCTCCTTCAGTTAAAACTATGCAAATTTTATATTAATATTGTTAGGGGTGTGTGTCCACTCATTCTTTAAACCTTCATAAGTTTTATATCAATATTGCTTTATGAAAGTAATTTGTACAACTGATTCATATTTTTCTTTCCATTTATTACTTGGTATTTTCAGTAATGGTTCCATAGTTCCCCCAAGTATCAATAAATGTTAAGCTTTTGACATTTTATAAAATAAAAATCAGTTTTCAATTATTTTTTTTTTGGTATTTCTATTGCTTTCACCTACTGTCCTATTTATAGGACACCCTTTTTACAAAAACTATAATAAAATCCAACTTATTTTTTGATAGATTATCCGGAAATGGATTCTGCAAAACAAAGTAATGTAATTAACCAATATTAAAGCATCTCCGATTAACAAAAGTGTTCAATCATCATATTCAAGAGTGTTTTGTGATGAGTTCAAGGCACAAATTAGAGGTCAGTGGATGTAAAGATGAGAAATTATTTTACTATTTAATTTGATCTTACTGCCTTATTCAAATGAGTTCCGTTGCTGACAATGATAATATACTTATTACCAATACAATAATTTATTTAAACACCAATAAACATTCTGGGATCATTAATGCTCTGTTATGCTAAAAATGTAGACTGAATGCAGTATGTATTGCTTCTTCTTAAGTTATTGAATGAGAAGTTTATTTTCTTATAAAGCCGTCTTCAAAATTATGACGTTTATTCCTTCCGAATTTAATAATAATATGTATTTTTCTAACATTGCCATTAATAATTGTTTCAGGACAAAGATCTTAGACTTCTAAATTAATAATTGAAATGATTAGTGTTAAAATACAGTGTGTGCACAGATATATATATATGCATATAATTGTTACAGCTCAACAATAGAATGAGTCATCCATCATCCTATTCACTCTAGAAAATTTACATATTGTTATTGTGCTGGACTTTTTTAATATATGCTAATTTATTTAGATTATTCAGCAGTAATGCCAGATTACCTACTTAACATGTGCTTGTGCAAGAAGTTCTGTATAATGGGACACAGAGATATGATCTTTTAAGCATGCATATATAGAAATATTTACACACACATTGTTGAAGATGTTCTACAAATATAGACAATCTTCTCGGAGGATTCATGTTTAGTTTTATACAGTTCATTAAGTTTTAATTGTGCTGTTTGTTTCTTATGGATCCAACCTGGTTGGTATTTTGAGATACACCCAGGGTTATACAGAAGATTTAAGTAATTGACAGAAGAACCTGTAAGCAACTGTAGATTTCTGCAGGCGATGTCAAAACTAGTGAAAAAAAATATTATAATGTTCGCACAGTTAATTACTAAAAGATTTGCAACATCTCTGTGTATGAAGTAGACCAATGTTGATACAATGGCATTATAAAATAATATAAGAAATTTGATGTCAACAACAGAGCGAATTGGTACCTAGGCATGAAACATATATAGAAGCATGTGCTAATAAATAATATAGATTACAAGCTAAAGGTAGCAAAGCTGATGTGGCAGGTGGGCAAGGATATATAGCAAATCCACAAAGAAACTTTGCAAATCAACAACAAAGAGACTGCAAATTGATGTCTCTTGAAGAGGTGGCATATCTGGAAGCTGTGATGTTGAAAAGAGTGTCATACTTGGGAGTTAGCAAATGGGGGCAATTTTAATGTTGAGTTGGACAACATGCTTTTCGATCAACTGTTATGAGAAATTACTGACAACAAGCTAAGACAAATTCTCCTGAGCGAGTCAACACTGAAAGTAGGTGGCTGACAAGCGCAGAATCCATGAAGCAGTTATGGAAATTGCTGCAGTTTCAATACAACATAAACAAGTCAACATTTAAAATGACGGCAAATAAAATGAAGTTGAAACTTCAATCTGTTAAAGCTCTACGATGGAAAGTCACAGGAAGACCTGTAAATTTACATGTGAAAGATGTCATACATGCAGAAAATCTGAATACTGTGATGTTTGCTGTGCAAAAGGATTTGCATGCAAACTTCAAATCATAAGGAGGAACTAAATAAAGCGACAATAAACACTTGCTGAACTATGTATTCACAGGTAAAAAATTAATAGAGAAATTGATAGCACTGTAGAAATTAAAAAGAGTACTACTATTGAGAAAGCAGAGATTTCAGCTTGGTAAAACAAGCTGAAATCTAAAATAAAATTACTATCTCTTTACATTACGGAATGAGACCTTATTCCCATTCTAAGTATAGACTGGTTTGGACCTTAGGGAATCCAGATTGATATAGTTTAAAAAATACAACTAGAGTCTGAAGTCTTAGTTAGACTCCCCACCCCACGCCATATGTATTTAACTTACTACTAGAAAAATTTAAAACACAGTCTTCAAGATAGAACTAGTAAAACACATATAGCCCATTGCTTATAAACAACATGATTCCTTAACCACTAAGATTAAAAGTATAAGAAACTATTCATGAGTTAGTTAAAAGAACCACACTAACTCCGGCAAAAGTCATCATAGAATACTCTGGTTATGATTAATCTAAAGCCAGATGGAACTGTCCTCTTATGTTAGGAAAACACAACAGATACAATATTAATGAGGAAGTTTACCCAGTACCAAGTGTGTGAGAGACAATAGCTTCAATGCAGAATGCAAATTTTTTTGCTAAACTCAATTTGAGATCTGCATTCAATCAAATTTCCATCACAAGTAGAACAGTTAAGTTATTGATGGTATGCATTCACCTGAGGTTATTCAAATGCAATAAATTACTGAATTACAACTGCCACCAAATCTATTTCAGGTACAAATGGACTGTTTGTTTCAAAGAATGCAAGGTAATTATTCCTTACTTTGATGACATATTAAGTATAACAGAGATAGAAAATGAATTATCAGAACGTGTATAAATTTATACACAGTTGGAAAACATGGACACAAGATTAAACACTGTATATTTGATTCACTACAGAAATTAAGTTCTTAGGACACATAATTAATGCTAAGAGAAAGTATCCTAACCCATATAAGGTAAGAATGATAAAAAATACCAAAAAACTAAAGAATGTTAAAGACTTTCAGGTATTAGCCTGCTCAAATTCTTCAAGAGCTTTTTGAAAAGAAGAGCAAGTTATCATACCATTATACCAGTAATTAAAGAAGGGATAACATTGGAAGTAATAGATCTGCTAACTACCAAACAATTACTTATCCATTATTGTAATGAACAAGAAATCATTATTACTACTGGTATCTAAAATTATGGCTCAGGGGCAGTTATGTCACATTGTTGCTATGAAAATGAACATCCTACTGCTTTGCCTCCAGAACATTCACAGCTGCAGAGAAATATTACAGAAAGCTGGTTAAAGAAGCACTGGTGATAATATATGCTAGACTGCATTCATTGATTGAATAGAACTACAATTGAATACCTGAAGCACTTGAAAGGCTGTTTCTAAAAAATAAATAACTATAAAACATGAATACAGAATCAACTTGTGATTTAACTAGTTGTTTCAATATTCACAATAGACTTGATTTTGTTAATGGATGCAAGTTCAAAATTTATACAAATCAACATTCATTAATTGGTATATTTGGTAAGGTAAAGAAATCCCCATAATATGCCAGTCAGAGAATAATTTTCTGGATTAATAGATTAGCTGCCTAGGATTTTGAGCTAATATATTGTACCACTAGTGAATAGCGTTACTTGTTTCATAATTTTTTTAAAAAAAAAAAAATTGATTAGGTTTAAGATTTTTAAAACGAAATTTTCCAAAAATAAAAGTACTGTGGGTTATATTTTTCTTTTAGAATAAAACTTCTTAGCAAGTGGGGCAAAATTTTTTTCTTTTTCTCTCTCTTTGTAAATAAAACTTTTATAATGTATAAAATAAGCAAATAAATCAGAGTAAAAATAAAATTTGTAAAAGCTTTGGAATGCAATTAGTTTTTAAGATTACTGATTAAATTATATTAATTAAAAAACTAAACTATCTTATCGAAATTGTTTAGATGAATCTGAACAAGGATTAAGATAACAAGAAATGTACAATTAATTAAAAGACAGAGACAGATTTCATGTTAAGATCAAAATTAGAAATAACGATAAGGAATTAAAACAATAGGAGAGAAAAAAGTATGAAAGTCGCTCTCTCCATTGTTATTCAGTCTGGTCTGCATTTTGTGATCAAGTTATTCCAGTCGTCAATTTGTTACTAATCCAGAGATCGGGTTCTTCCTACAGAATGCAGAATATTCAGAAATTGTAAATGCAGTAGTAATGTTACTGCTGCGGTCAACATTAATGGAGAGGCTGCATTTGCCATGGATGTATCTAACAGGGCTTCATGCCCCAAGCCTTCAGAAATCAATTGTGCTTGCCTGAACCAATGCCCGAAACAAATGCCTAGATAGTGAATCAATGCTGCCACTAATCTCTCTCCCATTATTGATCCAAAGAACGGAAGACAAGCCACTGGAAACCATCGACAGAGAAACGAAAGATCAACCAGTTGGAAAATAAAACCAAATGGAAACCATTGGACAATACGCACAAATAAGAATGTGGATAAATATATTTTTAAATAGCTGTGTACACACTTAAATTTTAAATGAAATGAACTTTAATTAATGGACTATTATAACTATAGGCTAAAGTCATTTATATTTTTCTTATGTAAAATTTGTTGTGTTATTTATATTATATTAAATATGTATGTGTAAATAATTAAATATCAATGTTTGCTTTAGTTGTTATTTTGTCTATTTTCTCTTTCTCTCTTGTCACTGTGTCACTAGTAAACTAGGGTAGAGTTATTTTATGTGTTAAGTAAATATGCTGGACCTGAGATAGAGTGTGAGCTAGTCAAAGGATACTGTGGGTCTGTCATCCAATACATGCTGATTATATAACTTATGATTGGCTGGCACTTGAGGTTGATCCTCAAAACAAATAAAATGCTTTGAATGGCAGGGATTTGAATCTAGCACTCGGAGCCACGATTTGGAAATGTGATTGTGTTATGCTTTGCATAGCTCGATACGACCGTGGGTATCGTTGATGGCTCTGTTTACAATGGTATTCTCCCCTTTTTTTGAAGGGTCAATCCATTCATGTAATATTAAAAATATAAATTAAAAATTATGTTAAAAGATATTTAAACCCAATTAAATAAAAGTTTTTAAAGCTGATAAAGAAATTAGGCAAGCAGACATACTGTCAAGACTACAGATTAAAGGTGAATCTGAAAATAAAGTTACGGGGATAATTATAGACTCCCTGGGAAACAATGCACTAGATATTACAACAGTAGCTAAATGAACTAAATGGGATACTGGCTATCAAACTTTACAGAAATGAATAAAACATAGTTGACCTAATAAAAAACCATGCTATTTGAATGCCTGAAAGAATATGTCGGTAAAAATTGTGTGCTAATGAGTCTGAATAATTATAACCCTCAGAAGGCAGAAAGCAAATATGTCGTTACATAGAGAACATTTGGGAATTGTATGGATAAAGGAATAAGCGAAATCTTATCTATGGTGACCAAACATGAACAATGAAATCATGCAGACAGTTAATTATTGTGAAGATTGTCAATCCATTGCTAAGATGCTGCCAAAAAAATTAGAAGCTTGAATTAAATCACCTCATCTGTGGCAGACTTTTATTTAGATTGTATCAGTCTGTTTAATGGCAAAATCTTCTTCATAATTATAGATTCTTACTCTAAATTGACAAAATGTAAAAGTGCTAATAGTACAAGTGCAGAAAATACTATGAAAGCTTAGTATTTTTAGATCTAGTGTCTGAAGCTGCCCTAGCGCTTCTGACATGTGCCAAAGCATGAAACCAGGGTCAGAGGTTGGGGGGAGGGGTTCCTGACAGAAATATTTTAAATGCTTTCTCTGGCTAAGCATTTATCACAAAGCTTGTTGAGCAATTAGCAAATTCTCATTGTTTATATCTCACAAGCTTAAGAGAATTGGACCATGTGATCTATGACTCTTATTTTGACTATTTATGGTCTCTGCCTTATGTGATGTTATATTGCTAAGACTACTAATATATGGTATGGTTGAAGATCTCTCAGCCCCATATAGCTATTTGAGTTGGATAGCTATGTAGGTGTCTGAAAATTTCAGATTTTGCACTCAATGGATAACTTTTAGATAAATACTGGCTGGGGGTTGGTATTTTTAGATCTAATGTCTGAAGCTACCCTAACGCCTCTCTGAGGAGTGTCAAAGCATGAAACCATGGTCAGAGGTTGAGGGGGGTTCCTGACAGATATATTTTAAATGCTTTCTCTGTCTAAGCATTTATCACAAAGCTTATTCAGCAATTGACAAATGCTCATTGTTTATATCTTATAAGCTTAAGAGAATTGGGTCATGTGATCTATGACTTTTATTTTGACTATTCATACAGCTGGAGTCTCCGCCAATGGAGCTGGTTTCACATCCAATCTATTCAAGGTCATTTAGCTACTAAGGGAATATACCATATATTAACACCACTGTATCACCTGGAGTTTAATGGCCTAGTGGGAAAAAACAACAGTAATTGAAAAATGTTAACCAAGACCTAGTATAAAGATATTAGCAAAGCTTTAATTGACTCCATAAAGTCAGCTGAGATGTTAATGTGTTGTCAACCTTAATGCCTACTAATAGTGTATCGAAGGAAAGTTATTTGAATGAAAAAAAATTACAAAATGGATGCTGCCTAGATATAGGATATTTTGAAAATGGTTCCCTGGAATGATAATTAGAATCATATCAAAGCAATTACAAAAAGTTACAGACTCTTAACGGTAGAGAAATGAGAAGACACATAAACCACTTGAGAATTCAAGTCATCAGAAGAAATAAATATTAACATCAATTTTATGCTTAATGCAAATGGTATTCCAATAAAACAGGATGAGCATACAGATATAAAATTACAGCCATCCAACTTAACCAGTGAGAAGCAGTTAACTGACAAATTTAGCTGAATGAAATAATTTGTCTAATAGATTAGACTGCCAATAGTAGGTTCCCTTTCTTCCAGTCTTTGCTGGAAAACTAATGAATCAGAAGAGATAGACCTATTGAAGATCAATTACAAGATATCATGATTATTTTATGCAATAAAGGTTGATTTTTCTAGAGTGAGGGATAGGAATTGAAATGGATCATAATAAAATGCAATGTGTGTGTGTGGATAAATATGTATTATATATATATTAATTTATTATAAGTAAAGATATTTACTAATGTAATTGTTATTAAACAGGCAAAACTCTCTATTCAGTATAGCCATTCAGTGCAAGCCAGAGTAATCAATGAATGCCAGAAGTCTTGTGCATAAAATATCCATCTAGTGCATAAAATCCCCATCTAGTGCCTACTCATCCAATATCCCCAGACTAGTTTCTGGCCTTCGACAGTAAGAAGCTTTGGATCTGAGAGCACTACACCTAGATCTTAGGATCTAATGCACCTTCCAGCAGCCATCTTTTTTTTATCTCTACTTAACTACAAAACTATGAGAATTTTCAATCCAAGCTCATTAGCTTATATATCATATAGGTCTGAACTGAGTTCAGTACCTATACATTTGCTCTCAGATCCAAAGCTCCTCACTGATGAAGGCCACAAGCCAGAAACTAGTCTGGGGATATTGGATGAGTAGGCACTAGATGGGGATTTTATGCACAAGCCTTCTGGCATCCATTGATTACTCTGGCTTGCACTGAGTGGCAACACTGTATGGAGACTTTTGCCTATTATAATAGCAGTTATAAGCAAGCATAAAAAATGGTGATTGTGTGATGTTTAATGTAATTGTTACCACACAGCACTTGAACATCCCTCATGGTATTCATTCTAGAAAATTTATATATTGTTAGTGCGCTAAACTTTCTTAATAGACCTAATTCTCTTTTTACACGATAGATTGGTTCATGAAAATTACGTGTAAAAAAAATTTGTGTTAAAAAATACATTGTAAATATGAAAAATTAGGAGATTGGTTCCATATGTAAGAAATCAATGAAAATAATTAGATAAACCATATAAAAAATTTCATTAGAATATTATATTTTTTGCATGCTAGCAAATTTTATTCCATAAACATCACACATAAATAAATATGAATTATAGAAACATAAATTTCAATTGAAAATAAAAAAAAGAATCGAAGAACATAAAAATAAAGCAGAATTTGTAATGTGAATTATTCATAGCAAGATTTTATTCATGGTCACTTTCTGATAATAAATGCATATGTTTGCACAATTGGGAATATCACTAAAACTTGCAACATACTGGTACCACTAACAATGCTTTGGTCATTGTGTCCTTCTTCCATTGATGAAGTTCCTTCTCTCCTGTAAACTCCTGAACAACACCAGCAATAATGTCTGTGGTGCTGATGTTACATTTTTATGAATTAATTCATTAATTCATGGTTGGGTTCATAGAGTCCCTATGTTTTTTTATAGTTCTCTATAAGATGACGTTAGTGATTTCAGATCTTGTTCCTCATTAGGATCATACTTGACAAAATGATTATCTAAATGGTTAGCAAAATCAAGATCTTTTTTAATTAATCATCTTCATTATCACTTTCTCCTTTAGGATCAGAAGTTTTAAGAACAGTCACTATGATTTCTTTCTCACTTAAAGCTTTATCAACTAACAATTCATCGACGTCTTCAGATGACATCGTCAAATCCTCAGCCAATTAAGTGGGACATTATAATGGTGTTGGGAAATTCAGTCATAGTAGAGACAACAGAATCTTTGCATTTATAACATTCTGGCCAAAGAGCTTTCCAGCATCCATTCAAAGATGAAGATCTTAATTCATGTAATGTTAATCCAACTTGATTCACCCAATCCAGAATCGAAGATTTCTTCCATGTATCTATGACACAATGTTTTATCATTCAGTTTGTTCTAAATGTATTGAAATGTTCATTTTAAATAATAATTCCTTGGCCTAATAGTTGAATCAAAAATATGGTATTAGGCAGCAGAAAATAAAATTGTGCATTTGGGTGTACCAAGACTGGATAGCTGTGGGCATTATGTAGAATCAACAGAATTTTAAATTTCTAGACTTTTGACATTTATATATCACCTAACTTCTGGAATAAAACATTTGTTGAACAAGTTCGTAAAAATTTCAATGTTGATCCAAGCCTTTTTATTTACCCTGACAATTTATTCAAATCTACACCTTTCACTGCATGTGGCTTTGAGCTTGATTAACAAGCACAGGCTTCAATGTGATCTTTTGAAGCATTGGAGCAGAATACCAAAGTGATACGATCTTTTGCTATTTTGAAACCAGCAGCAGTTTTCTGTCATTTTGATTCTATTTGGCATTCTTTTCCAAAAAAGACCACTTTCATCAACATTCTAAAGTTGATCAGGAGTGTATCCTCCACTATCAATAATTTTAATCAATGTTTTTGAAAATTCTTTGGAAGCTGTTTCATCTGCAGATGCAATCTCATCTTTTACTTTAATGTTCAAAAAACTCTGTCATCCATCCTGTACTTGCAAAAAATTTGCATTCCTTGTTTAACTCAGATAAAGTGCCTGACTCGATTCCTTTAAATTTGTTTGTAAATTTTTAGCGCTGTTTGTCTGACAGCATTTCCATCCATTTTTTCTATCCACATTACTAAGGCTTTTTCCATTTTCTCCTTAACAATATCTCATGTAAAATGATGACTTAGCACTCAATTTTGTTCCAGGACATACAGACTTTCTAATACCAGCTTCATTATCTCTAATAGTTCTTATAATAGCTTCATGGAAATCAAAATGCTTTCCTGCAAATGTTGCTCCATCTCCGGTTGCAAGACGATCTAAAAATTTGAATTTTTGTGTCCAAAGAAATCGCTTTATCTTTTGTAGGTGAATTATGTGACACTGTATGAGGCTACAGATGCTGTTCAGATTTAATTAACAAAACATAAATTCAAAAATATGCATCCAATCTATAACTTACAATCTATTGATTTTTTTGGTAGTATTAATAAATTTAATTTAAATAAATTAACCAATTGAATTTAAATAAAATTAAGTTTTTTTAACATTAACAAGGAACACTTTTTTAAAAAAAAACCATGTCAAAATGCAAACAAAACACCAGTAACAAAAAGGTACTTCCCCTTTCAAAACAAAACAAAAATGTTACCAAGCACACAAGCTAATTTCCCCACTTCCGGGAGTATTGCCAAAACGAGGCTACTAGAATATGTATATTTCTATACATATTCTAGTAGCCTCTGAAATATATAAATTTGGGTTTAGACAATATTGTAAAATATTTTTATGTATAAAAGCAAAAAAAAAAATTATAAGCACTGGAATTGTGTATATATATCCTTTCATATGTTCCCATCTTTATTAATGATTTAAAAATAATTCGAAGACAAACAAAGGAAAACTTCAAACATGGATGGCCTAAATTCACGGGCCATGACCATGCAGGAGTATGAAAGGTAAAATTAAGATAAAATGCTCGTTAGCGACCGCTTTCAATTGCAACAATGGTCATGTAGACTGTTATACGCAGTTAACTGACTGAATTATTGCTTCCTGAAAATCTGAATATCCCATTACTTACCCCCCCCTTCTCCGCGTGATACACCTTATTCAGCTAGTAAATGTAAATTTTGCGAGAACTCCAGGTCGTTGTTTAACTTTAATTGTATTTGTATGTAGGCATACATTTTATTACTTGCCTGAAAGTTTGTATTTGAAAAGTTTAAAATTTTCTATACATTCAATATTTAATGACATGATAGAAAAAGACCATATTATCACATCAAACATTTTACTGTTTTAATATTGAATATACTTCATCTCTTAATATGTTCAAAGACAGCAATAAAAAAATTGGGGGGGGGGGGGTCGCCATTTCACGCCATAAACAAAAAAATAAAATCCTACACTTTATTCTATTAATACATAAGTTTGTAAGGAAACGAATAAGTCCAGAAATTAAATTTATCTTAATTTTCCACATTATCAAGCATAACTATGAAACCAAACTTTGGATGTGGATAAATATGAAACTTAAATTAACCATCGTCAATCGATAGTATATATTAGTTGCTACGCATTGTTCTGATAAAAAAAAAATTTAATTACAAAATAATTTTATATTACCTTTGAATCCCAAAATAAACGCAGAGTATACCATGTAAATGAAATGTTAGTACAATATTATCAAGACAAAAGTTGAAACCTCGTTTGACCAACGAGAAATAAAATTGTGGGAAAATTCCCTTCTCTCTCTCTCCAGTATACATACAGTATATAAGTAACAAGATAAACAAAAAACTCTGGAATAAATTCTACTATATTCAAAACACTATAAAAGTAAATAATAGTAGGTATGGTTGATGTCAATAATCTCCTTAATTATTAAAAATATATTTCATCCAAGTGTTTGTGACAATGTTTGAATTATTTTTTATTTAAATGTACACCGCAATATTTATACACTTAAGTACGTGTAAATTAATTATCAGTTGTGAAGCAGTGCGTGTAAAATGCCTACTTAATTATCAATGGTCATTACAAATTTACATTTTTTGGGTCATGGATCGTGGCTCCAATTCCGTCATTTCCGATGTTTAGACATCTTATGAACTTGCCCCAAGAAATAAACCATTAGAATTTTTTTATTGTATATATTTAAGTATGCATTTGTTAATATTGTTTATATACAATATGGGGTCCAATATGGAATGTACGTCTATCTAATACTTTTAATTTAATTCTCAGATATACAATAATCATTTAACTCAAAGTAAAATTTAGATTTGAAAACCATAGCCTTCTCTTCGCCGTATTAGTTTAAAATATTGCTATGTATGTGTGTGTTTATCACATATACACGCAATAATAATAATGTAGCTATTACAAAATATTCAAGTGTGCTATGTGTGTATTCACTATGCTAAAAGCATTCACATTAACTATTAGATTGGTCAGAGAGCACTTTGAATCTCGTGTCATGGGATGATCAATGGACATAGACTGTGTTACATCCAGGACAGCGGGAACAAACAAGGTCAGACATGCGAGGTGAAGTTTGAAGGATGGATGCGTTTTACTGAGTGCTCAAAAACCCTACTTCACTTTCAGCTCGTCTCGCGGAGACGTCTGCCTCCGAACGTACCAAGGTAGACCTAGAGACAATTACATGTCGTATAGATCTTAATATTGTTTAATGTAAGCCTGCGGGCCTTTAAGAATAGAGTTGTATAATAATGTATTAGTTAGTTTTATTTATGTAATAATTGTATTATGTATTGATCCTCGTATATATATAAACCTATTAACTCCAACTACCGTGTTCGTGTAATTCATTATATAAATACTTTTAGCTGCTGGGCAGGCGCGATAACTCTCACTCGAACCTCAATTATATATATATATATCCGACTAGTACTGGATATTACAAATATGAAACTGAAATATTTAGCAGTAAATTTACTTGCTTTTTTTCGTGGCTTATATCTACAAATTGTATTTAAATACTTCTCTGATTGTTTGTAGTGATTTTAGAATTGCTTACGGATAGTGATTTTACAATAGCTTACGGTTGTCCTGAAATTACGTTAATATACAGAATTCATGCTAAGCGTTGTATAATGACGATAAATTGAA
The DNA here is from genome assembly GCA_028023455.1 of Epiperipatus broadwayi. Lineage (NCBI taxonomy): Eukaryota > Metazoa > Onychophora > Udeonychophora > Euonychophora > Peripatidae > Epiperipatus > Epiperipatus broadwayi. The sequence continues at coordinate 5,281,783 of JAQFVV010000030.1, read as the reverse complement.
CGCTTTTATATGAAACAAGCTAAAGTATAGATGAGTTCATTCTATACATTTTTATTGAAGATATTTAAAGCTTCAAGCTTTCAAACCTAAATGCTTACGACTTTTTTTACATATATAGAAAGAAAAGTTGAGAGAATCTTTGTTGTGTGTTTAAGTTTGATGTCATTTTAGACGGTTATCTTTGACATCTGATTGGCTGTCAGTTATGTAGTATAACGAGCGCTAGAGATTTGGCAGTATCTCGATTTATTTTAGTTTATTGTCAGAGTTGTACTGTAATATTTTGTTCCAAAATCTCCACCAGATAGCTCATACTTTATTAATTGAATGTAAATCTTTGAAAACAGAAAGGGTACATATAATGAAGTTATGGAAGAATAAATATGAAAAAAGTGATTATACAGAAAGTGAATTATTGATTTTTATGCTGGGTTTGGGAAAAGATAAGAGGGAATTAGATATTAAGGCTATAGAGTTGACAAAGATTATGTTGTGGAAATGGGGATGGAGCAGAATGTGGGAAAACTTATAGAATGGGGAATGGAAAATTAAGTGGCTAACAGGTTTATCTGAGCATAATTGCTCAGATATTCTTGACTTCGTTTAAGGAGGAGCCACAGTACATCACATTATTAACAAGCAGTTGGAAGCAAACGGAGCTAAGTTGAATTTGGATATTTTTAAAATTTGTTTTAGTTCTGTTTTTTTTTACGTGCGAGATTGATCTTTTGAGAGCAGCCATATAAAAAATAATTATTGTGAATGAAAGTAAAATTGTGATCGAGAGAGTGAGTTATTTGAAAGATTGAAAGAGGGAGTTGTATAGTAAAGATGGTTTGCACTTAGGAAAACAAGGAAATGAAGTTTAAGGGAGTCTGATATTTAAAGAATATAATTCGGGAAACCTTTAAAGGGGGGTGGGCTTTTAAATTGTAATATTATCAAAAAGAAGAAGAATGGAGGGGATATAAGAAATAAGCAAAAGATGGTTGATTTAGATATAAGTGTAGTTGTGGAGAGGGAATGGTTTTGTAAGATTAGTGGTAAGAAAGTTTGTTATAAACGTAATGGAGAAGAAGGAAGCAAAAAAATTTATAAAAGAGTAGTTAGGAAAGAAGAAATTGTTAAAATTAGGTTTTTGAATATGCAAGGTGGTAGGAGACCAGAAAAATGGCTGGAATTAAATAAAGCAATTGAAAATGAAGGGCTTGAGGTATTAGCAGTAGTGGAAACTCATCTAAGAGAAGAAGAAGAACCTATTTTGGAAGAGGCAGTATGGCAGGGTATAAACAAAAGAAAAAAGGGGTGGTGGTATAGGTGTTATATCGAAAAAAAATTTAAATACTGTTAAATGTCAAGAACATTTGTGGTTTGAAATAAGGTTGGGTAGACAAGAATGGATGGTGGCTGTAGTATATATCGCCACTGGAGATAGTCAAACTGTAATGGAGTGGAACAATAGTATATATAAATGCCTAGTTAAGGATATTTACAGAGTTTTAAAGAAAAGGGAAAGAGAATAATGGTTATAGGGGATATGAATGGGCATATTGAAGAAATTGATGATGTAGATAATAAGAATGGTCAGTTTTTGAAGGAATTTTGTCAAAGAGTAAATTTGAGCATTGGGAATTTATCAAATGTGTATGATGGACAATACACATGATCTAGGAATAATGTATTTCACACAATAGATTATGTATTGGCAGAGAAAGAGGGAATGAATAAAATATGAAAAATTAAGGTGTTTGATAATGAAGAGAGAGTGTGTAATAGTGATCATAACCTTATTGTAATAGAAATGGTTAGTAATGTAATAGAGGATAGAAATAATAGTGAAAGATGTGGATGGAGAGTGAATGATAAGAATAAGTTGGAAGAGTATAAAATAAAAGTTGAAGAAACCATGAAGCAGTTGGTTGGGGATGAGTATAAGGACTGGTGTGGTGAAGTAGAAAAAGTGGCAAATAGGGTTTTAGTTGAGAATATGAAGAAGAATAAAAGTAATAAAAAAATGAGTTAGTAAAAGTGTAAAAGAGAGGGAAAAAGCATGCAGAGAATATAAGTGTGCTATTAAGAATAAAGAAAGTGAAAATGATATTAATGCTAAATGGGGAAAGTACTTAGAAAAGAAGAAGCTAGCTAAAATGGATAATTATAGAGAGAGGATGAAGTTAAATAATAAATTGTTGGAGGATATTAATAAAAGTGGAAGAGATGGAAGTAAAAAATTTTGGAATTACATTAAAAGGAGAAATGTAAGAAAAAGAGAGATAGTATTAAGAGATGATGAGGGAATAGAATGTAGCTCTAGAGGCGAGTTAGAGAAAATCTTAAATAGATATGTAATGGATATAGAAAAGATGTTAGATGTGAAGGAATTAGTGATAGAAAACATGAAAGCAGTTAGTAGTGGGAATATTAGGTTCACAAAAAATGAATTGAATGAGGCAGGAAAGAGATTGAAAAGTGGAAAGGCGAGAGGTTTAGATGGATGGGCAGCAGAGATGGTAATGAATTTAGGGCATAGAGCAAAAGCAAAGTTATTATCATGTTTTAATAAGATGGCGCAAAAGACAGTTTTTCCGGGTAGTTGGAGTAATACAAGAATAAGATTATTATTTAAAGGAAAGGGTAAGGATCATAGAAAGTTAAATAATTATAGACCGATAGCGGTAACATCAGTTTTATATAAAGTTTTCGTATATATGGTAGCTGGAAGAGTTGTAAAATGGATGGAAGAGAATAATGTAGTGGGGGAAATGCAAGGAGGTTTTAGGTCAGATAGGCGTATAGGAGATAGTTTGTTTGTAGTTACACAACTTATGGAGATGAGTAGGAATTCAGGTAGATCGTTATATATGAGTTTTATAGATATAGAGAAAGCATATGATAGAGTAAATAGAAATAGATTATGGGTAAGATTACCAATTTGAGAATGGATGAAGCTTTAGTAAATATTATTAAGAAATTATATGAAAATAATTATTATACTTACCAATTAGGGGATATAGAATCAGTTAAAGTTAAAAATGGAGTGGGATTAAGGCAAGAATGCCCTATGTCACCGATTTTGTTTTTGTTGTTTTTGAGTGAAATGGAAAAAGCAATAGAAAGACTAGGAAGAGGAGTAGAGATACCATTAATAGGAGGCAAAGGAGTATATACTTTGTCGGGTCTTTTTTTGCGGATGATATCTTTTTATGTGCAGAAAGAAGAGAGGATATGGATATTATGTTGAGGACATGTGCAAGGGTGGGTAAAGAGATGGGGATTAAATTTAGTGAAGAAAAATCAAATATAATGATGGTTAATACTGGGGAAAGAGAGGATGTAGTTTTTTTATTGGGGGATATAAAGTTAAGTGTGGTGGATAGATATAGGTATTTGGGAATCATCTTATGTAATCAGGAAAATTGTTTGGTTGAATGGGAGAAAAAATTGGTAAATGAAGCAAAGAAAAGGTTTAGTAAAGAAACTAACAGTATTTTCATATAATAAATATGATGTAGCATGAATAGTATGGAAGGGAGTTGCAGTAGCAGAGTTAACATATGGTAATGATGCATTATGTGTTAATAAAAGGATTTTAGATTATTTAGAGAAAGTACAAAGGGAAGTAGGAAGACATGCATTGGATGCAGAGATGTGGACAGCAAAGGAGGCAATTCAAGGAGAAATGGGATGGTCAAGTTTCTATATGAGAGATGCAAAAAGTAAAATGAAAATGTTTGGTAGGTTGCAGTTTATGGATAGTAAAAGAATAGCCAAAATAGTGTTTAATTGGGTTATGAGTAAAGGGCAGGTAACAAGATGGGTGAGAAAGGTAATGCGGTATGCAAAAGATTTGGATAAAAAATTTATATCGGTATACTTGTATAAAAGGTGGGATGATTGTGTTAGGAGGATTATTGAGTGTTATAGTGGTAAGGAATGGGATAAAAGAATAGAAGCATTAATAAAAAATAGGGAGTTGGAGAGATGGAGAAGTAGTATGGAGGGTAAGAAGAGTTTAAATATATATAGAAGTAAACGGAATATTGGAAGCGAGTTAATTTATGATAATAGTAAGGAAAGTAGTTTATTGTTTAAGGCTCGAATGGGATCTTTAGCAACAAGAGAATATACATGTAAATGGAAAACTATGGGTGATTTAGCGTGCAAATTGTGTAAGGAAAGTATAGAAAATATTAGGCATCTGTTGATTGAATGTAAGTGCTTGAAAGCAGAAAGGGTACAGATAATGAAGTTATGGGAGAAGAGGTATGAACAAAGTGACAATACAGAAAGTGAGTTAGTAGTTTTTATGCTGGGTTTGCGAAAAGATAAGGGGGATTTAGATTTAAAGGCCATAGAGTTGACAAAGATTATGTTGTGGAAATGGGATGGGGCAGAATATGGGAAGACTTAGAGTAGAATGGAAAATAAAGTGGCTAACAGGTTTATCTGGGCATAGTTGTTGAGATATTCTTGACTTCGTTTAAGGAGAAGCCAAATACATCACATCAACAAACAGTCCGTTATGGTGGAACTACATCTGCACTCTACATAAATATTTAAAACACACATACATATATATAACCATCTTAATATATAATTTGCAAATGATACTTTGAAAAATTAAAATGGAATTAAATTAAAGAAGAATGTGTACTAATTATATTTTCAGTTTTAATGATAGTGGTTTTTAAAACCGTACGATGCAGGTTTGTTAAAAAAAAAATTTAATTTGAAATTATTAAAAGTTAAACAAGAACCGCATCTTTTGGTTTTTATTTTAATAAAAGATACACTAAAGGTTGTTAACGTTTTGAATGCAACCTATAAAACTTTGCTTTAAAACTTTGCTTTAATAATATTAAAAAAAGTCCTCAATTCTTTTATCAAGCAAAGATAGAAAAAGAAATCTTCGGCAATTTTTATCTTGAATACTTATCAGCTTGAAGATATGAAGCAATTTAAAATTGATACTTTGGATATCGAGATGCAACACAGACTCCAATATGCTACTGTGGCATTTAGCGATTTGAAAGACAGTATTTCATCTTATCAATATAACTAATTACTTTGAAAAAATATTTCCCTTTTCTTGTGCTCACTCTAATTTATATATATACGTTTTGAATATTTAACCAAGAAAGGTTAATAAAGTTTTATTATTACTATAATTTGTTGCGCATGCTTTCGGTGTTAATGGTCAGAGTCATAGCACTCGTCTTTTGTCGAAGAAAGCATGCTCAGAAGATTATAATAATAAAACTGTATTACCTTTTCTTGGTTACACATTCAAAATGTTTATATATTGTAACAAAATTAAAGAAGTTCAAATAACTATTACCATATCTGAGTTATCTACAATATATATATAAGATCATAATATTTAAAATAACGTTGGATTTCTCAAGATATCCCACTATCAATAATTATAAGCAAATTATTAATAACTATTATAACTCAGGTATATGAAATCACGTGAGGTGAGTACACTAGTAATTCAATAAAATATAACTCAGGTATACAGACAGTAGATCTTGTCCACTTTCATTTCTTGGTTTGATGTTAAGTGCATGTTTAAACAAATACTAAGTGAATATGGTCTAGCAGGGTGCCACTAGATTATCTGAATCTAGACACGGTTATATCTAATAACCTTTCACATGTACCGGGTTTGAATCCCCTTTTTTGGTACTTTATTTCTAATAAAAATGGGAGATTTTGCTTTTTGAGCCATATCACTATACGCACTAATATTTAGATAAAAGTAAAACATCTTTAAACCAAAGTGGAGTATATTAGACATAAATCATTTCTTAGATCTTAGCATAACAAATGTGTTTCAACATTTTTATAAGTTTACTAGCTCAGATTATATATAACTAATTTAGGATGGCAATTCACTCATCCTTGCATGAAATAGATGATGGGATGTGGTTATAATAATACTAAGAAATCACTAAATATTATGGAATCAATGTTTATTTATGGCCTTTAAACATTTAAACAGCTCATTAATTAAAATGTTGATGATGACGATGATGATAATGATAATAATAACGATAATGACAATGGTTTCAACTATAGCTCTAGGACTAAGACTAAACATAAAACTAATTTTTATAAAGAAATTCATAATTATTGCTTAATTTTAGCATATTTAATCATATCTTAAACAACTAATATTCAACCATTGATGATGATGAATGATCACACTTAACAAAGACTACACTTAATGAAATATATACGCCTCGTTTAATAAAACAAACTAATATTTATTACTGCACTTCTAACATATACGTAAAATTTTCTAGACATACATGAAAATCGACATGAATAATAACAATAATAATAATTGATTATATGACAATCCTCAGATTAATTTCAAGTTCTTCCCCCTTTCCCTTCAAATGTATTTTGTATTAAGTTGGATGTCACATTGACCATGATTTTCACTCCATGAGAAAAGTATTTCAAGAAAAAAATATTATCTGCTCATTAGCACACATACTTTATAAATCTAACATGTAAGTAGAATGTTAAAAAAAAAATGTTAATAGAATTGAAAGAGCAAGTTTTAGAAAACAGTTTTAAATTATTTTCTCCCCCTCTCTTCTACCTCTGAAATGCTATACTTAACTTGAAACAAAATAATCTAATATTCTAATACTACTTGTTACTTCACATTCAGTCGCAATTATACACATATAAAAATATTATTATGTATGTGCGTGTTTTATCCCATAATAACAAAATATTATTTAATACCAAAATAATAATATATTAGTTAAAACTAAAATCATAATACCATAAAAAAAATTGTTTTACACATTAATATTTCATAACTGTAAAATTAATAAACAAATAATTTTGATACATTCAAGATCATTTATGAAGCTCAAAGTTATTATTAGTAAGACATTCTTGTTTTTTAATCGATCTGAATAGTCTTTAAAAGTTCTTTAAATAAAATATACCACTTTATTGCTAAAATGTTTATTAAGACTCTAATATCATAAAGAAAATAGATATAAAAAGTCATATTACCGATCTTTTGTTTGTGGCGAATTTCCAAGGGTTCAAACTTGTTTTGTATAATGTCTATATTTCTGCAGCTACCATTTCCGTTTTACGTGGGAACAATCTCTTTCTTGAGGTATATAACTATTTGATGATGATGACTCTATTGAGGTTATTTGCTTTAGTGGACAATTTGGAAATCATTATATTAATTTTTCTTCTCTTCCTGTCAAGCATGATTCTTTTAGTGGATGAAATACAGCAGTTGTTTTCACATTTATAAATTTTCTTGAGTTTAAAATCAGTTGTTGGAACAATTAATTGGACTTGATGATTAATATTTATCAGTAGATTAATTCATCTTTCATCGAATGCATGTGAATGCTTACTTCCTTCTATTAAAAACATCTTATTTCTCTGGTCAGTTGAAAGATGTAGAATATTATTTTAGACAAAACATCTTTTCTTTCCTATATGATGTGCAGCTTCCCCAGATGGTCCGGCCAAGATGGGACATACATATAATTTTTCTAGCCAGCTATTTCTTATATTTTCAACATTCAATTTAATAGTCTAATAATCTGAATCATAATCACAATAATAATAATTCTTCAAGACAGCTTTTTATATCCAATTTTTAGCTAACTTAACCAATCAGAGATAGCGTCACTTGCTATTTTTGGACAAATTCGTTTTAACTAGATCTCTAATTTATTTTCAACTAAATTATTTTTCAACTGAAAAGTTTAATCCTTTTTCCAGACACTTTTGTTTTAAAAAAAAAATAGACTTAATCCTTTTTTTTTCTTACACCTAGGTAACATTTCAAATTTTTGAGCTTCCTTCTTTAGATCTTAAGATAAGACAATTTCAAAATTAGAGTTCCCACCCAGATTAAGCTCCCAAAGTGACAAACAATCATTTACAAAAACAAAATTGCTACAAAAATAGATATCTGATTCAACAGATTTCCTCTTTTAACATAAAATTGTACAAAAAAATAATTTGACAAATTTAACCCTTCCTTTTCTTTCAATATTTAATAAATGTAAATTTCTGTATGTAATGTACACACATACTTCATTATTTCAAATCATTCATAAACTAACATTGAATAATATAATTGCTAGCTTAGTAATTATAACCCTATTATTTAATTAAATCTGTAACTTTTAAATCCCAATTACAATTATAGAAAAGCAAAATAGAAGTATAGAATAAGATATTAGAATTGATCAAGCATAGGTTAGTTTTAAAGAAAGTTAAAATGTTGAATAGTTGAAATATAAAACAAATAGCTTACACATACACTGCCTATACGTATGCGTTATAACTGCTTTTTAACAGAAAATTTAAATATTAAATGTGTGTGCTGCTCTTTTTGAGATTTATTAACACACAAACAAGTAAAGCATATAATTGCTGTCCCACTCTCTATCTAAAGCTTTTAGAACTGGACCTTGTAGGGTTTGAACTTGGATGCCCTACAGCTTCTTTTATGGTTATATAAAAATGTGATGATGATTTTGTTTTACACTTTCTTACATGCACATTACTATAAATTTGGCTAGTGACCAAATTGTAATGGCACAATATATATAGACTAATTACTTTGTATGTGGAGATCAGTGTTATAAAGCTAGGATTTGTGACTCCAGAAAAAAATAGAAACTTAAATATAGAACGATATTGTAGGTTTAAAAGCAAAGACAAAAGATTGCTGATAGATAAAAGAAATGTGAATAATAATGCTGGAAAGGCTTAATGAATTTAAGTATAGAAAAGGCTAGTATTGTTCAATTAGAGCATTAAGCTATTTAAACTAATCAAACAAAAGAATAAATATTTGAAGAACTAATTGCAGAGGAAAGGAATGTGCACGTATGCAATTAAACGTTGATGATAATTTGAGAAAAGATGCATTGCTGGGGGGGATAACTTAACGTAAATAGCTATTACCTTTTATAATAATTAATACAAGATATTAACTGTGAAAAGGTATAAATAGTGTGTGCTTAAAAGAGTAGTCTTACCCATGCATTTGCTGTTGTGGCATGGAAAAATTGTGACTTTTCTGCTGAGGGATGCCATCCCAGAGACCGTGCCTTTGTAGATGCAATCAACCAGATAGGGTACTTAAACAGACTGCACCAGTCTTATTTTTATTTGTATAAGGCTCAAGAGAACTGTGCAGAGTCGGACTGTATAAACCATTTTTGTTATTTACTCAGGTCTGAGAATAGTAATGACATAGGTTAGTGTTTAATTATGGGAGTATTAGCATTTAGTGGGGAAAAGTTTTCCAATTCAAGGACTGATTTGATCACAGTAGTAAATGCAGAATTTTAGGAAGATATGTGTGCGGGAATAACTGCCAGGTGGGCAGTTGTTAGTAGTCCTTGGAAATATTGAAGGAGTAATTGTATATAATGTGTTATGTATATAAATGTGAATAAATATATTTTCATCTTTATTTTGATGTTTTTCGTTAAAACTTACCTTCTATAATTTTAGTTATTTTACTGGCATTCAGCTTTGTGAATGAATACACAACAGTTTACAAGTCGAACAATTGACTGGTTATCTATGTAACATAAATATTTTAGAAACATTTCATTGAGAATGTTTAATAAAGTTCAAAAATGCAATGACAAGATTGTAGGAATACTACATTTTGGTAATACAAGCTATATGTCATGTGACAGGTGGCTGATTTTTACTAATATTATAATTTTGCTATTAGGGCTTTGGCTATATTAAATTGCTAAGCCTACTAATATATAGGATCACTGAATTTAGTTCAGGCTCATAGTTTCTTTGGCTAAAGAGCTGAATTTGAAGACATGTAGGTGTCTGAAGATTTAGATATTTTTCTTAATATTTAAGAATTAGATAAATGCTTGGCTTGAGTTAGTATTTTGAATCTAATGTCCTAGCTCCTCACTGAAGAGAGCCATAGCTCAAAACCGGTCTGGGAATGGAGACCATCATAAGATAAAGGCTTCGGGTACTTTCTCTTGTAGCATTTATCATTAAAAAATAAATAAATAAGCTTGTTTAGAGCTATTAACAGGCTCTTTATATATTACATATTGGTAATACAAGCTATATGTCATGTGACAGGTGATTTTTAGTAAAATCTAGAAATTGTAAAAGCACATCTTTGTTTGGATTAGCATATGAATTGACAGTATTTTTTTATGATGGACTTAGTAGAAAAGGCACAGTTTCATTCACCTTATAAAAATTAAGATGCTTTAAAGAAATGTAGTATTGATTGTTTTCTTGAAAAGATATGGCTGATGCTAGAATTAAAAGCTAAAATTTCTCATGGTGGTGAAGTCCTTCAAAAAATAAAAATTTGCTGCCAATATTAAAAGATAACATTTCAAGTTGTCAAATAAACATGCTGAAAAACCAGCATATAGAATATAAAGAGACATTTTTGTATTTCAAGATTTGATTCTTATAATCATTGCAAAACATGCATTTAATGAGGCTTTTTATTATCTGTATTACAAGTTTTGTTTTAGAATGATCATAGGCACTTGTAAAAATCTACTAATGATAAATGGAGAAAGATGACAGCATTTACTATCTTTTTGACATGGGTGTGATCAAGTGTGTCAGCAGTATGAGATAGTGTTGATAGTTGAGGATCGTGTGAAAGTCTGAGTTCAAACCCCTATATATTATATATTGGAATGCAGGTATGAAAAAGCCTGTATTGTAGAAAAAAAAATCATATATAAATTAGTATGATAATTTTTAAAAATCAAAACTAGATATTTAAATACATAATCTGTGCATAAATGATTACATATATATTGACATGAATACTTCATGGGCACTTAGGGTGATTTGCAAGCTTGGATAGAGATAAAAGCTAGCAAAGTTAAAGTTAGTCAGAAAAAAAGAGATTGAGGAAAAAGTTATTTAAAAAATTTGATTTAATCTTAAATATAAATATGTTGGCTAGCATATCATAGGTATGTAAATATTAAATTCTTTGTGTGTCATTTAAATGTATACATGGGAAATTTTAAATTTTATAAGCATCTATTTAATAAATAAAAGTTTAACTTTTAAAATTATTCTTTTAAATAATTTCCTTTTTAATTAAATGTTTTCATAATTTTTTTTTTTTATAATTTTAATTCTAACTTAAAATTTTAATTAAACTTAATCTGTTTAGATATTTTTATTATCAACAAGATTAAGTGATTGATATCATTGATTTAAAATCTGGAATATAAAGTTAAATCGTTTTGTATTATAGGAATGCTATTCATAAAGGAATATTATAAAGAAAGGAATATTGGCTATGAGGAAGGTGTGCCGACTATTACAGTAGACATCACATAATCACCATACATACTATTACGGTACTCTGTAGAAGAATAAATAATAAGTTTGCAGACAGGAAAAACGAGAATACTGAGCAGATAAACTCGGAGCATGAAGACATGTGATGGTATATAGAAAGAAGATAACAGAAATAACAACTTGACATTCATCTGTTATGTGCTTAGAACCTTGGGATAATTATTTGGCATATTACTGTAACAACATTAATGTATATATATAAAGTATAATTAAAGTTTGTATTATGTATTACAGACATAAGGGTAACACATACAGAGTTGGTACAACTTGAGAAGAACACAACAGTATTGGTGCAGACTGTGGATAATCGACAGTATCAACAGTTTACCAGTGACGGCAGCAGCCCAGACAACAGTACTGGTGCAGTCACAGGACACGATAGTAATCACAAAACACACCAGCAATAATAGGGTTGACAAGTTAGGTAGTCATACATTATAGATAAAAATAGGGAACAGCTAATATAAGAAACAAGTCAGATGAAACAAAAGTCATGGTAATTTGTTTCTACCTATTTATTAGTAGCATAAGGGACGTAATGACTAGTAAATGTAGCAGTTTAACACAAGTCGGCCCGAGTTATTGAAACAGTATATAGAGGTTTGAATTCTTGATTATTGCAAATGAGATTAAACAAGAACTAAGATTAGCAAATGTGTGGAGTATACTCGTATAAAATTTTAGTAGCTCAGGCGGGCCCATGAAAATAGCAAAGATAACATTTGAGGTAGCTGTAGAAATTCTATATCAATATTTTTTGCCACAGCCAATTATAATAATGGAAAGATATACATTTTATTACAGAGTGAGACAGTAAAGACATGGCTGACTTAAGAAATCAGGCACATAAATGTGATTTTTGTGCCGTCTTAAATGAAGCATTATGAGACAGATTCATCTGTAGCATGATAAACAACACCCCTGCCTAAGATTATTGGTGGACAATTCAATGACAGTTTACAAGGCAGTTGCATTAGCGAAATTAAGTGACGAGACATCCAAACAATCATCAGTATTGGTTAATAGAAATCAAGAAATCGAAATATAATTTTTCTCTTTTCTTAAGCTTAGTGCAATATCTGTAGATGTTTCAAACATTTATTGAGAGCAGGTACTATGGTTTAAAATTATTTATTTGCTTAGCATGTTTTCGATAATTTTTATCATATTCATAGCACCCATACTTCTCTGTTTGAATCAATATACTATTTAAATCTAACATGCCTTATGCAAATTTATTCAAATGTTCCATTTTTTGATAGTGGAACACATGACTCTTATTATTTATCGCATAGGGATCGTTTGCAATGCTCCAACTCTTAAGCTTTCTATCTTCTCTTTACATACAAACTATTTTAGTGGTTGTCAAATTAAACATATGGCCTGATTTACATTTATGTTCCAAAAATAGTGATCTATATTCATCGTTCTTTTTTGCTTGGTTACCTAGATATACATAGCTATCTATGCTGAGCTATCACAGTATGCATATTTACTTGCGATTCCCTACAAAATTAGTATATGGCATAACATTTCGAGAGAGATTATTCTCCCCACTTCTTCAGGTGTTGCTGGTCTGACCAGTGACAGTACTAGCATGGGATTCGAACCTGGACCCTTAGATTCTTGATTATTTCTTTTTAAGGTAACGCTCTAATCAATTGTGCCATCCTATACAGCTTTGCAAAGGAATCGCTACATTCAATTTTATAAACTATTTGTTGGGCCAACTCTAAAGGCAATTTATCCTTAGCATTATTTAATAACATATTCAAAACGAGAGGGCTTCTTAAACTCACATTGTATGTGTTATTGCAAATATTTTTCAATTTTTGAGATAATCTGGGAATGTATGGAAGACATCCACTTTTTGGAATCCATTTGTCCAGATAATGGATTCTTTATTTTAATATAAAATCTTTCAACAGTTCTAATTAATTTATTATAATTATATCCTAGTTACAAGGTCTTTAATATTCACACTAATGTTACTTTTATGATTAGCCTTGTGGAGTGGTGATGTAGGAAAATTTTATCAATGGGCTGGCTCATTTTTTTTCCAAAAAAAAGGAGAAAGTATTTTAAAAAATAACATTACACTATGTACTTGTATTTAAATGTAATGCTGCAATATTTAGTATAATCTTGAAAATATTTATTAAAAAATTTAATAATGAAAAATACGTAATACTTTTATAATAATAATTAATAACATTGATATATAAAATATTTTTGCACAATAGAAATATGAAAATATAAATATTTAATATACTATATAATAAAACAAAATTATGATAGCAACTGCTATTTTTATCTTGTTTTCTAGGCATTGGTTTCAAAGCTGAGGGTGACTCTTAAAAAAGATTTTACATACGGAATTGCATTGAATTGATTTAAAGGGTTCCCATTTAATGAAATTATCATTAGATCTGTTTCCCTTTCAGATTTGCCTGTTTTTAGTGACAACATTGTTCATTGCACTAAATGTCTGTTCAGCTTTAGCACTATTTACTGCAATTGTTTCCACAATAGTTCTAGCTTCTTTAATTGTAGTAGGAATATTCAGTATTTAATCTTCCTTCTACAGCCATTTCCAGTAAATCTCTAAAATCATTTATATTAATTTCATATTTTAAAATAAAATTGAGTTTTTAATTTTTCCTTCCCTTCTAGCCATGGAGAAGTAACTAAATCCATATCCATTTACTTCTGTTTCTAATCACGACTCTATCCTTTTTTCTTTTCAAAAATATACAGTACATATAGCTATATAATTCTATAATTAAAACCACTTCTTTTCTTTTCAAAAACTTTATTTGATGTATATATATATCCACTTATTTCCAACATTTCGACTATCTTTACTCTATAGTCATTTTCAAGGATCTAGAAAAAACATTACATTATAAACAAACTTCACATAATAAAACCAAAAAAACAAAAATAATCAAAAACAATATAAAGCATATAAACCCCATAAAATTTAAAAATAAATAAAATACATTAAAATCAATTAAATTAAAAACACAAAAACATACACCACACTTATTTGACTCCCTTCTCAAAAAACTTTCCCTTTTTACATTTTTTTTTTTTATCCAAAAAACCAATTGTTACAATAAAAAACTTATTTCCTTTTTCTTTCTTATATACTTCAAAAATGAATTTATTTCCAAAAATAATTCTTTATTCATGTCTTATCCAATTCTATTTAAAACAGGTTTATATCTTTTTATATATAAACTCTCTTTTACCATTCTTTCTTTATACAATCTAACCCCCTCCAACATTTTAATCTTAAAATCTGTATGTCCAACTTCCTTACTATGTGTATTTACATTAGAATTCCTATCTCTCAAATGCTGTTTCAATCTTGTCTCTAATTTGTTCTTTGTTGTACCAATATATGATACATCTTTATTCTCTTTTTTACAATCCAAACATTCTATTTTATAAATACCATTCATGTTTTCAACATTCCTATTTCTTATCATATTACCTAAATTACATTTCCTTTTATATACTGGTTTCAACAATAAACCACATTCCTTACCATATTTCTTATTCATATCCCTCATTATCTTTTTAATCTTAAAAAAAGTACTTTTTGACACTTTATACCCACTACACATCAATTCCTTCTTTTTTTCTTTCTTTTTTCTCAATTTCCTCTCAATTTTGTCTATATTCTTTTTTCCACATAATTTATTAATAATCTTAATTGGATAATAATTTTTTATTGCCTCATTTTTTATACACCCCATTTCTTCCCTAAATAACCCCTCCTCTGAACATAGATTAATTCCTCTAACTATTCTATTATTAACAATATTAATCCTATTTTGTCTATATTCTTTTTTCCACATAATTTATTAATAATCTTAATTGGATAATCATTTTTTATTGCCTCATTTTATACACTATTCTATTATTAACAATATTAATCCTATGTATGTATACATACATACATAGGATTAATATTGTTAATAATAGAATAGTTAGAGGAATTAATCTATGTTCCGAGGAGGGGTTATTTAGGGAGGAAATGGAGTGTATAAAAATGAGGCAATAAAAAATGATTATCCAATTAAGATTATTAATAAATTATGTGGAAAAAAGAATATAGACAAAATTGAGAGGAAATTGAGAAAAAAGAAAGAAAAAAGAAGGAATTGATATGTAGTGGGTATAAAGTGTCAAAAAGTACTTTTTTTAAGATTAAAAAGATAATGAGGGATATGAATAAGAAATATGGTAAGGAATGTGGTTTATTGTTGAAACCAGTATATAAAAGGAAATGTAATTTAGGTAATATGATAAGAAATAGGAATGTTGAAAACATGAATAGTATTTATAAAATAGAATGTTTGGATTGTAAAAAAGAGAATAAAGATGTATCATATATTGGTACAACAAAGAACAAATTAGAGACAAGATTGAAACAGCATTTGAGAGATAGGAATTCTAATGTAAATATACATAGTAAGGAAGTTGGACATACAGATTTTAAGATTAAAATGTTGGAGGGGGTTAGATTGTATAAAGAAAGAATGGTAAAAGAGAGTTTATATATAAAAAGATATAAACCTGTTTTAAATAGAATTGGATAAGACATGAATAAAGAATTATTTTTGGAAATAAATTCATTTTTGAAGTATATAAGAAAGAAAAAGGAAATAAGTTTTTTATTGTAACAATTGGTTTTTTGGATAAAAAAAAAAAATGTAAAAAGGGAAAGTTTTTTGAGAAGGGAGTCAAGTAAGTGTGGTGTGTGTTTTGTGTTTTTAATTTAATTGATTTTAATGTATTTTATTTATTTTTAAATTTTATGGGGTTTATATGCTTTATATTGTTTTTGATTATTTTTGTTTTTTTTTTGGTTTTATTATGTGAAGTTTGTTTATAATGTAATGTTTTTTCTAGATCCTTGAAAATGACTATAGAGTAAAGATAGTCGAAACATTAGAAATAAGTGGATATATATATACATCAAATAAAGTTTTTGAAAAGAAAAGAAGTGGTTTTAATTATAGAATTATTTGGCTAAATCCATATCCTACGTTCTAGGATAACAAATATTAAAAAGTTTTATGATTTTATTATGCGAAATTGATTCATTATGAATAAATAACTTTGTACATAAAGATGCAGATCTTATATTTTTCAATGCTCCATTTGATGCTATTTTTGTTTCCAACCATTCTTTTACAAGTAGAACAGCCTAATTTACCATTTTGAATTTCTAGAAAAATATACAGAGTTTTGAAATAATTTGCTTGTTTGGTTGTCCTTCCAGCAATCAGGAGCATAATTTCTTGTTCATTTAATCTTGATTCCACTAAAGATCACATGATCACCATCTCTTATGCTAGCACATAACTGTTATTAAACAGGCAAAACTCTCCATACAGTAGTGCCACCCTGTGCCAACCAGAGTAATCTATGTATGCCAGAAGGCTTGTGCATAAAGAAACTAGTCTGGGGATATTGGATGAGTAGGCTCTAGATGGGGATTTTATGACAAGCCTTCTGGCATCCTTGGATTACTCTGGTTGGCACAGGGTGCACTGCTCTCAGATCCAAGGCTCCTCACTGATGGTCACAAGCAGAAACTAATCTGGAGATATTGGATGAGTAGGCTCTAGATGGGTATTTTATGCATAAGCCTTCTGACATCCATTGATTACTCTGGTTGACACAGGGTGGCACTACTGTATGGAGAGTTTCGCCTGTTTAATAATCTTGTGATTCTTGAAGAAAAGTATGAATATTAGTATCATTGGATTGAAATAATTGATACATCAACAATACTTTCATTAATATCTTCTTCCATGGATATGTTTGTATTTTCATGACTGTTAAAAATAATTAATAATATATATTTTGAAAATTAAATAATACATTATTGAAAATTAACATACCATCTTTAAATTTATTCTTACGCAAGATCTTAGTTAAATGTTTAAAAAAAATTTATACATCAAGTTTTTATAAAAAAAAAAAAAACCATTCAACAAATATATATGTTTCCTACAAATTATCTAAAGTTAGATTTACAATTTTAAAACATTTCAAAATAGAATAATGTAACCGTAGTAATAATGACAAATTAATAGCCTGTATTAACTTTATTTCCTTTTATGTTCGTTAAAAGCAATAATATTTAATAAGGTAATCAGATTTGTATACTATGCACATCTGTTCATTCTTAGTTGTAGTTATATTCATTAAGCTGTAAATTTCATTTACCCACAATTTTTATAGTCTAATGTTATTTCACAAATTTGATATTTTAATTTATTTGACCTATAAATAAAAGTATATGATACTATTACAACTTTGATGGGTAAAAACTTGCTATACTCATATTTTTACAACATGCAGTCAAGCGTTGTTAGTCGAGAAGTCAGTGCAGCTGCCTTGCAAGCAAGTAGTTGGTTGCAGATGGTTGTTGCGGGTTCGTCTCCCGGCCGATGCTATGGCATATGGAAAAAAAAAACTCTAAACCCATTATCCATCATGTTCAGGTTAACCCTTTCTTCTTAACCATGTACTCAACTAACAAAGCCACATACTGTTACCTAAATCAATACCAGAACACTGCTACCTAAATCGATACCTCTTAAGATAATTGTGTATAATTGGCAAAACTTTTGTAAATCTGTATTATACAGATAAGTTCCGAAGTAAACTTTTTATATCAATAGATGAACCCAACCATGGTAAGCGGAATGCAACCATATTAAAAATGTAGACCAATTATTAAAAGTTGATTATAATTTAAAATTATTTTTATAAATAAATATAAATAATGTCATTGTATATTATTTATCATATTCTGTGATTCCTTACTTATATTTTTATAAATACATAATCAAATTTTTAATGGACTAACAAATTTTTGAACAACAGAAATATCTTGGATTATTTTAAAACCCTTGGGGATCCAATATGCTATCAACCTAAAATCGTGGATCCCAATGATAAATAAATTGGTGGGTTTAAAAAGCTTTTTATACAGAAATAATAAATTATGTAAACACAAAGTCATTGGTGAACTAGCAATGGGGTTTGTGGCTCGCACAAGCCCACTGTTAGCTCACCAACGGCTTTGTGTTTACATAATTTATTATTTCTGTATAAAACCATTTGGATCCACAATTTTAAGTTGATAGCACCTTGGATCTCCAAGGGTTTTAGAATAATCCAAGATATTTGTTTTTCTGAATGTATAGATCTTGGAATTAATGCCTTCAAACTCATCTTCCTCTTCAATAGTCCATTGTAATGCTGAAACTTATTCCAAATCACTACATATGTTTTTAATTTGTATTTCTGCCACACAAATAAATATATCATCCATGTATCTCATGTAAATTGTATTATTATTAGGTGCCAATGTTTTGAAATGACAATGCTTTCAAATTTTGTTAATACAATACTGCACACGGTGCCATTAATTGGAAGACCAATTGGCCAACCATACTTGTCTATCCATCTTAATGTGTCTATAATAAAATCTTTCCTATTAGAAATATATTCTATTTTCTGCAAAAGTTTGTTAATTATATCTACAGACTGGGTGTGTGATACAGAACCATAAAGCTCCTTGATGTCCAAAGATATTATCATATATTCTGCTTGTACACTTATACGTTTACTTTTCTCCATGCATTCGTATCATTTTATTGTATAATCCCCAAAATCTATATCTTCAATAAGCCAATCTGCAATTATTTTTACTGCTTTATAAAAATGTATATCCCCGAAATTGATTATTAGCCTAAATAGATCATTTTCTTTATGTAGTTTCACATTGGCAAATATCTTCAGAAAAATGGCAGCAGTAGGATACATTCTTACATAATGTGACCTCGTATAAGCTTTATTATAATATTTTCTCAATATTAAAAAAATTTATCTTTCATATTTTTCAAATTATACGTATTATCTCAGTAAATTTCAGGTTATTTATTTGTATGCTCATTTTATGAATATATTCCTCTTTATTTAATATTACAAGCCGATTTCCTTTATCTTCTTTTAATATAATATTGTTGTTATTAAAATATTCTCGTTAATTTTACATTTTGAGATCATTGATTATTTTTAATTTTATTTGGTATTAAGTGCAACACTTTAGCCATGTTATCTTTTACTTTTTCTCTCTGTGTTATATTTTCATATTTATTTTCAATATCCAAGATTATTTCAATTCCTGGATTTCTCCACCTTCCAACCACAAACTTTGACCCTATTGTATTCGTTTGTTGAGAAATAAACAGCGAGTTTACTAGAGACAATTTACACCAGAAGTTTTCACTTATTTAGTTGAAAGTAAAAATAATTATAATGGAAAATAATTATAATTGAAAACAAGCTGTGGGGATTTATTTTAATTGAAAATAAAAATAACTAATTATAATTAAAAACAAGTTGTGGGGATTATTTTTATCAGAGATAAAAATAACTAATTAAAGTTAAGAACAATCAAAACAGAGTTGGAAAACACGCAATTAAGATTTCGGAATGTAGCAGAAAAGACTTACAAAAAAACTCAGAGGGATATATAAACTGCTAGAGGAAAACATCATGCGCTTGTTACAAAACTGCGCTTGTTACAGTTTTGTTAACAGAAGTTGGATACGTAAAGCTGTTAAGAGCTATTTGTGGCACAACGGTTAAGAGTTGTTGCAGCCGAGTTTCATATATTTTAGCTATACTTCTTTGTACTCGTTTATGTTATCGATCAGATTGTATTTTCTGCCCCTCTGAAAAACTTAGGGGCGAAGACATTACAGACCCGTGTTCTAACACCTTACCAATTGTTTCAAGTACTGACATGTTGATAGAGTAACCCAATTTTCTCTCTTTTCGATCCAAAATAATACCTTGTTTTTTTTCTAGAAATTGTTCTATTACATTTTTTCCTTAGATTTAGGGCAATAATCCTGCACTTATCAACAATTTTTTTTTGGAACCTCAGAATATTTATCTATTTTTTTCCTGTTTCTTGCTTCATTGATTCTCTGCAACTGTATTATCTTGCCGAGTAATACTTCCTGTAACATGCACAAAATGCTCTTTCTTGATGTATAGACAAGCCACAAGGCATGATCGACCAATATAAGTATAAGAATAAAGTCTTCATGAATTATAGGTGCTTTAGATGTAACTGTTCATAATCAGGGTGTGTGTACATTTTAAAGACTATACTTATTTTTATTGTAAAAAACAGGGCTATATTAAAGCAGCATACAGACCATTGCAAAAGCTGGAGAGGCTGAAAGGATATATACAAAGCTCGAACACAAGTAAAACAAGTCAAGGAAATTGTAAAAGTAAAACAAAAGGGAAAAATTATAATGACTTTAAAAAGAGGGATAAATATACTGTGATGTCAGTAAAAAATAAAACCAATATTCTTGGACATAAAAAATAAATAAATACCATTCTAATAAATGTTGAAATAGATTCAGAATCCACAATAATGTTAGTCTCAAATAAGTGCTAGAAAGAGATAACTAAGCATAAGAAATTACATTATTGCTGACAGGAATATACGATTATCAAGGTAAATCTATAAACTTGTTAGGACAAGCTAAGTTAATATTAAAAGGGGAACATGGATAGCACAATTGCCTCTGCTGGTAACAATGGAAGATCACAGTAATCTTCAGAGTAGGAACTGGTTTGAATCCTTAGTTTATGCTTTAGTACATGTAAACAAAATTGTGAATAATGATAAGGGCATAGAAAAAATATTACCCAGATGTCTTTAAAGTCTCCAGTTAAGCTTCATATAAATATGGGTAAAACAATTGCACGATAATCAAATCCCAATCATGCATAAGGACATAAGAAGAAAATAGCATAGAAATTAATTCATGTTAAGGAGAATCTCAGACAGATCTGAAGTTACCAATAGTAAAGAGTTGACGGTAATGATAGATTTAGATGATATCGAACTTACTAATAGTCATATCTTTTTGAAATGAACAAAAGATTATAAGAGTTATAAACTATTACAAAAATTGATTTCATGAAGGATAATCAAAGTCCAGTCCAACAGCAAGCAGTATACAGAGCAATATCACAGAGACAGAAAGAATTATCAATGCAGAGAAATTATATTTCATGGGGGTCAAGAGTAATGGTTCCATCACAGAGCCAAGCTAAAGCAATACAGTTATTACATAGAGATCCAGGGATAGCAAGGATGAAAACGCTAGTCCAATCATATGTATAGTCACCAAAAATAGAGGATGATATAGAAACGTTTTCAGCAATGTCATAACTATAAATTAAAATTAAATTTACCTCCAAAACTAGGGGTACAATGTGACCAGAAACTACTAAGCCATGGCAGAGAATACATATAAATCATGCAGTTCCATGGAATGGTAAAAGATTTCTGGTGATCTATGATGTGTCTTACTAAATGGTTAGAAGTATAATTATTAAAAATAGATGCAGCCTTATCAGTAGCACATATTTGGCATTCCAGAAACAATCATATTTGATAATGGAACAGCTTTTACAGCTAGTCAATTAATGCATTGTAATATGTTATAACTCCATCTCACCCAAAGAGAAATGAGTTAGAAACATTCAATAGATAAAGAAATCACTGTTAAAATCTGAACGAGTTAATGTACAGGAGAGAAATACATAACCATCTATCAGACATAGTAGAATTTCGTGTACCATTAAAATATATCCAGAAAACAGATGGATACCAGCAGTAGTAATAGGACAAAAAGGTAAATATATAGTGGTAGTAAGTCAAAAGATGGGAAACTTCAAAGAAAAACAATAATTTCTCCATACAGTAGTGCCATCCAGGGTAAGCCATAATAATCAATGGCTGCAAGAAGGTTGTGCATAAAATCCCTATCTAGTTCCTACTCACCCAATATCCCCAGACTAGTTTCTAACTTATGTCTTTCATCAGTGAGGAAGGAGCCTTGGATTTGAAAGCACTGCAGTTAGATCTTAAAATCTAATGTAACCTTCAAGCAGTCACCTTTTATCTTTTTAGTTAGTTATAGAGCTATGAATCCAAAATGGATGGAGTTTGCTGTGCAAGCATGAGAAATAGTGATCACGTGATGTTTAGTTGTTTAGACTTCAGAGAAGGCATAAAGACCAATTGTGTATGAATATCATTTATTAATTTGAGCAAGATGAATCAGGTAATATGTATACAGGTGATTATGATACATAGGTACTTCAGGAAGACAGCATGATAATTTAGAGAACAGAGAATTAAAAACATTGCAGAGCCGAACCAGTCAAAGACCAAGAAGAGTTCTTAAACATCCAGAATATCTAAAAAAAAAAACTATCTATTAAACTCTCTACATAAGACTAATGAAGGAAATTAAGCAATTAATTTGAACCGAAGGAGGTGAGGGGTTAGGAATGAAGGAATGTTATATATGTAAGAATGCAATTCATGAAGGAATATTAGGAAAAAAGGAACGTTGGTTATGAGAAAGATATGCTAACTATCACTGCAATGGAAGCAATCAATGCAGTTCAGATAGCATAAATACTCTGTACTAGAGTGAATAATTAGTGTGCAGAGAGGAAACGAGAATACTGAGCAGTCAGACTCAGAGCAATCAGCATGGAAACACAATCATATATAGCAAATAGAAGATAACACAGCAGGAGAGATGCTAGAGACATGCTATGGCCTAACTACCCATCAGAGCATATTAAAGAAGATAGCCTAGATACAAAGACAAGCAGCTGGACATCACCTTGGAGGGTTAAACAAGTCCATCTCAACACTGAAGAGGCTTAAGATAACGAATAGCATTAAACTTTACTTTGTATGTATGTATGTTCTGGCTTGCAAGTAGACTTCGACTTTAGTGGTAACTGATAAAAAAAAAGTCATGGACAAGAGTAAAGTACAAAGAAGTATTTAAGAGACAAGATTACATATGGCAGAACTCGTTATCAATTAGAAGTAATTTAAGAAATAGAATCTTATGAAGCAATATTAGACCAGACAGATAAAATAACCTGACAATCATCTGTTATATATTTAGAACCTGAAACATGAGAGTAGGACAAGTAGTAGCTTATTACTGTACCTACCTTAATATATATCTATATATCATTAATAACCATGTATTATGTATTACAGAGAATAAATAAAATAGAAATTCATATACATTACAATACTAGCCAAAACAAAAATTTTTTTTACTAAAATTCTTCCACAACCATGGTTTTATCTATTAACAAATAGACCTTTTTTATATATATAAAAAAAAAAAAAACCAAGACCTTTTCAAGTGAAATTCAATTAAATATATAATATACAAGTCTTCCCATCATGCATTTCAAAAACAACTTCCTTTAATATCAAAGGATGTTTTGATAGCCTCAATTTCAAAAAATTTTATCATCAAAGTTTCTTTTACTCTTTTTTTCAATTCACTTTTTTCATGAAAGATAACATCCGCATTGTCAAATAATATTTTATGACCTGTATTCAGTTCACGAATATACAAAGCTGAGTTTTGATGTCTATTTTTAAATCTACTCTTATGAACTTTAATTCTTTCATTAAGGTCTAATTTAGTTTGACATATTTAAATTCAGGCCTTTTTTCCAGACTACTTTAATACCACACAATAAAAAACTATTCTTATAAATCAAATTACTAATTTATGACTTGTATGGCAAAGAAATAAACTCTTTATTCTCACTAATAATTAAATATTTATTATTAACAGACATATTTTTATTAAATAAAATATTCCTAATTCATATTGACTCCTCTGAATTAACTATTATTTTCAAAATTATTCCTGTAACAAAAATTGAATAAAGGAAGTTTTTTATGAGTAAAAGACTGATAATTTTGTCTTCTATTCCTATAGTAAAAATTCAATAAAGGTTCTTGTTAAAAGGCTGATAATTGTCTGGCCTTATCATATTTCTTTAATGTTTTGCTTTAATAAAATGATTACAAAAGAAAACACAATCAACTTTATCAACATTTAGATCTAAAAATTTTAACTTAATAAATTCAAATGTATCCCCCTCAATAGTAAATTTAATATTAGAATCAAAAGAATTCAATCTATTTAAAAAAATCTTTCATTTTATCTTCATGTATAACAGCAAAGAATCAACATGCTTAACAAATAATTTTAAAGAACTAGAAAAATTATTAATAACACTACTCTAAAAAAAATCAATAGTTTTTTCATGTCATAGCATCCGCCAAGATGCGAACCCACAACAACCGCCTGCAACCAACTGCTTGCTTGCAAGGCGGCTGCGCTGATCTCTCGGCTAACAACACTTGACAAATCAATATAATTAGAGCACATTAAAGTAAAAATAACAATCAACAGCCATCCTCATTACACACAAAATACATAGAATCCTCTAATAATAATAATAGTAAATCATGAATAACCTTAATCTTATCTGCAGAAAAATATTCAAATTTCTTTTAATGTTTTTCATCCTATCAACTGATTGATACATATTTTCAATATCTAAATTAACAAAAACACTATTTTCTAAAACAAATCGATTGATACGCCTCAAAAGAAAAAGTTGCACAAAACTGACCTAAATTTATATAATTCTTAAAAAACATTATAATAAATTTTGAAATTCAAAATGGCGGAGATCGCGTACTAAAAGAGCACCGGAAAATTATCTTTATGAGATTTCAAATTAAAAAAAACTTTAGGAGCCAAAAAATCACTAGGATAATTTACATAAGTATATTTCTCTAAATTTTTTTTTATTTACCATAATTTTCATACTTTGAATTAACTTAGATTTTATTTACTTACCATGATAAGAATTAAATAATGGAAACTAATTCTAAAGAAACTATTTTTAAAATCACTATTATTTAACAATGCAAAACGGCCACCATGTCAAGTGTTGTTAGCCGAGAGGTCAGCACAGTTGCCTTGCAAGCAAGCAGTTGGTTGTAGACAGTTGTTGCAGGTTCACCTCCAGACCGATGCTGACATAAAAAAAAACGACCATCGTCTTCTTTTAATAGGGTGCATTATTGGCCTTCAATCTTTTTTTAAAAAGATATATTGTTTTGGAGTAAAAGCAAACTTTTTTGTCTCAAGTATCTGCCTATTCAAAATTACCTATAGAAACTTTTTATTATTATCTGAAATATTTCTATAACTTTCAATAGAAGAAATAAAATCAGTTAGCATATTTTTATTGCTAAAACCAAAATTTTGTTGTGACTAAAATTGTAATGACATATTTTATAATTACTTGTATAGCATTAGGCAGTATTTAGTTTTTAGAGATTAAACACATACAGAATTGGCAGGACTTGAGAACGCAACATTTTGGCTTTCAAAATAAACTCTTAATTCCTGGGACAATTTTACTCTTATAAGTTTGTGACATTTGTTTTTATGAATAATGCTTTAGAGTTTCAGGAAATGATGCAATAATTATCAGATGAAAGTAAAAAAATAGGATTAAAAGTAAATGTAAAAAGACTAAAATAATGTTCAATGGATTTTCTCAAAAAAAAAAATTAAGATTGATAATGACGAGTTAAAAGAGAGTAACAACTACAAATATCTTGGTCAGATTATTACTACAGATGAAAACATAATGGATGAAATTAATCCTAGAATTAAACTTGTTTGGAGTGCATTTGATAGAAATAACATTAATATGCTAGAGTTTGGAAAGTTTTTTTTAATAAATGTGTTTTACCAGTTCTTACTTATGGATCTAAACTTGGACACTTAACAGATTAGCAATACAAAAGATTCAGACCATTCTATGAAGTATAGAGAGATGCATATTAGGAGTAACAAGATGAGATTGAAAATGAAATATACTTGAGTAGAGAACAAACAGGTGTTACTTACATAGAAATAATTAAGAGACTAAAGTTGAGCTGGGCTGAAGTACTCTAGGCGAGATAATGAATGAGCAGTTGAAATCTTAAACTGGATTCCAAGAAATTGTAAAAGATATAGATTGTTGAAATAAAGAAGTATGCTAGGGTGATGTGGAAAAAAGAGGTTAACAGATCGGAAGTGATGAATTGAACTTGAAGAGACTGATGAAGTTATTAATAATTGTTTCAAGGCCAAATACCTTTTCTCTTCTAAATTAATAATAAAAAAACATTTAAGTCTTACAAATTTGACTACTATAGGTTAAGAAAGAATGAAAAATGTATAAGTTTGAATATTAACTATATTGTCAAATAAATTTGTATGTATGAAAACAAAAAGGGTACATTTATAAGCATTGGAAATACTTTTTTTTTTTTTAATTTGCCTTTCAGAATTTGCTTTCCTTTTCTTTTTTTGAGATAGTTTATTCGGTGCTTAAGTATTATAATCTGGCGTTGAAATTTTAATCTTCATTGAAATCATTATGATTATTTATGATTGATAAATATTTGATACTAAGTAAATAAAAGCAGCTTTCAAAGATAAACTGTTGAAGATATCTATTATACATTCTGTATTAACTTCTAACTACCATTGGCCTACTAATACTTTAAAGATAGCCAGCTTTTGCCACGTAAATAAACTGATATTAATACAAAAAATGGAGTTGTTATTTGCAACTTTGTTAAAAATGCTTCTCTTCAATCTGTGAAAGTTAAATTTATTAGTTAATTAAATAAAATGCACTATCAAATATTTACCAATAATAAATAATTATCAGCAATGAAGCCCAAAATTTCACCGACAGACTAATACGTACGTACCGTTTAATTCGAAATGATTCAAAGGCAGCTAAGAAAAATTTTGTATCCAGAAGGATAAACTCATAAAACAGCCTTTACAATGAATAAATTATACAATGAATAAATTGCGAAAGCTACATTTCAGATAATTTGGGTCTGGCAATCATTTTGAGGCGTCGCAGTGATCACGTGCTAAGAACTTACTCGCCTTAGGTCATCACTTCCAGAAACGGTTTCCATTTCTAATTTCCCCCTTGCGTTATACAGCTTACGCAGCTAATAAAATAGTTTTGTGAGAACTCAACCGTTGGTTAATTTTAATCGTATTTACATATTTAACTATTGAATAAATAATATTTAAACACAAGCATAATATATATACTTTAAACTAGATGTAATTAGAGGAGATATGAATAAATAATTTATATTTACTTCATCGTTTAAGCAGTGTTCGCCGACAACAAAATGAAATTGGGGTAAAAAAAAGGTCCCAATTTCTTTTTACGCTACCAAAAAAAGTCCTATACTTTATTCTATTAATACGTGAGTTTGAAAATCAGAAGTTTAATTTGATTTTTAAAATTTATCTTTTAATTTTCCATATTAGCTAGCATAATTTCAATCTCAAAATGAAACCAAATATTGGGTAAATTATCCCCGACATTATATTTGACATTGTAGCATAGTTAAATAAAAAAATTTCACTTGAAAAGTTATTTTATTTTACCTTTGAATCTCGAAGCAAACGCTGAGTAATTGTCGGTACAAATAAATAAGAAAAAAATTAAAATCTCGCTTGACTTATACGAATAAAAAAACGACTGGGAAATTCCCTTTCTTTATCCATCTCTCTACGTATAGTAATTATGGTATAATTTTAGATTATTAATATATTCCGTACTTAAGTGTTAATCCAGACACCAAGAACCGTATTTTTTTACAATAAATTTAAAATACGAAAAAAAAAATGGACACATTAATTTAAAAACCATTTAAAAAGTAAATAAACCACATACTTTTGACTTAAAACACTAAACATCACATGATCATCGTTTCTTATGCTTGCTCATAACTATTATTAAAACAGGTAAAACTCTCCATACAGTAGTGCCACTCAGTGCAAGCCAGGGTAATCAATGGATGACACAAGGCTTGTGCATAAAATCCCTATCTAGTACCTACTTATCCAATATCCCCAGATTAGTTTCTAGCTTGTAACTTTCGTCAGTGAGGAGCCTTGGATCTGAGAGCACTGCACCTAGATCTTAGGATCTAATGCAACACTACAGCCAACTTTTATCTCTACTTAACTACAAAACTATGAGAATAAAATTGAAAACACAATAATATTTACAATCCAAGCTCATTAGCGTATATAGTCATATAGGTCTGAACTCAGTTCAGTACCCATACATTTTGATGTCTTTGGTTCTTTAATAACCATAACCACTACTATCCTATTAGGCAGGATTGGTATTAAAACAGGCAAAACTCTCCATACAACAGTGCCACTCAGGGCAAGCCAGACTAATCAATGGATGTGATCATTTGATGATTAATGGTTTAATACCAATCCTGCCTAATAGGATAGTGGTGTTTATCGTAATTAAAGAACCAAAGACAGCAAAATATATGGGTACTGAACTGAGTTCAGATCTATATTAACTATATAAGCTAATGAGTTTGGATTGAAAATATTGTGTATTCAGTTTTATTCTCATAGTTTTATAGTTGAGATAAAAGGTGACTGCTGGAGGGTTGCATCAGATCCTAAGATCTAGGTGCAGTGCTCTCTGATCTAAGGCTCATCATTGATGAAGGCCACATGCCAGAAACTAGTCTGGGTCTATTGGATGAGTAGGTACTAGATAATTTTATGCACAAGTCTTTTGGAATCTGTTGATTACTCTGGCTTGCATTGAGTGACACTACTGTATGAGGAGATTTGCCTGTTTTAATATAAATGCATTTTTGATGATACTTTGTATCATCAAAAATGCATCCTTCTCTTCCCAACCTACTTCAGCACAAAGCACCATCATAAACCTTATGTCCTGATTTACCCTTATGTACCACAAAGTGTTTATAACAATGTTTGAATTTTCTTTTTGCTTAATATTAAATACTTTTAATCTAGATATATTTATGTACTTAATTTGGAACTCAAAGAAATAGCATAATTAGAGATAAAATAAATAATATGCATTACCGGATTTATATGTGCATATTTATAACTCAAAAAATAGCGTAATTAGAAATAAAATAAATGATAAGTGCTACCGGATTGGAAAGTGATTAATTAAAAGATAAAGAACAATTATAATTAGTTATATTTTAGAACATTGCCCATTATGAGGAAATATATAAAAGCTTGAAAATAAGAAAAATGGAGGTCTTTTTACACTCGCATCATGAAAGCTGCTCGTGCTAGAGAGGATAAAGGTAGCCAAGTGTAATGAGGACAACCCAGTGAACTCCACCATTGAAGGTACCAAAGTGGACTTAGGGACTATACAGGCCACATCAGTCTTATTATATGTACACCTTGTTGGCATTTTGTAAGTAATATGTATAAATTGTAAATATATTAAGCATGTTATTAAATCTTTACTATTAGTAACTTGCAGCAAATAGTCAATATTTAATTATAAAACCTTGCTTCCAAATTGGTTTTATTTCTGTTGGTCTGACCACCTTTACCCCTGATT
Organism: Epiperipatus broadwayi; assembly: GCA_028023455.1. Lineage (NCBI taxonomy): Eukaryota > Metazoa > Onychophora > Udeonychophora > Euonychophora > Peripatidae > Epiperipatus > Epiperipatus broadwayi. The sequence continues at coordinate 5,251,939 of JAQFVV010000030.1, read as the reverse complement.
GTAGTATTTGTGGTAGCTAAACACAGCAGAAAACTGGTGCAGTCTTGACAGGATAAAAGTTAACTTGTAATTTTGTATCATAATAGAATTTATTGTATACTCAAAAATCATGGGAGAAAGTTTTTCTACTTATTAGTTATTCCTATTAAGAGTTAAGATAACGACCTGATAGTAAACAAGTTTAATAGTCCTGTTGATTGGACAATTTATCTGAAAAGAATTGAGAAATTTTTTTTATTAATGGGATTGTCAGCGACCCCATTAAAGTTGCCAAGTTGTTATGTTGTGCTGGGCAGCAAATGATAGAAATCATAAATAGATTATGTAATAACGAAGAACCAGAGAAATTGCCATACGAAGTAATAGTTGGAAAACTAAATAATATTTTAGTCCAAAGCCCTCTAAGCATAGAGCATGGCTACATTTTAGAAATAGATGGCAAAATAAAGGGGAGAGCATATGAGACTACGATCAATCATTGAGAGAACTAGCTAAGAACTGTAGTTATGGCAATGCATTAGAGGATACCCTACTGGAACAATTACTCTGGAGGATGTGCAATGATAGGCTGAGACAGCAGATACTGGCCTCAAAAGACTTGTCGTACAATGAAACAATCAAAATGGGAGCAGCCCACAAGATAGACCAATCAAGGGAACTTTGAAATTTTATAATAATAATGAAGGTAATGAGTTTATCAAAAAAAGGCCACATGGCAGGTAAGTCTAGATTTAACAAAGAGCATTGTAGAGTCTAGCAAAGTAAGTCATTTAGTGAAAGCATGTAGGTCAAATGGGGGAAAAGATCGTAGTGTATCACCCACTTTTCCAAAGGGAAACGAGCAGAAACATGAGATCTATAATACCAAAGGGGCTTATTGAAACCAATATATCTGAAATTATTAAATATGAATTTGAAAATGGAAATTGACAGTGGATCGGGGGATATCAATGATGACAGTCAAAGACTAGTAACAACAAATTGTGTGAACCCTCCTACATTAATGAGAACTAGTTTAAGAGTGAAAGATGTTAGTGGTAATATTATGAGAATATTAGGGAAAGTAGAAGTGTAGAAATTAAAAAAGAGCCCATAGGTTACCATTGCATATAGTCCAAGGCGGACTCCACCCTATTTTAGGTAGGGAATGTCTTGATGCATTGGGAATAGAATTATGTATGGTCAACAAGACTGCTACCGAGGAAGAAATAAATACATGTTTATTTAGTAATACGGAAAGCCAATTCAGTACCACACCAGTGGATATAGTCTTGCAAGATGGAGCAGCTTCCATGATTTGCAAGCCTAGAAAAGTTCCTTTTGTGTTACAAGATAAAATGAAATAAGAGTTAAATGATTTAGTTAGCAAGGGAGTGTTGATGCCGGTCGAGAAGGATGATTGAGCCACTTAGATTGTAGGATATCTAAACCAAATGGATAAATCTGCATTTGTGAAGATTACAATACTACAGAAAATAAGAACCTTGCAAAAAGTCATTATCCAGTGCCTAACATCAGAGAAATATTAGCCAATATGGAAATGTCAAGTTATTTTGCTAAAATTTGACTCGAGATCTGCGTTCCATCAGATTCCAGTTTCTAAATGCACCTCGGAATTGTTAACTATCACTGCCCACAAGGGATTGTTTAACTACAATAGGCTGCCTTTTGGAATTACTATAGCACCAAATATCTCCCAAGCCTATATGAACATGCTGTTCCAACAAATGGAGGGTATAATACCGTATTTTGATATTTTAAGAGTTGCTAATTCAGAAAAGAAATTATGTGACTTTTTAAAGTTTGTGAATAGGAAGGACACATGCTATGCTTTATCAAAGAAATGGAATTAGCATATTTGCATATCATTAAACATAGTAGCAAGCTATGATTATGAAGGCAAGATCCTTTGAAAGTGCTCAGCTCGTTTGTTTTTAGTTATCTATTTTATAATAACACTTTATAGCTTTTGGGAACAGTTGTGATGCACATGTGCTAGAATAGGTAAATTATCTAGTTTTGGAGCTAGAATAAATCCAGAAAAATAGATCAAAATAAAGTTACTGGGGGAAAGGGAAAGAAGCCTGACCCTCAAAAGATTGCAGCCATAAAAGAAGTCCTAAGATCCAGAAGGGTATGAGAACTACAGGTCTTTCTGGGCCTACTTAATTTTGAAACTTTTCTGAAGGGAAAAGCGCATATAGCACGACCACTGTATAATTTGTTAAGAAAAGGCCAAAAATGACATTGGGATCAAATCCATGAAAAAGAATATAGTGCTACAAAGGAATTTCTTACATCAGATAGTTTATTAGTACACTATGACAACAGCCTTGAATTGATACTAACCACAGATGCATCAGATTTTGGGATTGGAGCAGTATTAAGTCATACAGTGTATGAGGGTGAGCAACCAATAGTTTTCACTTCGAGAACATTAACTAAAGCAGAGCAAAACTACAGTCATTTGGATAAAGAGGCATTGGCTATTATCTTTGCAGTGAAAAAATTTCACCAATACTTATATGCGCGGCCATCCAAGATTATCACAAGCCACTATTAGGGATATTAGCTAAAAATAAAACTGCACTGGATCACTTGAGCCCTAGAATGTTACATTGGTTCAATTTATTAGAAGTTATGATTTTGAGCTAAATTTTAAAAGGGGAAACATCATTAAGCATGCAGATGCACTGTCAAGAGTCCCAATTAAATCAGTTCTACAAGAAATGGATTCAATCATTAACTGCATAAACAACTAGAATAAAGTAGGAATAGATAGCAAAAAGATAGCGAGTTGGACAAAATATGAGCATGGTTACAACTTGTTAATAGAATGGATCAGCAAGGGTTGGGCTACAAGTCAGCCTGATACTGCATAAAGCTATATGGAATGTAAGAATAAAACTGTCTTTAAATAAGGGATGTGTGTTAATGGACAATAGAGTATTAATACCTAGTAATGGTCATCACCCAAGTTCTGCAGCTTATTCATCAAGGCTATCCCGGTATTGTACAGGCTAAAGCACTTGCGCAAAGTTGTTTGATGGGCCCAGAATTAATTCTGAGATAGAACAATTTGTGAAAACCTGCAAGAATTGCCAAGTGAACACAAACGTTTCAAAAAAAAGTTATATGACCTGGCCTGCGGTTGAAAAAGCTTGGAGCCATACTTACATCAACCACATCGTATCGTTCCACAGTTATATTTTTTTAGTAGTGATCAACTCATAAAGTGGATTGAATTTGTAAGAAATATGAGCACTGAGGTAACAATCAGAAAAGGAAATTTTTGCTTTCTGTGGTTTCTCTGAACCTATAATATCAGACAATGGAACCAGTTTCATATCCACTAAATTTTTTCTGAGGGAATGGGGACTTAGATATATAGACATGCCTCCATGTCACCCCCAAGTCCAATAGGATTGCAGAAAAGATAGTACAATTGCTAAAGCAAATGCTACAGAAGGAAGGTACTGTACAAGAAACATTATATTCTCCTTTATTGTATCAATACATCATACTGATGAGTAGTAGAAGAAAATCTCCAGCTAAAATATTTGGATGGAAGATCCACACAAAGTTATCATTAATTCTTCCCAGATCAAAATTTTTTGAGTAACGAAAACAATAGCATAGAATGGCAGTGGGAGAAAAAGTCTGAGTGAGAAATGTGCTCACAAAATACTGGGTGAAAGGCATAATTAAAGAACATTTATTAAAACAAATAGTAGTAGTCGAAAAGAAATGAAGAAGAGCATGCAAAAACTTATAAATCATGTCAGAGCAGCAGACAAGAAGAAATTGAGTAAACCGGATGTAGTGCCGGACATTCCAAATTACATAGAGAGCAGACTTGCCGGAAGTAAATGAAGAGCACAAAGCAGCAGACAAGGACATTACTGTTGAAAAAGAAGCAATCCTGTATAGGTCACAATTATCTGGAAGACTATGTTAGACTTCAAAAATTGTAATTTTCAAAGTGGAGATGCTTTATATATATATATTTAGAACTCAAAGAAATAGCATAATTAAAGATAAACAGTATTACCAGATTGGAAAGTGATTAATTAAAAGATAATAATTATATTGTAGAACATTACACATTACGAGGAAATATATAAAAACTTGAAGGTAAGGAAAATGGAGGTCTTTTTACACACATTCGCATAGTGAGAGCAGCTCTTGCTAGAGAAGATAAAAGTAACTGAGTGTAATGAGGACTATGGAGTAACCCAGTGAACTCTACCACTGAAGGTATCAAAGTGGATCTAGGGACTATGCATGCCACATCGGCCTTATTATAATTTATGTATGCCTCATTGGCCTTTCATAATATGTATAAATTGTAAGTATATTGTGTTAGTAAATCCTTACTATTAATAATTTGTGACAAAGTCAGTATTTTGTTATAAAGACCTTGTTTCCGAATTGTTTTTATTTCTGTTGGTTTGACCACTTTTACCCCCGATTGTAGTATTCATGATGGCTGTACACAGCAGGGCTATTTTTAGTTATTAGTTGCACCTATTATAAATGATCGTTTTTTGCCCTTGAATTGTGACTAGTTTTACACAGGACAGTATATATGTCAAGCGCTCATAATTTTGTTTTCGGTTATATAATGTCATTTTAACTTGAAGTAAAATTTTGATTGTGATACCTAAGGTGTCCAGAGTCTCAGATTTTAGTACACTATTCCACATCAGTATTTGTACTGGAAATATCCTGGATTTTGTAAATTGTCCCAATTTATCTCCGATTGACCAATTTGACTAGAATATGCATATGTAGTTCATAATATTTATTATGTTGTGTGCTAAGTTCGGCAACTCTAGTGGAGCGATTATGAACCGAAGCATATACACCACCCGATAATGTGAATGTGAAGTGCATTGCCATGTATCGGAATCTGTCAAATCAATGTGTTGTCTTCTTGTGATGGACTTTTGCTTCAAGGAATATGGTAACAAGGTATATCTCAACTTTATAAAACTCACATCAGGTAACCATATATCGCTTTCTTTAATTAAACCAACTTCTTTTATAGGTTATATAAATGTTATTTTATTTCAAATATTTAATAATGTATATATGAATCGCTGAAGAGCTATAGTTTCAATTAAATACACCTAGATGTTAATTATTTTAAAAACTTTTTATTTACTGATATTTTTTAATAACTTCTCAATAATGTTAATGTATCATAAAAATAGTGATATTTAAATTAATTAATAAACTTTAAATTATTTTAATTTTATTTTTAGGATCAGAAATGGCTTCAAAAAAAATGAAGATGTAAATGTAATAACGACCTGGCAAACGAATTTCATTTCATTAGAAAACTAAAAGAGGATTCAGATGTTCACTGCACTGTGTGCAATTCTGATTTTTCCATAAATTATGGGGGGGGGGGTGATATCATGAGACCCTTTCATGCTGTTAAACATAAACAGTGGATCAAACATTCTTCATTTTCGTACTAAAAAAACTTGCATTAGTCAAAATTGTTTCCTCATTTCATTCCATTTATCACAACTAATCATTTCGGTGAGTGGATTGCATTTCTAGATTAATGAAAACATTATTCGATCAAAAATGTTCCTGTGCTCGCATTAAAACTGAAGTTATAGTTAAAAAATATTTTATTGCCTCATTCTCTTTCTGAATTGATCGAGGTTTCCTTATTCAATAAAATATTTTGATCAACAACAGGGTAGTCAAGGAAAAGTTTTGGATTTTGTTTCTTTGCCATGTGAAAATTCAAAATTAATTACAGAAATCCATTTTGAATAACAACCTACAAAAAAGTTTGTCAGATATTGTGCCAATAATACTATCACAAATTTTGGAGATATAGAAAGAAAAAGACAAAACAATATTTTCTAAATGTTTAAATTCTGAACTAAACAGATCAATAATAGATGTTGAATATGCAGTGCTTCCAATTGACATCGAAAGCATAGCTGTAAAAATATACTCCCATTTTTATATCTACTTTGTGAAAATAAGAGGAATTAAAAGAATTCTGTGATGACGCAGAAATACAATATCATCGATTTGTTGGAAGTTGGTAAAACAAGATGGTAGGCATTATCCCAACTATTGAAAGAATTTTGAAAATGTTTTAAATCACTTAAATCTTACTTTCTTTCAAATGATAAATGTCCAACAATTTTAGAAAAAAAAAAATTCCGATGAACAAGCTGAAATTTTGTTGCTGTTTTTGCATAACCAATACACAATACTCTTCCAATCGATTCAAAATTTAATTTGTAAATATAAGGACAGATTTTCCCTCTCGGTTTGTTCCTTCTGGTGTAAAATCTGCTATCAAAAGAAATTTCGAAATTTCTAGAGATAATTCAAAAATGGAAACCCTTTTGGCTCAAATTTATTGGATTTTTGAATTTCAATTTATTGTAATTTAATGAATTACAAGGAGATACTGCCTATTCAAACCTCCAACGAACGTGTGATGTCGCTATGACGTCACATTGAAATACATAGTCCCGCAACGGTTCCACGCGATGATGTCATAGTTGACGTCATACTGGTCATCTTTGACGTCATAACGGTCATCTTTCCAGTTATTGTCTCGAGTTTCTCGTGACAACAGCTACTTTTGTCACTGTGATTGTTTTATAATTCGAATTCAATATAGGACAGCTAAGACTCTCATGGAACCCAGTTCACGTAACGTCGAACAGGGATCAATAATTTATTCGGGATGTTGGAAGGCTTATAAAACAAATGAACTAACAGAAGCCGGTTACTACCATTACCAAGTGAATCATACTTATGTCGATCCAGAAACGGGAGTTCACACTCAAAACATCGAGAGACTGTGGGGTTCTGCCAAATGGCGAAATAAGCAACAACGTGGGACGGCGAGGCAACACCTTGTCAGTTACCTTGCGGAATTAATGTAGAGGAAAACATAACTTTTGCTCAAAAATATTTTGAGGAAGAATTATCTGTGAATGACTTGTTCGACGAGATTTCTTATTTAAAGCGATATGGACTGAAAACAAAACGGATATTGATCAAAAAAAGTAGAAATCTTTACCCATTTTCAAAACAATCACATTCCTTTCAAAAATTTAATTTTTTTAGTTGAACTACATTTATGGTTGCCAGGCACAAATGCAGTCACAGAACGTATTTTTTCTATCATTAATAAATATGTGGGCTCCGGAAAAATCCAGCGTGAAAGTGAACACGCTGAAGGCAATGGTTAATGTCAAATGCAATATTTTCAAATCTTGCAAAGAGTTTTATTACGCACTGATTTATAAAAAAAAAGTACAGGTTGCAGAAAAATATTAATCATTTCAATTATCTACGAAAAATAATTTTATATTTAGCTTGTAATACTTAAAATTTTTATCAATGTGCAATATAAAAAAATATATAGAATATTTATAAATAAAATTGGAATATGAAATGTTAAATTTTTTACCCTTCCCATCTATTTTCAGGTGTGTGTGGCTCGTTTTAGCAATAGAAATAGCTGGACGTAAAAAAAAAAAAAAGAAGCAAATAACATTTTTAAATTTTTTTTTTTTGCTGACCTAGATTCGTGTTAGCAAAATCTGGTCAGCCTGGTAAGATCCCATCTTCAGCTATATTAGAAATATAAAACTGAAATATTTAATAAACAATTTCATGTTTCATTTCATGACTTAATCTCCACATATTGTATTTAGACAACATTACTATATTGATTTATATAATAGAATTTGCACAACTGTTATATTTTGTTCCGAGATCTTTGCCATGTGGCATAAATTAGCTTATACTCTCTACTTACATAAAAATATTTAAAATACGTATATACAAACATACCATTACGTATAGATTTTATTTTAAAAATTGGTGTGGTTTTAAACAAGACTATGCATTAAACAACAAGGATTGCCAATCCCTCTACAAGCTTTATGATAAATGCTTAGCCAGAGTCAGCACTTAAAATATTTCTGTCAGGAACCCCTCCCCAAACTCCTGACCATGTTTTGGCACTCCTCAGAGAGGTGTCAGGGTAGGCTCAGACACTAGATCTAAAAATATTGCTAAGACTTCTAATATATGGTATGGCTGAAGATCTGTCAGCCCCATATAGCTATTTGAGTTGGATAGTTGGGTTTGAAGACATGTAGATGTCTGAAAATTTCAGATTTTCCACTCAATAGATAACTAATAAGTGCTTCGCTTTGGGTTGGTATTTTTAGATCTAGGGTCTGAACCTACCCTGATACCTCTTTGAGGAGTGCCAAAGCACGAAACCATGGTCAGGGGTTTGGGAAGGGGTTCCTGACAGATATTTTAAGTGCTGGCTCTGGCTAAGCATTTATCATAAAGCTTGTAGAGGGATTGGTAATCCTCATTGTTTATAACTTACAAGCTTAAAAGATAGGGTCATGTGATCTATGACTCTTATTAAGACTATGCATTAATTCTGTTATCAATTTTTATGACACTGATTAATTGAATTTTTAATATAAATCGATTAAAACCAAATAAAAGCAAGAACGTCATTTCTTTACCAATTAAAAAGATATGGTTCTTATAAGTCGGCCAGGCCAAACGTTTGTTGGCGTTCTTTCTCTGCTAAAAACACTCAATTATCCACCAAGTGCCTGGTCGACCGACAAGAACCAAAGATAATCTACTGAAGATTGTTAATATTTTGAATGCAAGTATAAAACTTTGCTTTAGTAATTAATATTTTAAATGTCCCCAATCCTTTTATCAGGCAAAGATAAAAAAAAGAAATTGTCAGCAATGTTTGTCTTGAATAGTTATCAGCTTGAAAATATGAAACAATTTAAAATTGGTACTTTGGATATTGAGATCAACACAAACTCTTATCAATATAACTAATTACTTTGTATATGGAGATCAGTTTATTGTTTATGAGACAATTGACTGCTTATTTATGTAACATAAATGTTTTAGAAAAATTCACTAAGAATATTTAATAAAGTTCAAAAATGCCATGACAACATTGTAGCTTGCTAGATGTATTGTTATAAAATCTAGAATTTATCTTGTGTTTGGAAAGGATAGTACGGTATTCAGTTTAAATATTGTTTCATCTGTAAAACGCATGCGCCGTGGTTTAAGCTATGATATTATTTATAAAATCTAAAATTAATACATTGTACAGGCTCAAACCTGCATTTATATATATAATATATGCACTGGGAGTAGAGGTTGTGTGAAAGTCTGAGTTCGAATCCTGCATATATAAAATTAGAATTGTAAAAGCACATCTTCGTATGCCTTAGCATATGAATTGAATGAATATAGTTTTATACAAAAGTATTTTTTTATGATGGACTTAATAAAAAAGGCAAGATTTCATTCACACTGTAAAGGTTATTTCAAGACACTTTAAAGAAATGTAATATTGATTGTTTTCATTGAAAAAATATGACTAATGTTAAAATAGAATTAAAAGCTACAATTACTCATGGCATTGGAATCTGCTTTCAATGTTAAAAGATAATTTCAAAATGTCAAATAACCAAACTAAATGACATATAAAGAGAGACATATTTATATGTAATTGTAATAAATACTTGTATAAATAAGACTCAGAAAGAGACCACATGTGAGATGGATGGATGAAATAAGAAAGTGTGCAGGGGTGTTGTGGAAAAGGGAGGCTAAAGATTGGAGAAGATGGATTAAACTTGGAGAGACCTTCATCCTGCAGTGGATTGATAATGGTTGATGTTGAAATATGATTAGAATACTTATTTCAAATATATAAAATATTTATATATCTGTTGGCGAATATATGTACCCTACATTTACAAATATAAATATAATATTTGCCTGTGATGATGATATATTAGATGTGATAACATGTTGACCTATTTCCATCATCTATCATTTTATTTAAACTTCTCAAATATTAGCAAGTTGTTTTGTTTTTGAGAAGTTTAAAATTTTCTATACATTCAACATTTAGAGATAGATGATGGAAATAGTCCAAAATATTATCACATCTGAATACAATAAGGTTGCTATACTGTGTACCTAATATGTTGGCAAATATTTAGCATTTGGTTGGTCGTACAGCTCTTCGGGTGCCCATCTAGGTTTATGTAACACTTCCAGCTGTAGTTAAAACAGGGAAAACTGTCCATACAGTATTGCCACTCAGTGCAAGCCAGAGTAATCAATGGATGCCAGAAGGCTTGTGCATAAAATCCACATCTAGTGTCTACTCATCCAATATCCCCAGACCAGTTTCTGGCTTGTGGCCTTTATCAGTGGGGAGCCTTGGATCTGAGAGCACTGTATTTAGATCTTAGAATCTAATGCAACCCTCCAGCAGCTACCTTTTATCTCTAACTACAAAACTGTGAGACTTAAATTGAAAACACAATAATATTTTCAATCCAAGCTCATTAGATTATGTAGTCATATAGGTCTATGAGACTTAAATTGAAAACAATAATATTTTCAATCCAAGCTCATTAGATTATATAGTCATATAGGTCTGAACTCATTTCAGAACCTATACATTTTGGTGTCTGGTTCTTTAATAACCCTAAACACCACTATCCTATTAGGCAGGATTGGTTTTGAGTCAATAAATATTACATGATCACCATTTCTTATGCTTGCTTATAACTTATTAAAATGGGCAAAACTCTCCATATAGTATTGTTACTCGGTGCAAGCCAGAGAGAGGGTTGCATTAATTAGATCCTAAGATCTAGGTGCAGTGCTCTCAGAACCAAGGATCCTCACTGACAAAGGCCACAAGCCAGAAACTAGTCTGGGGATATTGTATTAATAGGCACTAGATGGGAATTTTATGCACAAGACTTTTGGTATCCATTGATTACTCTGGCTTGTACTGAGTGGCAATACTGTATAGAGAGTTTTGCCCGTTTTAATAACAATTATAAGCAAGCATAAGAAATGGTGATCATGTGATGTTTATTGACTTCCAGCTGTATTGTGACAGCTTGTCTTGTGTAAATATGGTAACACTTCCAGTTGTTCTGTGACAGTTTGCTTCATGTTTATGTTCTAGCAATGATCTTGCCTCATTGCTTTAGCCATATAATGGCAATGTGCATACTGCCGATCAGTTCTGACCATAATTTGTTGCCTGCATTACTTCCAACTAGACTGACTGTTTATAGCCAGACTCCCATCTATAATAAGATCAAACACATTCACTGAACATCATCACCCATTGGCCTATTTCTTCTAATTGGATATATATTATCTGTTCGTGTATCTATTGGTCTGTGATGATGAATGCTCAATCCAATCAAGATAAGATGGAATCTGGACTAGTCCATTAGTTGAAGGTGAGTTGAGATATAACATTCTTTCCTCCTGACTAAAATTTGCTTTGGAGAATGTAGTCATTCAGATGCTTTGGCAGATAATTCCAGAAACATTGCTTTCTGGTTCGTCAGGTTTGGTGACTTCATCAGCAAGTCCAATGTCTTCATTTTGTAGATCTCATGATTTTGAACTTTACTCATCACTGCTGGCTAATGATTTCACTCTCCACTATTCAACCTTAGATAGTTTCTATACCTGTGGTATTGCTATCTATCAGCTGTTTGATTAACCACTGCTTGCAATCTTTTTAATTTGGTCATAACTACTAGAACTCATTTAGGGGTTCCACTGGACATGACATAAAGCTTGGGTGCCTATATGCGCTTTAGTATTTTTGATTTCATGAAGGGTCCTAGGGTTCAAACCTAGTTTATCATCAATCACTTCTGAATAGATCTGTTTTGATTTTATTTTTGAGTTGGTTCAATCATCACTGTAAAGCCTAAGTAATTGAATCAATTATGGCTAATAAATTGCTGTGCTTACCGACACAATCAAAGGCAGATATATAATTTTTTTTAGCATAGTAATTTTAATTCTTGTTTGGCCCAAGAATGTTATTTGATAGCCATGATAATCAATGATTATTTTACTGCTAGGTTGCAGCTGTTATTTTCCTCTTAATGATAGCCCATGTCTTTTTTAGTACAATGAACCAGTGTCCAGTTCCATTGTTATTGGCATATCATTAATAATAATTCTTGCATTTGAAGACAGAATAAATACTGCTCACATAATTTACACAGGCATTGATATTATTTCATTTTACAGTGCCTATCTAGCTTTTGGAAGGAACTCTTCCATTCTTTTCTAAACAATTTGCATATTTGTTGTTTAAAATATATAATATACTAAGATAGCACTGCTCAAATTAAGATATTCTCACTTACTATTTTTAGTAAAGGATACATGTGTAGTTACAATATTGATTTTTTTAAATCAATACATTACATTCTTTTTAGGGCCAAAACTAACTTTATTATATCTACTCTACTATAGTTTTTTGTTTTCGTGTGTCACAGCATTGGCCAGGAAGCGAACCCGCTAACCCGGAACAACTGCTTGTAAAGCGGCTGTGCTGACCTCTCAACCACCAATGCTTGACTACTCTACTATAGTTGTTCTTGAATTTAGATAAAATAGTATTTAAGAAACCTCTTCCTGAGCTTTGTGAAATGATATGTGTAAGACTGTGGAAGATTCTAATAATTCTTCAGTATCCAATTAAACATTTGCTTTAATATATACTGTACACATTGAAGATTTAAAAAAAGCTCTGAGTTTTAATATCTGCTTATTATTGTGACATTTTAAATCTTATTCAAATAACTTTCTCTTAATACAGTCAGATCAAGCCATTATACAACATTACAGTACAGGAAGTTTAGTAATGCCTTAAAATAATCCTTACATTGAATATTTATAGTACATGTAATCGATCATTTTTAATTTGAATATTTCTATTAAATTTGCATATCAATTTCTTATATTTCTATATACATAAAGTGCTCTATTCTTCCTAAAAAAATATATTTGGGTAAGCACAGTTATTGCTATGTTGATTTTCAATGTAGCCCATACATAAGTTATGTCAGAACGTCTATAGACATACTCTCATTAAAATGTCTATATTGACTTACTTTTAAAAGAATTGTGCTATTTATAAGTTAGAGGTTAACAACTACAAAGATCTTGGTCAGATTGGATAAAAATAATTATAGAATTACTTTGTAGGGATGCTTTTGGTAAAAATAACTTAATATTAAAAGAAAATATGTCCGTGTGTCTGAAAAAGTTTTTAATGAATGTATTTTACTAGTTCTCACTTGTGGATCTGAGAGTTTGGCATTTAACAGAAGAGCAATATAGAGCCTTTATGTCACTCAATGGAACATAGATGCATATTAGGAGTAAGAAGAGATCAAAAATAAAATACATGGGTGAGAAAACAAATAAGTGTTACTGACATCATTGAAGGAGTTAAGAAACTGAAGTGGAGTTGGATTGGATATATTTCTAAAAGAGATTATAATAGATGGGCGGTTGAAATCTTAAACTGGATTCCAAGAGATTGTAGAAGACCTAGAAATAGACCACCTGCAAGATAAATGAATGAAATAAGGAAGTGTGCTAGGTTGACATGGAGAAGAGAGACTAGAGATCAAAGATGGAGTGAACTTGGAGCGCTTCATCCTGCAGTGGACTGACAATGTTTGAAAATGATGATGAGACTTTAAAATCTGAAGAATTATTACAAAAGAATTTAAATTTCATTTTATATGGTCTTTTTGTTTTCTATGTAGTTTAAAGATTTTTTCCAAATATTCCCTAAAGTGCATATTTATATCAACATTAACAGATTGAGAATACTTTTAATCGTATTAATTCTCACTTAGTACAATACTTATTTTTGTAGATATGCTTTCATATCTTCATTGACTAATATAATCAAGAAAAATAAATGTATTTTCAATTATTTTGATTATCAAGATCATAAATATCAACATTAAACATTTCAAAAATAGTATATATAATTCTTAAATAGTTTTGATATAAATAAATAAAATACTTTGCGTGTAGATTGATAATGAGTTCTATCAATGTCACTCAAACTATTTTTTCCATTTGTACCTCCATTTATTTGTAATCTTAGAAATGAAAAGATTGCCAATAATGAAATACCTGGATGGAGTTTTAAAATATGATGGCCTTATGTTATCTTCAAGAATGTACCTTCTGATCTCAAGGGTGATTTTATTATTTCAATTTTTAAAACCAAAAGGAATCAATAAAAGTTCAATAATTATTGTGGAATATTATTTACTACAAAAAGGACACTTTTAAGAATTTTGTTAAATAGGTTTCTTCCATATGGTTATTGAATGTAATTATAGAGAATCAAGAACTATGGACATTTTTCTGTTGTCAGGAAAATGCAAGAAAAGTGCCAGGAAACAGGAATGATTTATATATTGGTTTATATTGATTTGGTCAAGATATTGGATTCAATTAATAGCACTGGTCTTTTGTTTTGCTTGAAATTAGTTGATTATCTACCAAAATGAATCTGTATTCTACATGATTGAATGAGAGAAAATATTACTATAGGTGAAAAATCAGAGGTATTTGAAATTCAAAGACCAGTCTTTAAAATTGAAAGCTATGTCGGAACAAGTACATCTCTTCGTTTAATACCAGTTTTTATCGAATGTATGGTATGATTATGCTATTTTTGGCGATTCAAAAAAACAATTTACAAAATGTTTTGAATGGAACATATAAAAACTTAAGTTTATTAATTCATGTTCAAAAAAGTAAAATCTTTATCAACCAGTAATGAAAGAAAAATTCTCAGCAAGTTTTAGCTTGGATATTTATAGACCATTTTAAATACCTTTGTAGGTTTAGAAGTAAAAAAGTGAACTTAGATGTTGGGATATAACACAAACTGTATTGTGCTACTTATTTCAATAAATTAGAATTTTTTTTTTTTCATGTGTCAAGGTATCGTCCGGGAAGCGAACACGGGACAACTACTTGTAACACAGCTGTGCTGGTCACTCGGCCACCAATGCTTGACAATTATATTTTGTCACAGGGAAATAATTAATGCAACTGAATTAATTGTACGTATAGTTATTTTATCAAATTTATAGTATGGAAGTGAAACTTGAACACCTTATCAGTGAAATATAAACACGCAAAACTTTCATTTAAGGATGCTACATAAATTGCAAAAATACAATGGCAATATATTCTTGTTAGTTGGATGAGATACTATTTAGTTCGCTATAATAAAATTATATATTTATTGAATCGAATGTAAAAACTAATGAATAATAATGTTTTATGATGAACTTTAACAAGGTTTTTGTGGGAGTAGTAGACCTCGTCTACATTGTAAGGATTATGTCGAAGGCATAATAAGAAAGTGCAATGTCAAGTTTTCTGCTGAATAAATTATTGGATAACATTATAAATATCAAGAAACAGGAAAATGACCAGCATATACTCTAAGATGTGTGGATGTAATTATGGTTCACAATCAGAGTGGTTTGTATAATCATTACAAAATTTATTTAAAAAATAATTATATTCTCTCACTTTCTCCATTTTGTAGTTTTTTGGAATTCGAATGACCATATTCATTCACGAGTGGCTATTTACTACTATTAAATCGTTAATTTTATTTCACTTTAATTATCATTTTTTAAGAAGTTCTCATGATATAATCCAGGGCTGGTGTGTGCAGGTTATGTGGGGCACAAAGGTTCATCAATGGAAGTACTATGCCACTATGACAATTAATAAAATTTATATGTTTGATTTTCAAATCATTCCATTGTTAGAAATTTGTTCTGACTGTAAATATTTTTTATTAAATACAAGTCTTGAACAATTACTCAAAACATACTATTTACATAGCCACAAGCGAGAAACGAGCATGGGGATTTTATGCACAAGCATTCTGGTATCCATAGATTACTCTAGCTTGCTGTGTGTGACAATACGTATAGAGTTTTGCCTGTTTTAATACATATACTCTAGCATTGTGCCAAATCAAACTGGCACCATATCAATACAATAGTTAATAAAATTTATATATAAATGTTTAGATTTTCAAATCATTTTTATTTAAATATACTAATTTGTATACAAAAAATGTCACATACATTATTATTTAAAAATAAACTTATTTAAAAAATATTGCCTCATAATAATTAAATAATTCTGCCATATGTTGGACAACTGTCGTATAATGGGTAATTTATTTTTATCCGCCATATTTTATAAGAACTAGTATAATGTTCCATACTTAATGACATTTTTCAATTCTTAGTTTTTGGTGATATGCTCAAGTTTCTATTTAGGTTGTGGATGGATTAATTCTATAGCAGCTAAGATGTAGTCTTATAAATTCCCCTTCAGAAAATAGTTTCAATTTTTTCCCCCTTTTTTTAAAAAATAACGTACCTTGCTTTCACATGTTTTGATTTGTTTGTGTTTTTATAAACATATCTGTTATTTGAACATCTTTTTCAAATTTTCTATCTTAATATTTTTTTCTTGTTGTAATCAGAATGTTTTATCATATAATGCCTCTTAACCATGTGTTCTTTATTAACTGAAATACAATACTTTTCAAACACATTGATTTATTATTTCTTTCTATAAAAATAAATAAATGCATTTGTCCATTTATTTTGAAATGCTTGGTTTTCTGTATCAATTTTTCTTATTTTACTCAGTATAGCCGTCCTAATAAAATAAAAAATTAAATGCAAAATAATAAAATGGAGTAAAATTAGTTTTATTTTTGCTAGTATACATTCATCTGCAAAAATCACTATAAAAACAAATAATACTTTCATTATTATGGATTAAATCCGTAGTCATAATGTCCACACAATATATATATATAATTTGTTGGAATATTGTATTTCTGATAGAATGAACTAGACCTATTCTAAAGGTTGGAGATAGAAAAAGATGCAGTTGAGAAAATAAATATTTTATATAACTCTTCTGAATTTAATATTTACACTACATGTGTGTAGTTAAATATAAGTTTTATATAGAGTCATTTTATATATGTTCTAAAAATGTCTGTGGCCCAGATTGAGAATTTTTGAGGATTGGAGATGGTCCACAGGCTTCAGATTCCCCATCTCTGCATTAACCCTAAATATGTAGTATAATAATTGCACTTTGTTTTGAGTGCTATAAATTAATATTATGTTACACTGTTCTACAAAGCATTTTAATGGTGATCTAATCGATTAGCATGTTCTAATCTTGCATTACTATAATCCTAATTGCATAAACATCTTTATTGCTTTGAACTCTATTAGCACATTCAGTAGCCAGATTACTATATGTTTACATATATTATATTTAAATATATACTTGTAGTGTTCAACATCAAGTAAGTTATATATATGTGCACATAATATATAAAAAATACATAATTGTGTAGAATAAAACTAAATATAATCTTTGTACAACAATTATGAACAATCATCATATATGTGTAGTGATTGTGTGTAATAATTACATAATAGTAATTATATATAACTCAAGGTATGTGCAACTATCACAAATACATATAGAAATAAAACAGATGAAATAAAAGACTATTATAGCCTGAAGGAGACCATTGTAATTAGAAATGCTGAGTATGTAACAAAATGGCAATGTAGTTAAAACATGTACAACTGTAGTTTGTAGCATTGCATACCTGATGTTATAAGGTCAGAGAACTAAAAAATGCATATAAGGTGAGGTATGTAAAAGACTCCAGAAGTCTGAAGAAGTATATAAACCCACAAAACCCAGTATGTGGGTTCTAGTATTAATGTAATTTAGAGACTCTTGCCTCTGTAAATCAAAAAGCAGAACTATGGTTTATTATGTACAGTTCATCATAATTTTTTATTATGCACCTTAAATGGGCTATGTAAATTTGTAAATATTCTCATGTTATTTAAAGTAAACAATTGGCTTGCCCTCTCAATTATTTACTTATTGCTCTCCGGATGTGGCAACATTCTAATAATTTATTTACTCTGTAAATATCAAAAAAATTATAAAGATTTTTAAAACTAGTTAGAGTTCATTCTTTGTTATATTAAATATTTCCTAATTTTTGTCATAAAATATGAATTAATACTGAAATTTTAGAGATCTTTTGTTACAAATATAATATGATAATGGGGCAGCGATATCTGCTACATTTTCTTTCGCGCGCCTTCACATATAATAGTACACATTTTGTTGATAAGCTTTGATTACAATAGAATATGTCTTGTGTATTGAAATGCAAGTGTTTGGTATTTTTCAACATATATATTATATTATACCGGTACAAAGTGCAACCAATGAATAGGTGGAGACTCTATTGAAATTAAATGTATAGATTCACTAAACATAGAATTGATCTAAGTAAAATAAAAGACATTATGAATCTTATCCTACTTTCCACACTTATACCAATATATTTAGAAACAAGTTACTTAATGATGTGTGCTAGCTCTTAAATATTAGGAATGCAAGGCAATGAATTTATATATATACAGTAACTTATATTTTTTAAGGATTATTTACAAGAGATTCTTGATAGGATACTTTATTTCTGACTCAATCATATATAACAGAAATACGATTGATATATTTACAGCTGATAAATGAACTATGAATATCTATATGAGTATAACAATAAGAAAATAATTTCCTGGTATACTAATATTGAGTGTGGGATCTATGCTGATGTGCAACAATAAACATCTGTAACTATGAGAAAATAAGTGCATGTAATGACACTTTAATAGAATGCCAATGGACGTTCAACTTATCATGACTTAATCAATTTAATGAATATAAGAAAGCTTAAATAAGTTATTAATACTTGAATAAGTTGACATTGAAATTTAGGATGGATAGTATCTGTTCAAATATACCTATTCTTAAAATAAAAGAACTAACTAACATAACTATATTAAGCATGAATAAATTTCTAAATATGATTTAGAAATCCATGTCCTATATAAATTGCTTAATAAGTAATCGTTTATTATATACTCCCATGCTGAAGTATTCTGTGTCAATAGAACATGACAATATGAAATTCCTTGTTACAACATAGTGTAAATCCTGTTATATGTCTCAGAGAATAAGCCTCCATTTATTATTTATAATACACAACCATTATATGTTGGGTTAAATGTGCTTGTTGTAATTCGAGTATATATGTATATCCTTGTGCTTACTTATTTTGATTTATTTATATTAATATGATGTTTTATTCCTACATCATGTAATACTCCACTGCGCTAAAGTAATACACCTAAGTTGAAAAACTATATGTATGATCCAGAAATAATCTGGAATGATGTAGCATTGGATAAAATTAGAATTGGCTTTTTTCTATGAATAATTTTGTAGAAATACATATATATTATGCAGCTAACAAACTTTCTTATTAATGCTAGAAATCAACATTGGGCATAAAGTGTTTGCTTATTTTTACTGGGAAATGGGAATCAAATATATTCTAAGTGAATATTACAATGAATTAATGAATCTTGTTTAGAACACAAGTATTAAATAATTATCCATTGTTAAGTCATTACTTTTCATTTGCTTAGAAATTTGACGAAGGAATCCTTAAGTTTCCATGAAATAAAGTTTTTTCATATGGAATTTAACAAATATTGAAGCAGTCAATCTTAGCTTAAGATTGAGCTTCATAGTTCCATCCATTAACCTGTGTTTAAACCCTATATCTCATCCTGCTCCTTTTGTCGTGTATGTATATATTTGAGATGCACACCTAAATTATAAAATTTTAATTTTAAATTAACATGTTTATTATTATTAATTTTATGATTATTAATTCTTTTTATTAAAATACATAGGTGTGGCTCAAATATATATATATATAGGAGCAAAATTACTAACAAAAGGTTGATGTTTTAAATATTTTATTATACATCATTTTTTTAAAACTTTTTCTTTTTAAATTGTTTTTTTTTTCTTTTCAACTGTATATTTTGTAAAATCCAATATGGAAGATGCTACAGTAATTGTCTAAAAATAATTAAGGGGTTGGAAGCACTATTGTTTTAATCTGGGGAAGGTATTTTTAATTAAAGTTTTTACTTAAAATGGGATTAAGATTAGAGATACTTTTGTTATAAACATTTTGTCAAATCTATTTCTAATCTGGAAATAGATTTGAATTTATTTTTGGACGTTATCTTACTGTTGCATCTTCAAAAACAACCGATAAAGAAAAAGTATAAAATGGCTGAATTTTGAGAGACAAATAGATTAGCTACTATTGAGAGAACTCATTGTAAACATATTACACGTCGCTGTGAAACTAAAAATGATGTAGTAGTAAATCCACTACCCTTCTTGGCCCTATGGGTCATCATCTTCCACGGCCGTACCATTCTGCTGCCCAAGAGAAGTAAAAACCCGATCTAAGAACTTTCATGCTAATAGAAGCTTGCTGCCACCAAAGAACTTGCATTTTAATTGCCGTGCATGTGCTGTACTTTAAATTGGACTTTAAAAATTGCAAGGTAAATTATTTCGAACCGCCACCATTGAAACTAAATCTAGCCTAATTCATCTATCAAGATTTCCTCTAATATGTGATTTAATTTTGTTTTAATATGTAATTTGCTCTTAAGTAATTCCTATAAATTTAATTCTCTCTTATATGCTCTTAACTTTCCTTAATTTTGGTGCGGTCATTTATTTATATGTATTTATTATTTGATTTATATATCTGCTTGCTTATTAATATGCCAATTTCCAGCAACCTGGCGAACTTAATTTCTAAAATCCTTTTTGTTTTTCAATTAAATCTCCATTAATTAAGGTTTTTAACATTCCTTCATAATATATAATATGATATATGTTCGCCAGTTTGTTTTTACGAATCAACATTTTATGTTGGTTTATTATAAAAATATATTTGTTTAACTCTGGATTTTCTACCCGGGGTGAATACAGAACTCAAGCTAATTAACGCTCTGAAATCTTATAAAATATTATTTATTTAATTCTGAAAGAGTGACTTAATTGTTTTCTATATATATAACTGCTAGTTTTTATTTTATTGTTCTATACTCTTAAAATATCAAATACAGTCTTTAAATATTCCAGTTATTATAAAATCAACGAAGGTGGGATTGATTTATTTTAAATAGCAGAAAAGGAGGGGTCAAACCTTAACGTATAGCTATTAAGTCAATCTTAATGTTACTTTTGCTAAATAAAATCTTCAAGTATATTTTAAGTAAATGAAATGTAAATCTCTCTCTATATATATTATAACTGCATAGCGTATTTGTATAAATTATAGTACTCAGGCAAGGGTCATTTATTTTAAAGCAGTAAAATTTATTCAATGTTGTTAGTGACATGTATCATTGCTGCGTTACTGACATTTAGCCTATCTTCATATATAGCTATATTACGTGCTTCTAGTCTTAATCTGGGGGTTGCGACAAGTTCGAACCCATAGATTTCTTCTCGTACCTCGTTCCATAGATAGTTGAGCTATCTGGAACCATATTTATTCCATATAAAATGCCTCTGGCGGTGATCCCGTAAGTTTGGCACACGCTATGCATATCTACTTTCTTCGTATAAAAAGACCTCTGGCGGTGATCCCTAAGTTTGGCACATGCTACGCCCATCCACTTTCTTTGTATAAAAAGGCCTCTGGGAGTGATTCCCTAAGTCTGGCACACGCTATGCCCATCCACTTCATTCTCGTCCAGAAGCACAACCTTTTCCTCTTAGTTATTTTTAGGCTATTATGTCAGCTCTGCAAACTTCTTCGTATTTATTATTTCTTTTGCTTCATGACCCAGTCTTAATGCTCTAATATTAAAATTGCGCTCTGCTTAAAATATATATAAATGCCAACTACTTCTATTTTTATTAATTAAATTTATTTCAGTCTTAACAATCCCACCACGAACTTATTTCTGTAAATTTTTTAAGAGTATCTATATGCCTTGGGGGAAAATAAAGCGTTCGTCTTACTATTGTTAAAATAATTTTTCATTAAATATTGTTGTCATAGATTCAAATATAATCTTTCAAATGTATTTTGTTTATTTTCACGACCGTAATGGCATGAAAATAGTTTGTATTATATCTATAATGAATTTTGGAACGCTCCCAAGAAAAATATATGTTAGTCACCACGTTTCTGAACCGTAATTCAAAGTGTTAATGGCAATATTATGTAATTCTTTCTAATATTCGATTGGCATCTTAATATTGGACCCACCAAAGATGTGTGTTTATTTATAATATATTATTTAGCTAATAAAGAGCATATGAGAAATAATAGTGTGAATGACACTATGTAATCATCTACCGCTTGCTCATTCACACACACACTAATGTATACAATTAAGTCATAATGTATGTAAATAATTTGTCATTATATTAAACTATATATTTTATTGTCTAACTTATTTGAGTAGTTCAAATTCCTTTTTCTCCACTTCCACATATTACAGCCATGCTGATATATATTTTAGTTTAGTCATAGCTAATAGATGTCTCATTGTTTTGCTCAGCTTTGCTAGTCAGCCGGATTTAAAATTAATTCTCATGTGCCCTCACTATTATGTTATTCATTAGGTGTTAGATCTGGGGCTTAGAGAGTGGGTTCGAATCCAGGCTGGTCCTTGACCTAAATCTCGGGCTTGACTGGGTTTGAAGTACATTTTGTGAGTTCCAGCTCATGTTAGATGAATAAACATGTTTTGACCGGTACAATATATACATTGTTTCTAACTATAATAAAATGAAGATTGCTAAAATCTGTTTTCTTTATGATGAGCACATATAAATTTAAAATGGGACTCAAAAGTTATATTCTTTTAATTTGTTTTAATATTCATTCGCCAACTTTTATTTCTCTTCTGTTGTTTCTCAATAATAATACCAGATTATCCGTTGCTATGGATATCCATTATCTTGCAATTTTCTTTACAAGATTTTTATCAAGCAATTTATTGTTTTAAATATTATTTTAAATCATTGCTCATTTTACACATTTATATATAAAATTGTCAATTTTTATTTATTTGCAAAATTCATGTCAGGATCTATGTATGTGACCTTGCATATATGTGTTGATGGTAGTTATCAACTACTGGATAAAGTAATGAGTTATTTTAGATGAATAACTTTTTTTTATAATTTATACTTTAATTAAAAGGGATCATAGACATTTTATAGGTACAATATATATATAACAGATGGTTTTTATAACTATAGTAGATATAAATAAATTAAGATTATAGTATAAAGAAAAATTCTAAAAAAATAATATGGTTATTGGTAATAACTTGAGAGAGCACATTTAATTTAAAAAAATCAGATATATTAATCTTTAACTGAGATTTAAAGTTTATATCTGTGCTAAAGATAATCTCTACCTTCGATACTGATTAGTAATAATCATTATTGTATTTATCTGAAATGGATGGCATCAAAGTTGTGAGTGGAGGGAAGTTTGACAATGGTAAATGAAAATGTAACAAATATTTAGTGTATTTATTCACTGAAAAAAAAATACTGTACAGTGTCTTTATTTTTTTTAAATGAAATGAATAGTGAAATTCCAACTTTCATCTCAAATATGCTCTGGAAAATATATTTTTTCTTTTATGATTTCTTTTCTCCAAAAGAAACTTAATAGCAATCTTACGTACTTATGTATTTGTACAATTGTAATGAAAAACACTGGCACAAACAGATATGTAAATAAAGATCAAATTAAACCCGTTTACAATTTTCTAAAAATGAAAACAATTTTTGGGGTGAATATTAGATACTATCCTGATCAGAACATTGTTAGACAAAATGTTGGTCTATTATTTAATATTCATTTAAAAAAATTGTTTTCATTTTTTGAAGATTATATGTTTAATTTGGTCTTTATTTACACATTAGTTTATTCTAGTGTTATAATATAAATGCATAATTTTCTCCATTTACAAAATATTTTCTCTTATCGTCTATCTTCGGACTAATATGTATGTGAAATCTCGCTGTCGGACTAATACATAAATACCCAATATTATTATCAACAGATTGTGTCCTTATTCATGATACAATGTTCTTAAGCTTTTGGTAATAAATTGAGAAAATGTTTTACTATGCAAATAAGCTGAAAAATATAATAAGCACAATCATGTTAAGTTTTGTTTTTTTTTTAGACTTTTTGGGGGGATAGTGTATATACATATATTGATACAGTTATATTATTTAATACAATTACAGGTTTAGTATTTTATTTTGAATTGAGCTAATATTTAGCTAAGGAAATTGCATTATTAAGATTTTCTTAGAAACCACAAATATTTAAGAAAAAAAGATTTTTTTATTCTTTTGAATCTACATATTTTAAAATATGGAATAATTGAATCAATAATCATTCACAATAGGCCATCCCAATACTAATAAAAGTATGTAATTCTTTAGTAATTTTGAATTAAAACATATTTAACTAATCTTAAAACAGGCAAAACTCTCCATACAGTAGTGCCACTCATAATCAATGGATGCCAAAAGAATTGTGCATAAAATCCCCATCTAGTGCTTACTCATCCAATATCCCCAGACTCATTATGGAGAGTTTTTCCTGTTTTAAGAACAGTAATGTGCTAGCATAAGAAATAGTGATCATGTGATGTTTAGTGGTTTAATAATATTTAACTAATCTGATTTTTTTTATAATTTTGCTAGCTCACTTCTGCTTCAAACTCCCTCCAAGATGACTATGTCATTTATTTATATCATCTTGTGTAATAGCAAATATTGCACTCCAAGGAATATATAAGTAATTAATGGTAGTACTGTAAATGGATATGTATTTAATCAAAAATCAATTTTCAGCACACTACTCATTATGATTTCTATTCATGTTAAAATAACTTGTGAAACTGTGACTATTGCATTAAAAGGAATATTAATAATTAAACAACTATTAAATTTATATCACAATTTTTCACCAATATAAAAGTTCCATACCATTCTTTTTCACTATAGATATATTTGTGAATCATTTATAAGGAAAACTAGACTTGGAATATCTAATTGTTTCTGAATTCATGTTTTGGTAATTGTTGTAATAATATGGACAGAAACAGACAAAACTCTCCATACAGTAGTGCCAACCAGAGTAATCAATGGATGCCAGAAGGCTTGTGCATAAAATCCCTATCTAGTGCCTACTCATCCAATATCCCCAGACTAGTTTCTGGCTTGTGGCCTTTGTCAGTGAGGAGTCTTGGGTCTGAGAGCACTGCACCTAGATCTTAGGATTTTATGCACAAGCATCCATTGATTACTCTGGTTGGCACAGGGTAGCACTACTGTATGGAGAGTTTTGTCTGTTTAATAACAATTATGTGCTAGTGTAAGAGATAGTGATCAAGTGATGTTTAGTGGTTTAATATAGACAGAAGTGGAAATGACTAGTGTACAATTTCTTTTGATGTTACTTTAAAGGGTTAACTTTTTTATATATAAATTCATTATTGTGAGATTGGTTAAATATGTTCTTCTCCAAAATCGTTTAAGAATTATTATCTCATAAAGTTTTAAAATATAAAGAGAAATGTCCCCATCTTATGAAAAAATTGGGTCAGGGTTTGTGAAGGGTCAACTCTATAGAAAGATAAGTTTTGAATGCAAGCTTTAAATGTAAATAGAAATATTTAGAAAACATATGTATCAAAGGTTCAATAGAATGCAAAAATATACATGTTCCAAATCTCTAATTTATCTAATGAGAATGTTGTTGGTCAAATACTTGTATAATAAGAGAGGGCTGTCTGGAGCTTTTGTAGGAATTAGTTGCCACATAAATTTGATACCTGTTTGGTTATGTATATTTTCACAGTGCAACCACTAATTATTAGATATATTTCTTGTGGTACAATGTTCATAATTTCACAATATGCACAGAAAATATCCCCATCTTGTACAAAAATAGTAAGATAAAACAGTGTGATGAAAATTGATCTCTGCTATACGTGCGAGATATTTGTAAAATTGGACCTCACCTTGGAGAGAAATCAGACTTGTGTTAAATTAAAGTAGACAAGTTATAACAATAAGCAATGTAGAGAAATACAAAGTAGAGGTGAGAGCAAAAACCCATTAAATACATTCTATTTCAAAACTGCAAAATAATCACTATCCCATAAGATGTTGTAGTGTTGATAGAAATGTTCCCATGTTTGTGAAATTTGTGTTAGTTTTGTATCAAAGAGTTATATTCAATAGAAAAGTAAATTGAATGTAAATAAATTGTAGTTACGATACATACATATTGAACTATCAATATTGGTGTGGAAATCCAATTTTTCCAAGCATTTAGCTCATATGATGAATGAATGCTGTTTGTGAAGTATATGTACTGAATGAATTGTAAGAAAAGCTGACCTGCAGTTTTGATATTAATGGATAATTGTTTCAAGTGCATAAAATACATAATAAAAAACAGTATTATTTGAATAATATATCTCCATGACATAAAAATGTGCATGCTTAAGTAGGAATTGTTATGTAACAAATGCTACTGAAATACATTGTAATTAATTGTTATTTGTTTATTTTGGACTTTTAATGTTAGACTGATGTAGTCGGATCAAAAATTAATGACAAAAGTAGACAGAATTAAATTTTAAATCCCTATATAGATATCAGTAATTAACATTTAAAACAAGCAAAACTCTCCATACAGTTGTGGTGATCATGTGATGTTTAGTGGTTTAATTAACATTTAATGAAGTCTTCTGGCGATGAATGTTAGCCATATTTATAGATTCTCAGGTAATCATTAAAATGCTAACCTGTGTGGTACTACTAATAAAGTTTTTAGAAAAATACAACTAACCATTATCAAGTCAATGCCAAACTTGGGGAGCCGAATTATAAAAGAACTATCATCAATATTTCTTGCTGTGTGTTCATACCTAAGTGCCAAAATAACTACAAAAGTAATGGTATATAAAATATGATAGGATTATTATATCAATGCTGATCTTCACTGCTCTGGACTATCATATATCATGAATATATTGGCCAAAAATAAGTAAGTTATCATCATAAACTAAAAATAATATGGGTGAACGTTAAAAGTGACTTTCATTACCTTAATGCCATCTAAATAGGTCTAAAGAGAATTATATAGATGTCTACATACATTTATGCCATTAATCCAGGGCTAGCTTTGAGATTGCAATGACTTTGGTGACTATGACCAAAAGAAAATATATAATGCATTTTAATATTAATTATAAATTTATTTAAACGCACATTGATTACGTAAGTAATATTTACTAAGGCTGTAACCTCAAGAATATACGTGTAAAAATGCGATAGTAGGGACCTCTACAGGTCTTAACCACAAGCTTACGCCCTCTTCCAAAGTATAAGCTTGTGGTTAAGACCTGTAGAGGTCCCTACTATCGCATTTTTACACGCATATTTTTAATATTAAATAATTTCACTGGAACAACTTCAAATAATAATTATTAATAAATTTATTCATCAATTAGAATTACAAAAATAATAAAAATAACATGAAAAGTCTCATAAATATTCAACAATACATCATTCTGATTCTGAAACATTTACAAATATCAAAATATTTCAATAGATTGAAAAACAGACCAATAAAATGTTTAGACATATAAATAAAATACATAATACACACATATATGTGTATATAATCATTAAAAACCAGTCAACACTTATACAATATCACTATCATACCAATAATTCTGTGCTAATATGCTTGTTAGAAAACTTTAATTTTGTAAAAAGTTATATGTTTATCTATGCTAAGCACTTTCAAAGTAATCAACAATTTAAAACTGTTATCAAGGCAATCTCCTTTTACCAATAAAGGCATTATTATTGCTAAAAAAAGGCTACACTGATAACAGTTTGATATTGTTGATTGTTATTGATAGTGAGATTGTATGAGTGTTGACAGGTTTTTAATGACTACTTACAAACCCATTTAGTCTTGAACATTATTAATTTATTATATGTATATAAATATACAGAGATGCATGTATGATATTACAAAATATTCAAATCATTAATGAGTCAATAAATATTACTCTCTTTTCATAAATAAAGTGGCTGGATTTATATACATGTGTATAGCGATGCATGCACTGTACATGTTATAAAAATATTTCAATTTGTAATAATTAACTCAATAAATCTACAGGTCAAAATGATTTCATATATAATACATAAATACTTATAAAATATTTTAATTATTAATTTTCAATTTCTTTTAACATTTAACCCAAATTATTTTCACAAATTAATTATACAAATATATTAGAAATGAATCTCAAAATCAGAACATTCATTATATTTTTCTAACTCTACAAATGTTTTATAAATGATGTAATAAAATATATACCTAAAGTTTCTATCTCCCAAAAAAACCCATCACATTTAATAATTGTCTTATCTGTTAAATAAGCAAAGTGAAATCCACTTAATGTAAATCATCTTCAAGCCTATTGATTTGTAGTTAGTGATGATGAGGGCTTGGCTCATTTGAAGATGTCCCTGAAATTAGTCCTGTGATCCCTATAGTATCGTAATTTACAATCCAGATTTTTGCTATTTTATATAACATTTTGCATCTTATGGTCAAATATATTAATAGAAAATGCTTAAATAATCACTCATAATGAGATTAAGAATTAGAATATTAAGCACCAATTTGTTGTTTTATTTCAAATCAAAAGGTAAAATGTAAGCCAAACCAATGGAAAGTAATCATCTATTTGAACATCAGTGGAGTAAAATATTATTTCCGAAGTCTGCATGTAAGTAAAAATCTTCAGTACAGATTTAGTTTAAATATATTCAAGGCAATTTTTTTAACTTTCAATATTTCTCAGTTATCAATATGAAATTATTTGCTTTGGTTCTCTAAATTTTGACTAAATGTTTATTAATTTTTTGTGATTTTAAATGTCTCATATATAGAAAAACTTGCATTTGTCTTAATTTCCTTAATTCTGGAAGAATTACTTTAATTAGTGATATTTATCATTATATTTAGTTTTGAAATAAATGCAATCTAAAAATTCATAACTGATATTCATTGTGATTGATATTATTTTCATTCCTAGTAATTAATGGATTTTTACCCGCTTTTAAATTCATTTTCTTTTTAAAGCTACATTTACATTTGTAAGATTTTACCAATATTTCCCCAATTTTTTATGTTGCATAATTCGTGAAAAGTTTCAATAGAATTTTTTTTTCAAAGACATATCTTTGAAAATCGGTATTGAGACATTTGTTATCTTTTTACACATCCTTAACATTAGAATGATTTGCAGATTATGTTTTTAAAGGTAGGCCTTGCATATTAATATGTTAAAATGAATTAAAATAAAAATTTAAATAAAATAAACACTTTAAAAATTTGCTTTATAGAGAACAAAAAAGGATATTAACAAACTCCTTTTAAGCCAATAAACATCACATGATCACCATTTCCTATGCTTGCTTAAAACTGTTATTAAAACAGGCAAAACTCTCTATACGTATTGCCACTCAGTTGAAGCCAATAATCTGGCATCCATTGATCACTCTGGCTTGCACTGGGTGGCAATACATATAGAGTTTTACCTGTTTTAATAAGTTATAAGAGCATAGGAAATGGTGATCATGTGATGTTTATTGGCTTAAAACCAATGCTACCTAATAGGATAGTGGTGGCTATGGTTATTAAAGAATCAAATTCACCAAAATGTATAAGTACTAAACCGAGTTCAGTCCTATAAGACTATATAAGCTAATGAGCTTGGATTAAAATAGTTTTGTATAGTAGAGATAAAAGGTGGCTGCTGGAGAGTTGCATTAGATCCTAAGATCTAGATGCAGTGCTACCAGATCCAAGGCTCCTCACTGAAGAAGGCCACAAGCCAGAAACTAGTCTGGGGATATTGTATGAGTAGGCACTAGATGGGAATTTTATGCACAAGCCTTCTGGCATCCATTGATTACTCTGGCTTGCACTGAGTGGCAATACATATTTGCCTGTTTTCAAACTCCTTTTCTTGATTGAAATTGAAGAATTTTTTTAAAAAACTTCTAAATATTATCACTGTTACTACAAGTATATTGATGGTCTAATCAATCTTATTCTCAAAATCAATTGAAGAGGAAATATTAGTTATTTCACTAGATCTGGAACAAGAATATTAGTGGTAATAATTATATTGTTCATTTTAGCAAATAAAAAGATTAAGATTAATAATTTTTATAAGTCATTTATTAGATTAGATATCCAATAATAAATATGTCTATAATGTAATTTTCACTACACCACTCTCGTGGAAGGTCGGGATTTGCTTTTAACATCATGTAGTTATGTAATCGTAAACATATGCCCAAAAACATGTGAAAAAGAAAAGCGAATAAAAACTGGTTCCTACCTTGCATGGGTGATATAGTGAAAATTACACTACAGAAATATTATTCATTTTGGGATAATTTAGACTAATAAATGACTAATAAAAATTAATATACTTTAAGTGTTTGTGTCAGGAAAACACATTTGACACTTATCATTAAACTAGTAATTTGATATCTATATATATATATTGAATAATGATAAAGGTATGTGTAAGATATTGTGGCCTGAATCAGCCGAATTGTGCACCTTGAGAATTATAGAACTTTTTCATGTCTTTGGTCATATGTTTATGATTGCATCTCTCTACAAGGGTATTAAAATGGATAGAAACCAGTTCCTGCCTTGCGTGACAGTGGCATAGTGAAAATTGCAGTACAGAAATATTCCTTATTGGAGTGATTTATGCCAAAATAGTGGGGGCAGCACATCTATTAAACTGTAGTAATTTTATATATATATATACTGATCAATGATAAAATATGTGTAAGACATTGTGTTTTGATTTTCATGTCTTTGGTCATAAGTTTACAATTACATACCTCCACAAAATGTTACAAGCAGATAGAAACCAGTCCCTGACTTGTGTGAGCGGTGGTGAAAATTACACTACAAAATATTATTCATTAATGGATAATTGTTAGTCAAAAGAATGACTAATAAAAAATTAATATACTTTCACATTAAGTGATTTGTGTCAAAATTGTGAGGACAGTATGTTCGAGATATATCAATTAAAGTGTAGTAATTTGATATATATATACTGAACAATGATAGACATGTGTAGGAATTTTGGGCTGGTCCAACTGATGAGTGCTGGTTCAGCATGAAATGTGCATCTTGGAGATCATACATCTTTTTGACATCTTTGTTCGTATGTTTATGATTACATTCCTCCACAAAGTGTTAAAAATGGATAGAAACCATCCCTATCTTGTGTGAGTGGTGCAATGAAAATTACATTACAAAAATATTCATTATTGGGAAATCTCTAGTCTAATGAATGATTTAATTTTCATTAAGTGATTTCAGTCAAAGTCGTGAGAGAAGTATATTTGACTCATCAATTAAACTGTAATAATTAGCTATCTATATATACACTGGATAACGATAAAGATATATGTAAGAGATTGTGGTCTGGGTCAACTATGTTTCAGCACAAAATGTGAATCTTAGAGATCATAGATCTTTTTCACATCTTTGGTTATATGTTTATGATTACATCCCTCCACAAGGTGTTAAAAGTGGATAGAAACCAATCCCTACGTCGCATGAGTGGTTTAGTAAAAATTAATGAATAATAAAAAGTATTAATATACTTTCATTAAGTGATTCGTGTCAAAGTTTTGAAGACATCACATTTGACACTTATCAATTAAACTGTAATAATTTGCTATCTATATAAAGATATGTGTAAGAGATTGAAATCTGGGCCAACTGAGGAGTGCTGTTTCAGCACAAAATCTTAGGGATCATAGATCTTTTTCA
The DNA here is from genome assembly GCA_028023455.1 of Epiperipatus broadwayi. Taxonomy (NCBI): domain Eukaryota; kingdom Metazoa; phylum Onychophora; class Udeonychophora; order Euonychophora; family Peripatidae; genus Epiperipatus; species Epiperipatus broadwayi. The sequence continues at coordinate 5,220,063 of JAQFVV010000030.1, read as the reverse complement.
CATCTTTGGTTATATGTTTATAATTACATTCCTCCACAATGTGTTAAAAGCAGATACAAACCAGTCCCTACCTTGCATTAATGGTTTAGTAAAAATTACACTAAAGAAATATTCATTATTAGGAAATCTCTAGTTTAATGAATGTCTAATAAAAAATAATGTACTCATAAAATGATTTGTGTCAAAGCTGTGAGGGTTATGCATTGGGTTTATGAGACATCACAAAGGCTAGCTGCAGCTGAACATTTTTCAGTCACAGACTTACAATAATGCCGTCAATGCATTGTTGGACTCACTTATATAAACCGCTGCAACAAAAGTACATACAGCCACATATTGTAATAATTAAGTATTGTACTAATAAAATGTTGTAGTGTAAAACAACCGAGTAATAGTCATAATTGAATTGATATAGACATAACACAAAATTGGCAACGAGGATAGGATATTTGAATGAAAGTGCAAGCATGATCAACGCTGTAAATATATATAAAAGACACAAGGCAACTAGCATACATAAATATGCAATTATTATTGTTATGTCATAAACTCGCATTTCTTTCTCATTAAAAAAAGGTCAGAAATCGCATGCAGGACAGAAACGTTTAGATAAATTTTGGAATTCTCCTCAACTTATTATATCACGTAATGGCTACTTATCGGCTCTCTAGCGTCATTCGATATCAACTCACCACACCTGTGGGATACACATGCATCACAAGTGGATTTTTTTTGTGAAGCTAATAAATTCTGATGACAGGAGGCATGCAACTCTCCTTGCTGCATGTGGTCTAAAAACATTAAGAATCTTGCGTTCCCTTATATCTCTGGCATTGCCTCAGAAAAAATCATACCAAGACATCATTAAAATCCTAAAACAGTATTTTAACCCACAACTGTCTGTCATATACCACCAGCATTTCCAATTTCATCATCATTGGCAATGAGGAAGAAAGTGTATGCACATTCTTGGCAGACTTCTGCCATCTGACGGAGGATTGTGAATTTGGTTCTTCACTTACAGAGCGTCTTCAGGACCAATTCGTCTGCAGACTTCACAATGACGCAACACAATGCAACTACTAATGGAAGAATGCTCAACCATGGAAATGGTTGTTCAGTGTAGCTTGGCCATGGAGTCAGCATCAATACAGGCACGTGAAATCCATGCCATGAGCTTATCCGAGCCAACTGTTATCTTATTCAGTGGAACAGACAAACAGTTCACTGTAATAATCCTCCAGGTCACTACCACCCCCTAACCTTAATAATAAATGTCCAGCAATCATATTAGCTGCTTATCGAACATATAAAGTCAAAGGTTGAATAAAATTTCTCATTGTTTCAATACAAACCATAAATAATATTAAAACTGAAGGAGTTCCAAGAGGAACTAAATGAGCAAATATTATTATTATCTTATTTATTCATCCCAAAATCATAAATCTAATTCATAAAGGGCAAGCTAATCTTAAAGTTACTATTAGATGTGATGTTCTAGTAAATACGTAGGGCATTAACTCTAACCTATTATTTAACATAATCATAAGAAATAAACTAATAAAGGTAAGTGTTATTCCTTTGACATTTCTCATTCTCAAAATAATTTTAAATCCTTTATTTAAAAAATTAAACATAGAACATATAATTACTACTCAACGAGTAGAAAATAACCAATAACATAAAGGAATAAAAACAATACCAACTATCATTGAAACTCAATTAAGTCTTAATATATAAACTCTTGATGAAGGATCAAAAATTCTAAATAAACTTATTATCATTCTCAAGAAACAAAACTTTTTATTAACATATTAATTTTAATTTCACATTTAAAATACCTAATTATATAATAAAGTATAATTAAATAGATCCACAAAACCAATACCCTTAATGGTATCATAAACATTCAATTTAATGGAAATATCTGAGGAATACATTTTAAATTTGACATATTTATATTTTATAAATTATACCTTTATTTTATAATCCATTTAATAAAATTTTTTATCAGAACTGATTCAATAACAATAGGCATAAAAACCTATGATTAGCACCATAAATTTCAGAACATTGCCCATAAAACAATCCAACTCGATTTAAATATAATACAATTTGATTTAAACATCCAGGAACTGCATCAACTTTAACCTTGAAATGGTCAAATTAACCGATTATCAACATCAAGAAGACGAAACTCACCAAACTCCAAATCAATTCTAATCATACATGAATCAAACTCAATATCAATAAATCATATCTTCAATATAACTGATGTCCAACTACTTTGATACTTAAAAAATGGAACAGAAACCTCATCTAACATATACAACAAATGTAATGAAGGAAAAAAAAAAGTACTAAAATAATAACAGGTAAAACTGTTCAAATTATTTCAATTCATTGTCCTTCCAACAAATAACGTATCAAATTCTTATTTAAAATTAAACTAAATATTCTATATCCAATCAAAGTGGGAATTAAAATTAAAACCAATAATGAATGATCATGAAAAAAAATTAATTGTTCTATTAAAGGAGAAAAATCATCTTGAAATATTAACTCATTTCACCTTGCCATATTAATTATTTAATATCCTTAATTCATTATATGTATGATCATAAGGAGGAACTCTATGATCCCACTCTAAAAATCTTACCATATGACTATCTCATATAATCAAACATTTCCTAGCTAACCTTTCTCAAACAATATAAACAAAAAAAATTAAATACAAACCAATGAAATCATTCTTCCAATTGAAGAAACAATATTTCACAACATATATACATCTGGATAATCAGAATACCGATAAGGTATTCCAGCTAATCCTAAAAAATGTTGGGGGAAAAAAGTTATATTTATCCCTAAAAATATTGATATAAAATGAATTTTTAATTGATTAGGATTTATTCTAACACCTAAAAATAAAAGAAACCAATGAACTATTTCTCCTAAAATAGCAAATACTGCACCTATTGATAAAACATAATGAAAATGAACAACAACATAATAAGTATCATGTAAAACAATATCTAAGGAAGAATTTGACAAAATAACCCCAATTATTCCACAAATAGTAAATAAAAAAATAAATCCCATTGCCCACATTAAAGCAGGCTCAAATATTATCTTTACACCATGTAAAGTAGCAAGTCAACTAAATACTTTAATTCCCATAGGAACAGCAATAATTATCGTTGCAGTCATAAAATATGCTCGAGTATCAACATCTATTCCAATCGTAAATATATGATGAGCCCATACAATAAAACCTAATAATCCAATTGATAGCATAGCATAAATCATTCCTAATAAACCAAAAGACTTTCTTACCACTATAATGATTAATAATATGTGAAATTATTTCAAATCCCGAGAGAATTAAAATATATATTTCTGGATGACCAAAAAACCAAAATAATAATTGGATCTCCTCCACCAGCAGGATCAAAAAATGATGTATTCAAATTACGATCAGTCAACAACATAGTAATTGCACCTACTAATACAGATAATGATAATAATAATAATAAAATAGCTGTAATTTTTACAGACCAAACAAATAAAGGATCTCGCTCCAAAATTATCCCATAAGTTCACTTATTAGTTACAGTTATAATAAAATTTAGTGCTCCTAAAATAGAAAATACACCAGCAAGATGTAAAGGAAAAATAGTTAAATCAACTGACCCTCCATTATGAATTAAATTCCTAGACAAAGGATGATAAACTGTCCATCCAGTCGCAGCTCCTCTTTCAACTATAGAAGACCTAATAATAAAAAAAACGAAGGAGGTAACAACAAAATCTTAAATTATTCAATCAAGGAAATGCTATATCTGGTGCCCCCAGTATTAAAGGAACTAACCAATTTCCAAATCCACCAATTATAATTGGTATAATCATTAAAAAAATCACAACAAAAGCATGTGCCGTAACAATAACATTGAATCTCATCATCACCTAATAAATGACCTATTACTATTAATTCTGTTCGAATTAATAAACTCAATGAAGTTCCAACTTGAGCTAATCAAACATCAAAAATAAAATATAGTGTGCCAATATCCTTATGATTAGTAGAAAATATTCATTGCAATAAAACCAAATTATCCCAACTAGAATAATAAACAATATTACTATTATTAAAACATTTAAATCACCAATCCAAAACTATATATTTCTTTACATTCAAAACTCATAATAATCTTATTGCCTTAAACATCATACTGACATATATTAAATGAACATAATAATATAGCCCAATCAATATTCCTATTAATATTATTAGTACCAATAACCTCTCCCCCTTTAATATCAAAATATTTAACAATGATTTTCGGGAAAAATCCACTAAAAGGTGGCAAATCGCCTAAAGAAAGCATTCGTAATAAAACAACTCACTTCTCAAACTTAGAAAAAAAATATTTGAGTAATATAAAAAATTCCTTTCAAATAAAATATAATACAAAACATTATCATCAAATAAAATAAAAAGAATAATAAACAACTCAAACATTATCTCTTAATAAAATAGAAACAATTATTCAACCAACATGACCATTAAAAAAATATGCAAACAATCTACGTATTATTACCTGATTAAACCCCCCAAATCCTCCAATTATTACCCTTAAAATAACTCTAAAAATTAAATAAGCTTCAAAGCTTAACAAATATCTCATAATAAATAATAATCCAAACTTCTGAATAGTCATTACTAAAAAAATATTTAACGCCAGGATATCAAACATGAAATGGTGCTGCACCAATCTTTAATATTATTGATATCCAAAAAATATATCTAATTATATCATAATAATAACTTAATATTATCATAGTACTAAAAAAACCTAACAAAATTACAGAACCAAATACTTGAATAACAAAATACTTAATTACCCTCTCATTTATATTCTTCATTCCCCTCACTAAAAGAAGGATAATACATAATATATTTATTTCCAATCCAATTCAAATAAAAATTCACGATCTTATCCTTATCTGAATTAATAAACTAAAAACCAATAAAAAATAAAATAATAAAGAAAATTCATAAGTGTTTGTCACTTAAACTTTTGAAGTTTAAATTATAGTTCACTATAAGCTAATAAAGCTCTTGAATTCATAATTCAAAAATAACACAAATAAGTCAATAAAACTAAAAACCTTCAAAGCTTTAATTATTCTATAATACATATAGTATATCTTACATCTAATCTCCAATTAAAAAACATTAATAAACTATAAATAAAATAATTCAGACTTTAGCAACAACACATTTAATGGTAACAAATGTAAAAATAATAAAAGATACTCATTATACTAAACAGATTTTATTCTATTTAAACTAAAAAATATCTGCCCATGCTGTGTATAAGAATATAAATACATACTATAAACAGCACCAAAAAATGAAATAAAAATGAATAAAATAATCCTAATATTACTTCAAAAAATTAAGGAATGTATAATACCAATTTCTCTTAATAAATTAAGAAAAGGAGGAGCATCTATATTTACAATAATTAATATAAACCAAAATAACCTCAAATTAGGAAATAAACTTAATATCCCCTTAGATACCATCATTCTTCGAGAATGATATCACTCATATGAAATTCTTGATAAACAAAATAAACCAGATGAACAAAGTCCACGCCCTACCATCATTCAAATAGCCGCATTAATCTTTCACTTACATATTACAAACACTGATCTAATCATTAATCCTATATGTCCTACTGAAGAATAAGCAATTAAAGCCTTTATATCAACTTGCCGAATACAAATAATTCTAGTTATAATTGCCGCAAATAATCTTAAGCAAAAACTCACTAAATTTTAATGTAATTCTCTTAAAAATCATTGAAAAACGAACAACTCCATACCCCCCCCCCCAATTTTAACAAAACTCTCACCAAAATTATAGACCCAGAAATAGGAGCCTCAACATGCGCTTTTGATAAACAAATATGCACAACATATATTGGTAATTTTACCAAAAAAAGCTATTATACAAATAATTCAATATAATATCATAAATTCACTTATTAAAAAATAATACTTTATTATAATAATCATTGATATAGTATTTATTCACTAATATATTCCAATAATTCCTATTAATAGAGGAAAAGAAGCAAACAAAGTATAAAACAATAAATATAATATTGCTTGAAGTCGCTCAGGCTGATAACCCAACCTATAATTAAAATAATAGTTGGGATCAATGAAAATTCAAATAATATATAAAATACTAAAATATTTAATGAAACAAAAGTAAAAAATAAAATAACATTTAATGCCAAAATTATTACACAAAAATAATGCTTACTAATATTTCATTAAAAAAATTTTACACACATGATAATATCGTTAATATAACCAAAGGTATTGACACTATATCAATACCAAACCTATAAGAAATGCTTGACACATAAAAACATAAATATAACTTAGTAACAACAAACATCATTATAATTAATAAGATAACATTAACTATAAATCCTCAATCAATTAACTTAAACACTAACATCACAATTAATACAATAAACATCATTATAATTTCTATCATCTTACAACTCTTAAACTATTAAATAAATCATTCCCATGACTACGAATTAAAGTTACTAATAATAATAAACCCAAACTTGCTTCACAAACAGTTAAAGTCAAAAAACTAAACTTAAAAACAACTCTTTATCTAAAAATATTAATCATGAAATCATAATTCAAAAAATATTTAACATAATAAACTCCAATCTTAATAACATTGACAATAAATGAACCAGATACATAACAAACATTATAACCCCAATAATAACAAATATAATTGGAATTAACATTTTAAATTGAAAAATCATTTAGACTTCCAAAGTCTATATATTTACTTCTATTAGGTCAACCAACTCTCTAAAGAACTTCATGTGATCCTTTCGTACTAACACAAAATATTTGAAGATAGAAACCAATCTGGTTTACACTGATTTGAACTCAGATCATGTAGAAATTTAATAGTCGAACAGACTAATTCATACAACAACTTCATATAATATTTCTAATCCAACATCGAGGTCATAATCTTCTTTGTAAATAATAACTTTTAAAAAAAAAATATGCTGTCATCCCTTTAAGTAATTTATTCTATAATCATGAATAATAAATCAAAATTTATCAAAAAAATTTTTAAAGAAATTTTATTCTTTTGTTTCCCCAACAAAATAATTATATAAAGCTTAATAGGGTCTTCTTGTTCCTCAGTTTCATTTTAGTTTCTTCACTAAAAATATTATTTTTAATATTTAATTTAAGAAAGAATTGCCCCATTTATCCATTCATTCCAGTCTTAATTTACAAGACAAGTGATTATGCTACCTTATCATTGTCATAAATACTATGGCCATTTAATGCTCACTGAGCAGACTATACCCTTTATATATGCAAAGGGCAATGTTTTTGATAAACAGATGAAACAATTTTTGCTGAATTCCTAAAACTAATATTCACAATATATTCAAACTTATATTATTTGTATTTTATCTTTGACTTAACTACCTTATTTTCATAATACTCACATAAAATTCATATCAACACTATTGCTAAACTAATAATATATAAATAAATTATCTATAATAATATTTTAAAAACTATATATCAAAAATTTCATCAGCATTTCACTTCAAAGTTTTCATTTAACCGTTTTTGCAATAAATCCCAATAAAAACTTAGATCAATTTTTTTAGAGAAATTAACTTAACAATTATCATAAATCCATTATGCAAAAAGTATAAAAAAATTATTTTTAAATATTTAATTCTTCCTTTCCAGTTTTTTCATAAACTTTTTTTTAAAAAAATAAATTATTATATACTCCTACCAGTAACCAAATATTTATTTTTTTAACTAATTTTTAAACCTTTTATTTAATTTATGTAAACAAAACATTATTTAAATATACACATATTTATTTATTAACAAAAATATCAGTAATAAATTACTTTTAATTTAAAAATTATTAAAGGCCAAATTCGTGCCAACAGCAGCGGTTATACGTTATTATAAATTAATTTTTTCTGAATAAATAAATTCAATCATATTTTCCTTAAAAATGAAATTTCTAACCAAAATAATACCAAAATTATTCCAAATTTAGACTAAAAACAGGATTAGATACTCTACTATTCTACATTCATATAATAATTCAAACAAAAATCAACAAAATAAATTTGACGGTATTAACTTTTACAAATAAATTTGTTTCTAAATCGATAACCCACGATATACCTTACTTAATACTTAATTGTATACCACTGTATATGAAATTATTTTTAATTAATCTCATAATAGAATAATCTATTAAATCAGGTCAAGGTGCAATTTTATTAAGATGAAATGAATTAAATTAACTTATATTTACACATAATAATTGAAAAATTATTAAAAATAAAATTTGTCAGTAAAATTTTATCATGTTAAACTGAAAACTTATATTAATATGTACATATCGCCCATCATTCTTGTAAAAAAATCAAGAAAAGTCGAAACAAAGTAGATTAAATGGAAATTTAATCTCAAACATAAAATTAAATTTAGAATTTAAAAAAAAAAGATTTTACTTTTCATAATAACTATATTTATTTGGAATATTAATTTTTTTCATAAACTATCATTATTTACATTATCCCAAAATCAATCCTAATCAGAATAAACTCACAAAATTTCTGATATAGCTACATCATCATTCTAATTTACTTAGGAGAACTCCTAATTTTATTCCTTTATATTAAAATTATATATGTTAATACAGCATAGTTCACAGTTTCGGAGTACATAAAAATCTCAACTCTGATTTACCCAATATATTGCTACATTATAAATAATATTTAACTAAACGTAATAGTAGTGATTAGACTTGATGATAGCACTATGATAAATAATATTGGTAAGAGTATTTAGTAGGCTGAAACTTTATTCAACACTTTTTATAATTGTTATATAGAAAATATTTTATGAATTAAAGTAAACAGCAAACAAAATAGAAATCAATGTTTCAAAGCTGCAGAATATATTAGGCAAATTATCAATCTACATTATAACTAAAGACAAAAAGTAGAAAAAATATTGATGATAATGAACTAGAAGGTAAACATTATAAATGTCTTTAATACAATATTAATGTCGATAGAAACATAATGGATGGAATTTAACACAGAATTATACTTGAATGAAATAAATTATTATTAAAAGAAAACTTGCCCGAAAAGCAAAGGTTTTAATTTAATTATTTAATCAACATTTAAGCATAAATCTGATAATTGAAAACTTAAAGAAAAATATAAAGACTGCAGAGAATTTGTAAAGTATGGACAGATGTATGCTAGGATAAAGAAAATAAGACTGAAAGCAAAGTACTAGATTACTGACATTATTGAAAAAAATAAATGGCTGTAATAAAGCTGAGATGAAAGAAATGACTAATAAAATAACTGAAGTCCTAAATTAGATCCCAAGAAATAGATGCAATTCAAGAGAAACTTCATTCTGCAAAGAATAAAAAAATGATAGCTATAATATCTGTAAATGAAAACAAAAATTTATTTCATTTTTTAATGCAGAATAATACTTAAAACAATAGCAAACTCTCCATACAGTAGTGCCACCCAGTGCAAACCATGGTAATCAATGGATGCTAGAAGATATGTGCAGAAAATCCTTAATCCAGCGCCTAATCATCCAATATCACCAGACTAGTTTCTAGCTTGTGGCTTTCACAGTCTCTTTTTACCTATTTAGTTAACCATAAAGCTATGAGCATGAGATGAAAACAAGATATTTTCAATCCGACCTAATTTGCTTATATAGTCGTACAGATCAACCCAATTCAGTATCTATACATTTTGGGATCTTTGGTGATGTTTTAGCAGAATAACACATAACAATACAGATAATATTGCTTCAAACACCACAAAAAATAATACAAGCTAATACATCACCAAAAAACAAATATTATTCAAATTTTATTAAAGGATCACTAGTATTTGGACTTGGTTCTGAGTCTGAAAATAATTTATTCATTCTCTTAGATTTTTGATTCAACGATGCATATTTTTTAGGATTGCAACGTTTTTGTATAAAAAAACCGGCTATTACCACAGGAATACAAACTAAAAATGCTGTAACTATGCTGAATATGATCCCTGAATTTGAACAATCATTTGATTTATCCAAATATATACTAATATTTTTATTTTGCCAATTTTTTGGCAAATGACACTTGTATGATGAAATGTCAACTATCTTTAAATTTTTATTATTAATCAATTCACTAAAAATGCTTAATTCGCAGGTACAAGAAAAGTGATTGTTTTTTAAGTTAAGTAATTTTAAATTATCTTTAAGAACCATTATTGAATTAAAAGTTTCAAGATAGTTGTCGGATAAATCCAATTCTTCTAACAATATCTGACTTTTAAAAATCTCAAGAGGAAGTTCCGTGATTGAATTTCCTTTTAGACTTAATACCTTAAGATTAATTAATGTGGTTAACAAATCTGGTTGAATATGAGAAAGTTGATTGAAGCCAATATCCAAAACAGTCAGATTTTTTAAATACTGAAACATCTGACCATTTAAATTATTCAACTGATTTCTTCCCAAATACAATTTCTTTAAGTTTATTAAACCAGCAAAAGCAGTCATTGGTAAACTATTAAAACTGTTATTACTTAGATTTAATAATTTAAGATTATGAGAAAAGAATATATATTCTGGCAGGCTTTTTATGTTATTGGAACTGATATCAAGGTTTTCTAACTTTGATAGTGAACTAAAAGTTTTACTATAAAGATTAGTAAAATGATTCCATGACAAATCTAATTTTTCCAAATGTGATAAATAATTTAGATTATTAAGTGACACATTATTAATTAAATTATGTGACATTAATAAATCTGTTAAACTAGATGGTAAACTGTCAGGAATTTTTTTAAACTTATTATGAGACAATACTAATGTTTTTAGATTTAATGAATCAATATAATTTGCTATGTAGTCATCTTCAATATTATTGTGACTTAAGTCTAGTAGTTGCAATTTATAAAATTTTTTAAATGAATCTGTTTTGATCAGTTTTAAATTATTACAGCACAGAAATAGATGATGTAATGAATGATGAAATTTCTGAAATATAATCAAATGTTCAACCATTAATCCAACCCCATTTAGATGAAGAGAATTAATAGTGGTGGAAAGACTTAAGTCGTTTAAGAGGTTATAAATTGAAATATTTGTTAATGGATTATAACATAATTTTAATGATTTTAACTTCAAGAATTTTTTAATGATTCCTTGATTTATATTTGCAATATTACATTTACTTATGTGCAAAGTTACTAAAGTTGTTGAAACGTTATCTAATCCATTTAGAGTCATCAAAGGATTATCATTTAATTTTACTGTAGTTAAAAACATAAAACTGTTGACTTCAGTAGGGAAAGTACTGACAGTTATTCTATTTCCACAAAGATTTAATTCAGTTAATTTTTTTAAATAAGTAACAGTTTTTGGTATTGTGGTTAATTTATTTCTAGAAAGAATTAAAACTTCCAAATTTTCCAAGTCATAAAAAAGATCATCATCCAGAAAAGCAAGATTATTAGAATGTAAATTCAGTTTTTGAAGTTTGTTTAAACCTTTTAAAGACTCCTTTTGCAAATCGTCCAATTTGTTGTTAGTTATTTCTAAAACTATTAGTATGAAAAATGTTTTAAATATGTGATCAGGAAGTTGTGTAAATGCATTTTTGTCCAAATAAAGTTTTTCAACCTGAGGAAAAATATTTGGAGGAACAGAATGTAAATTTTGATTTTGGCAATATACAGTTTGTGTATCATTTGAGCAGTTACATACTTCTGGACAGGATTTAAGTCCATATACGAAACAATTTAAATTCGAAAAAATAAAAATAAAAGCTCCTAAAGGGTACATAATGTAGAACTTGATGGAATGTGTTAACCTAAAAAAAAAAAAAATTATATTAGATGAAAATAAAACAAGGCAAAACTCTCCATACAGTAGTGCCACCCTGTGCCAACCAGAGTAATCAATGGATGCCAGAAGGCTCCTCACTGATGAAGGCCACAAGTCAGAAACTAGTCTGGGGATATTGGATGAGCAGGCACTAGATAGAGATTTTATGCACAAGCCTTCGGGCATCCATTGATTACTCTGGTTGGCACAGAGTGGCACTACTGTATGGAGAATTTTGCCTTGTTTAATAACAATTATGTGCTAGTATAAGAGATGGTGATCATGTGATATTAAGATGAAAATACAGTAATAATAATTTATATTTTAAATTACAGAATTTAATACTCATTTTCTTATCAAAAAATAATTCCCTTATTTACTTACTTTCACAAAAATGTCTGACAAAATTGCAGTACGTTTGTTATTAAATAGATAATCTCCATATGTATGTTACATATATAAGTAGAAGATTCAAGAAACACTGAGTAAAGATTAAATTTGAATCTTATCAGTTTTACTGCAACAGATTATCAGTTAGTAGACTATACATAATATATATGCGGTCATAAAATAACTATTATGGAAATCCAAAAATAATGCTTACACTGCTGATGCACAAATGAAAGATATCAAAGTGATTTAGTTGATGTTTGAAGAATGCATACTTATCAATTAGAATACAATTGTTTGGAGTAAATGGACTTCCTGTATTACCAGTATTTGCTATTTTTTACCTAACTGAAGATTTTATCTAGGAACACTGTTGTGCTAGAGTTTCAAAAGTAATTATAAATGATCACGAAAGTTTAAATTTTTATTTATTTACATGAATTAATGTCAGATGTTTTAGTAAAAACTAATTATAGAAGCATCTGACTTATATAAATTTAAAGTACATTGTTTCACAATAACACGAAAAAGTTCCAACCTTATATTTGTGAACATTGTAAAGTATTTGTTCCTGGTATTTCACAGTAATTTTTTTTGCTCATTCTATTAAAAATGATTGGTAAAAAATGTTAATATCATCACCACCATCATTATTATTATTATTATTATTATAGTATTAATATTACAGTATTATTGTGTACAAGAGAAACTATATGAGATGAATCTTCGATTGTGCACGGAAAGGAAATCTCAGTTCAAGGCGGATTTTTCTGATTGTCTTGGTGGGCCACATGTGACCCTCAGGCTGCTATTTGCCCACCCCTGAATTTAATAAATTACTATGATTAGCTTAAATTTCAAATTATGCATAAGGATGGAAATAAATTCAATAATGTAAACTAAATATCTTTTGAAGTTAATAAATTTCTAATTAGGATGTATCAATTTCTTAGAAAGTAGGTAAATGATATCTAATTAATGATATACAAAATAAATTATCATAAAAATCTGATAGTAGATTTATTAGTAGTTAAATAAACAACATACTTGAAATTCTTTGTATAAATACATAATCTTAATTAAATATGACTTAACAATCTCCAATAGGCACAGGGCAGACCTTATTTCTTTTATACCTCCAATTCTTAAAAAATATTGCCATATTCTGTTCAATGGCTTATGATAAGCTTGTATATGAAAAAAACATAACGTGTAAAAATTGATTTATGTAAAAACAAGTCATAGAATGAATTGCTTACATAAATTGGAAACTGTCTTTAAATAATGAAGAATAACTCACTACTTACTAATATAATCATAGAAAATCAAATCTATAATTTACCTAACATTATCAGTTATTCACTTAGAAAGCTTACTAGTTATTAACTCTGACATGATAAACATTTTTCTCTTAATTGCGGAGATTACTATTAGAAAAGCATTATATTATTGAAGTAGTGAGGTAGATATAGTATATGTAAATTAGCCATGCAATATTTAAAATAAATAAATAATAATATTCAAACATTCATTTCTTAAATGCTCTATATAAATTCAACAAATAAGATGGAATATCAAGCCCTATTTATTATAAAACTATACTACATATTTTAACACGTAATATTCAGTTAGCCATGAAGATACAAATATCTAATAGCAAGCAGTTAAACATATCATTTAGCATGAAAAATAAAATAAAATCTGTAATTTATCATTACAAAAATCATTATACATTGAGAGAATTCACTGGCCATCAGTTAATAAGTTTGTATCATTATATTCACTATTATTTTTGTCTAGGTGAGAGATACTGACACATAAACATCACATGAACACTCTCTATATAGTAGTGCCATATGACTATATAAGCTATAATTAGTGATTATATGACTATATAAGCTATTGAGCTTGGATTGAAAATATTAATTGTGTTTTCAATTTCATTCTCATAGTTTTGTAATTAAATAGAGTTAAAAGATGGGTGCTGGAGAGTTGCATTAGATCTTAAGATCTAGGTGCAGTGCTCTCAGATCCAAGGCTCCTCACTGATGAAGGCCATAAGCCAGAAACTAGTTTGGGGATATTGGATGAGTAGGCACTAGATAGGGATTTTATGCACAAGCCTTCTGGCATCCATTGATTGCTCTTGTTAGCACAAGATGGCACTACTGTATGGAGAGTTTTGCTTTGTTTTGAATTGTTTAATAACAATTATATGCTAATATGAGATAGTGATCATGTGATGTTTAGTGGATGAACACTATCTCTTATACTAACCCATAATTGTTATTAAACAAGGCAAAACTCTCCATACAGTAGTGCCACCCTGTGCTAACTAGAGTAATCAATGGATGCCAGAAGGCTTGTGCATAAAATCCCTATCTAGTAACTACTCATACAATATCCCCAGACTGGCTTGTGGCTTTGTCAGTGAGGAGCCTTGGATCTGAGAGTAATGCACCTAGATCTTAGGATCTAATGCAACACTCACTGACCAACGCCACAAACCAGAAGCTAGTCTGGGGATGTGGGATGAGTAGGCACTAGATAGGGATTTTATGCACAAGCCTTCTGGCATCCATTGATTACTCTGGTTGGCACAGGGTAGCACTATGTATGGAGAGTTTTGCCTTGTTTAATACTGACACATATACAGACTCACAGATAAAACAGCATTATATTTGAGCTAAAGCTTTTATATTATTTTCAATTGCTCAAAATTAAAATATTCTTAATCATCATATAAATATTATTGCATAAAATAATTTATCAAATAATCAAGAGACAATATAAAACTTTATAATAGTGTAGAAAAACAGGCAAAACTCTCCATACAGTAGTGCCACTCAGTGCAAGCCAGAGTAATCAATAGATCATGTGATGTAATAGTTTAGAAGGAATCTTTACCAATACTGAATGGAAGAAAAGGCTTAAAAATTTCAAAACTATCCTCAAGTAGCTTTAAGAAAAATATAAAAACTATCCAAAGTAATTCCATTCAAAAATTTAATAAGAATTAAATTTCTAAAATTACCTTACCATCCTGAATGGTTTTTAACTAACAATATGCCTTCATATATTAACAAGAAAGTAATATATTAAATCAACTTTTCTTGATGTTGTGCGAATACAGTGCACACACCAAAAGGTATGTTAATAATCTTAAATTAAAAACTTGTATTTTGTACATAAAATCTATAAAAACAAAACAATAGAGAATATAGAACAATGGAATATCAGAAATGTTTAAACAATAGTGTTTTCTGTGATTCTATAGAGGTGTAAAAGTTGATCACTGAAACAGAATAAGAAATATATTGATATTTCTTAAATGTAGTGCTGGCACGAACTTTGAGAATTCCAAGCACAGCTAAAAAATAAAAAATTTAATCACAACAGATCTAGATTTGCACTTGAGTACAAGTGATAAGTTTAAAAAAATATTCTCTTTTAATCATATCATGAGATAAACTAAATAATTACAATACTTGGAAAAAGTCTTGGCAAAGGTGAAAACAATTAGCAATAATGTTTAAAGTCTATCATCTTGGTAATGCAAGTATTTTTGAGTAATTGGATTACTCCTGCACACAGCCAGTAATAATAATAAAAGTAATTCCAATAGGAATTGAATGGCAAATTTTATTTATGATGCAAATAAGTGCAATAATCATGGGTTGCCCCAAATCAAATGATGGGACTCCAATAATATCTACGTAGACCAAATACACTTGCTATTGACTTGTTTGGCGCCTAATAAGAAGTCCATTTTTATGACATAATTCTTCAGTTATTTTAAGATACTCTTTGTTGTGAGATAAGTCTTGATGGTACAATTGTATCTTGAATTAGCAATAAGTGTGATCTTCTTAAAAACTTTGTATATATTTTTCATGAGATGATACCGGATATATCTTTTGATATATGATAAAAAATATGAAAAATCATTAAGCTACTGCATGCAGCTTTCAGTAACATTTCTCATGATAATATTTGAGTATCTAGAAGTTTAATGTAGCCATTTTTTCACAAATAAAAGATCCTAGTGCCGAAAGGCCGTGAAGTTCTTGCAACACAACTTAGCCAGCTTTTGAAGGAGATTTTAGATCTAACATTGGTTAGATGATGAAAGTAAGTTAAGCTATCATAGGTCCAAGGTAACTCCTAAGACATCTGGGATTATTTAATTCTATTGTAGGGAGAAGTTACAATTCCAATTACAAGATGTTTTTCTATTGGTTGAACAGTTGAGCTCACAATCTTTGTTGAATTAGAAATAAGACCTCAGGTATCAAATCTATGATTTTATCACTATTATAGTACACAGAGCATTTACACAATGAAACTTAGCATATTTCAATGACATTCTAATAATATTTCATAACACGGTATTCTTTTGGACATATAAAATCTTGATTGATTAATTATAAGTCACAACATGATTAATCCAATTTCTAAGACAATGGGCATCAAGTCCTTTCACATTATTATCAATTCTATATTCAAAAACCTAAGTATGAAAAATAAAATAATTATCCAACTTCAATAGATTGTGTACTTCGACAAAAATAGCTATTGACTGCTAAAAATGTACGTTTAGTCATGAATATAATAATATTGTGACAAAGTCATGAGTTATAATTGGTAATTACTTTATGATTAAGACTAGCTCATATTCAAAACTACTTCATAGACTGATAATTGTGTTTGATCTCAAAAGATTTAAATAACATTTCGGTGTTGTAATATATGAAACAGACCATACAGCAGTGCCACTCAGTGCAAGCCAGAGTAATAACAGCTATGAGCAAGCATAAGAAATGGTGATCGTGTGATGTTTAGTAACATATGAAACAATGGATTCACAAAACAAGAGATTCAAATTGCATTTTGTTAAACTCTTCCATAAACTTGATAAGCATAATAAAAATTAGTTATATGATGAGAAAGTTTGAACAAACTTATATTAATTACAGAGAAAATATTGAATAGTTGTGATGAAATAAAGTTCACTTCTCCTTAGAATCTTGTGGACAAACCTTAAAATAAATCAACACACTAAAAAAAATGCTATTTACATTAAGGTGAATGCAATGAAAGTAGACCTAATTTACAAATTGACTTGCTACACCTATGAGACCACTAATTATATCTTTTATTAGTACTCATATTTAATTAAAATGGATATTATAAACAGGTTGAATATGTAATAAAACAGAACTAAAACAGTTGTCTCAATACAAGATTCTTAAATGTAGCTAATCTCTGATTACAAATTACCCAGTGAAAATTTCAAACGTATACCGATATGAAAATTATATCTTACTACTTAGATCTCAGCTTGTGCCATTATAGACATGTATAACTAAATATTTAAAATGCAATCACTGTTTTGTTTACGCTCTGTCACATTTTTAAAAGTAACAAAGAAAGATTCAAATTAGTCAAGAAATATACAGAATTAAAAATACAACTTGGAAAAGCAGCATATTTAAAATATTAAGAGATAAATTATCTTTTTTGGTTAATATATAATGGTTAATAGTAGTTACAAATGAAATTTTAAATGTGTCAGTGTTCTCTTAATATAGGATTGTAAATTGTGTTTTGTATAAATTAGATGTAATTGCAATAAGCATTTCTCAAATAATGTACTAAATTTAATAAAAGAGATTCTTTCATAAAACTTTATATATGTTAAGTGATTAGAACTATGTTTAAATAGATTTATGAGCTACTACTGATAACCAAGATTACTTACAAAAATACGCTTGATGTGGATAGAGCTTAGGAAGTTACATATCAGAGATGAGACTAGATTTATTAATGACAAATGCTGCCCAGTGAAAATGATTAATATGGTATAAATATTATTTAAGTAAGATCGTGATTGTTTAATAAGGATTATAGCCTAATATAGGTAAAAAAAAATGTATTGCTATTTATAACTCAGACAAACACTGCTAGACTGTCAAAATCTAAATGACTGCATTGATAAACAAAATGTACTTATTAGTGCAGTATGAAGATTGGTTATCTAAATATATATCTGATCACTTATTACATATATGTGTAGAGATGATAATCTGGACCAACTGATGATTGCTGGTTAGCATGAAATAGACATATTGGTGATTGTTTATCTTTTCGACATGTGTTCAGGTGTATCAGAGTGGTAGGTCATGTGAAAGTTTGTGCTCATATACACTATATATTACATATATTGATACAGATTAATAAGCCTGTATTTCAGTTATTAAATGTATTATAGCAAAAAAGAATGGAATATTCTACTCATAATTAAAATATTTACTATACTGACTCCAGTTAGCTCTCCTTAAATTTCATCTTGAATCTAGATGATTATCAGTTATAAGAATATTATTTCCAAAAAATGACAATTTAATTTATGTTCACTATGATATAAATAGCCATTATTAATAGATTGTCAGGCAATAAATCAGAAATTAACTCTGTCCAATTACCTTGTTTGACCCTAATATATGTTTTAAAGCCTTAAAAGTTGAAAAAAAAAAAATTTTCAGCACATATATCCAAAGATTTATAGGAAAACTGAAATTTTCTATAAGAAAACTAATACAAAGTCAAGAAGTTTTGGAGCAACACATCGTTAGAGGAAATTTCTCCTAAGTATAATTACATCAATTTTATTAAAATAGGCAAAACTCTCCATACAGTAGTGTCACTCAGTGCATCAATGGATTCCAGAAGGCTTGTGCATAAAATCCCTACCTAGTGCCTACTCATCCAATATCCCCAGACTAGTTTCTAGTTGTGGCTTTAGTCAGTGAGGAGACTTGGATCTGAGAGCACTGCACCTAGATCTTAAGATCTAATGCAACACTCTAGCAGCCATCTTTTATCTCTATTTAACTACAAAACTATGAGAATAAAATTGAAAACACAATAGTATTGCCAATCCAAGCTCATTAGCTTATATAGTAATATAGATCTGAACTCAGTTCAGTACCCATACATTTTGGTGTCTGCTTCTTTAATAACCATAGCAAATGGTGACCATGTGATGTCTAGTGGTTTAACATCAACTTTACGTTGTACAATTAATTTGTTAATCTCCAGTGATTTCCGCAATGCTTAGTTACATTTTGTTTCCTGCTTGAAGAGAATATTGCTCTAAACAGGGTTTACATGATGCTTGAAGTTTTCTATCCTTTTCAATTCTATAGAGCAGAGGTGTCCAAGACATTAACTTTGTCTGGAAGTCAACCTGATGTAAACATTGACAAATTATAGTGATAAATTCAGAGCTGATTTGAATATAAAAAAAAGTAAAAACTCAAAATTATTCTCGTTTAAGAGTAGGTAAATTTAAAATGACACCTGTTGTTATTATCAATTTCAAAAATAAACCCAAAATTGGAAGAAGTTGGAAAGAATTATATATTTTTTCTCCTCATGTGTCATAGCATCAGCCGGGAAGCGACCCCGCTAACCCGGGACAACTGATTGTAAAGCAGCTGTCGCTGACCTCTCAACCACCAATGCTTGACGACAAGATAGTCTTTATGAAAAGATAGAATGAATCTAAAATATAATTTTTTTTTCTCATGTCACAGCATCAGCCGGGAAGCAAACCCGCTAACCCGGGGGCAACTGCTTGTAAAGCAGCTGTCGCTGACCTCTCGACCACCAATGCTTTGACTTTTTGTGTAATGCTAGAGCTAAAATTCTTAGAAATATTTAATTGCCATTTTCCAGAGGAGAAATGAAAATAACTTGTCCTAGAGAAAGGATGATTTTAATGAAGTGATTTTAAAACAAAGTTGTAAACTTTTTAAAACACTTTGTCTAGCTAGCAAATAACCCCCAAGGAGATTTAAAAAAAAAACAGGACTGTTTCCTATCTACGAAAGAAAATAGGTGTTAAAGCAAGAAACAAACTTTATTTTTTTTAATTGTTATGTTTTTTTTTTCCTCTCTAGTAAATTTCTGACACCATGCTAGGAGGGGGGTGTGTTTTAAATTTCCTTACTCGTATTTACTTATTAATTATATAAGTGAATTAAAAAGTACAAAAAACAAAAATTTTATAAAAATCAAAAAATAAATTCAGGATTTATTATATCTCAATAAAGGTACTGATTGATTAATTTTTAATTTTGTCTACGTTATAAAGCCGTGTTTAATTACTCCAGAAAAAAAGTACAGAGGAAAGATAAATATAGAAAGATATTTTAAGTAAAGAGCAATGAAAAAAAGATTGCTGAAGGATAAAATAAGATGGGAATGATGATTTAGGAAATGTCCGTTAGATTAATTGGTATACCAATTAATTATAGAAAAAAGATAGCATTTTTTAATTAGAGTAGAAAGCTATTTTTAAAACTAATTACATGTGTATGATCAGGTGGGTCAGCAATATGAGATGGTATGGAGAGTTGAGGGTCTTGTGAAAGTGTGAATTCGGTACAATTAATATCGAAAAGACTAATTGTGGTGAAAGAAATGTACACGTATGCAATTAAAGCTACATTGATAATTTTGGTAAAAGACTTAATTCTATCATGGGAAAATAATGATCACCAAATATAATATTAATACCAGATATTCATCACCGATAGATATAAATAGTGCATGCAGAAAAGAGCAGTGAGCTTTTTTACTCTTCGTGAATGGTGCTGCCTGCTGTCACGTATATTGGACTTTTGAAAAAGGATCCAGAGTAAAAGCTGTCCAGAAAGTTATAGCGATTTTCAACCACAAGGGAATTGTTCCCAGAGACCATGCCTCTGTAGGTATCAATAGCTGGATAGGACAAAAACAGATCACAAGTCTCATTTGTGTAAGCCTGACCGACTCCAGTAGGATTGTGCCGAGAAAGACTGCGAGTAAAAATAACTTGTAATTATTTTAATTCAGGCCTAAGAATAGTGATGACTGATGTTAGTCATCATCAGCAATGAATATTAGCATTTATGGAAAATAATAATTAGAATCAAATACTTATTGATCACGTTTTTAAATGCTGAACTTTTAGGGATCTGTGTTTTATGTGTTTAAAAGTTAAATATTTTTTTTATCTTTACTAATGATAATTTTCTTTAGACTTACATTATTATTTTTTGTTATTTGTTGTCAAGTGAATATACAACAGGATTACAATGAATAAACCAAGTAACAAGCGTGAAAAAAAAACTGTGTATGTATTATTTGCAGTGCATATGGATTTACCTAAGGAAGCCAATGTTGAAAGACATTTTTGCACTGTTCGTAAAAATTATGAAGCTGATTATCCATGAGGCACTGCATTAAGAAAAGCTAAAGTACAACAGCTAAAGACACAACTCACTACATAACAAATTTTTTTTGTCAAGTATAATACAAGCTCAAAAGCTGCTATTATCACATCATTCAAAGTTGTTGAAACTTTAATTAAACCCAATAAGCCCTTTAAAGATGGACAAATAGGGAAAGAAGTCTTCATCAAAGCTAGTGAAGTATTATTTGAAAATTTTAAGAATAAATCTGAAATAATGACTTCTATCAATGGACATTATCACAAAACAGAATCATGTGTAGGGCAGAAGAAACTAGTCACAAAAACATTAACAATTGTAACTTTTTATCACTACAATTTGACGAGTCTACGATTATACAGGTATTGTGAAATTATATATTTTTATTTGCACGGTTTTTGATGATATGTCAGCCACAGAAGAATCATTAACGATTATTCCAATTCAAGGGCAAGAGGTAAAGATATCTGATTTATTCAAGAAATACATTGTACAAATGAATTTTCCAATTCACAAATTAGTATCAATAACTAATGACAGAGCTCCTGCAAAGATTGGAAGCAAAATTTTTGTTCCTCTGTAAAAACGATGATATACCTAGTTTTATGGACTATCAGTATGCCTTGTGTTCAAAAATATTGAAATTTAATGTTATGGTTATTGCCTTCAAAATTATTTATAAAATATGATCAAAAACTTTGTTATGTCATCGATTCCAGGATTTGCTAAAGGAATGTGAGAATAAACATAGTGAATTGTTATTACATACCGACATAAGGTGGTTAAGTTAAGCAAAATTTTTAATCAGATTTAGAGAACTTCTACCACAAATAAGATCATTTTTAGAAATTAAAGGTGATTCATATGACTCCTTGCCCTAGTCTTTTTCTGTGATATTACAGAAAAACTAAATAACTTAAATATAGAACTACACAAATAAAGATAAAACAATAATAGTTATAAGAACTTTGAAACCATTCAATGAAAAATTAAGTATGCTTGTAATGCAACTGAAGCATCGTGAACTAAAACATTTCAAAAATATGGCTGACAAATCTAACAATAGAAAGAATCTAATCTACAACAAATATGTTGAAAATATATTCCTCATAAAGGAATTTGAAGGAAGATTCTTGGAATTTGACAAATTTGAAGATATCGCTAGTTTTTTGTCATTGATTTAATGTTAACATCAATATCCAAGATATCGCTAAGAAATTAAATGAATTTATATACATACAGATTCAGCGGTCCTCAAAGAAAAAATAGTAAATATTAAATGTGACATATATTTAAAATCAATGGCTCCAAATGAGAGCTTCTGGACATTAATAAGCAATGATAAATATCCAAATATTTGGAGAGTTGCTGCATATTTCAATGCATTTTTTGGTTCAACATATTTGTGCAAATAAGCATTTTCCTGCGTGAATGCGATAAAAACTAAACATAGATCACAATTATTGGATCTACATTTGGAATCATGTTTAAGAATTAGTTTAAGTTTGTACGAGTCAAATTTTGATAAACTTGCCAAAAGTAAGCAATGCCAAGTATCATCAAAATAAAAAAAATATTTTATTTTATTACTTTGTAATTTTTTTTGTAAAATTTACAACTAATTTATTTTAATACAATTCTAAAACAATAATTTTCTTCTTTTTTCTCTCTATATTTTCTTGAATTTTTTTTGAAAATTCAGGACCAGCTCTAGAAAATAATTATTTATGAGAAATTTAATAAATATTTTATAAAGTGATACGAATGAATTGTAATAGTAGAGAAAGCTGAGGTAATTTAATAGCAGTCACAGTAAAATGTCTTCAACAGGTTGTATTTTATAGAAAAAAATATCAGTTTGTAAGTTTTTTTTCAAAATGTCACCAATATTTGTATCTAAAAAGCCCTTATAAAAAAAAATAATAATAATTCGTAAGTACATTCTAAAAAAAAACACAACTTCAAACCATTATTTTTTTCTGTTCTGGTTTTTGGTTTAGCAAAAATGTTTTTTTTCTGGTTTCCAGTTCAAAACCCTGAAAAAAAAACAGTCGCATTCAGGTACACTTTCACCAAAAAAGTCACCCCCAACATCTAAAAGCTTGGCCACCCCTGTTATAGAGTCATTTTTCATTTCAAGATTCTATCTCCATATCTATTGTTAATATAATATAGTTATACTTTTTCATTTTAAGTACTGTATATATATTATATTTTGTCAACATCATCAATGTATCCTAAAAATACTGAATATCATAGTTTACTTACATAATATGCCCAATTAATGAATGACATGGTATTTCATGAGGTAATCTGAAAAAGTCATCCATAAAGTGATTATAAAAGCACAAAGCTATATCAATATTTTTAATGGTTTAAAAGATTGAAGAACATTTTCTTTTTACAGTTAAATACATTTTTTTTTTGAGTGATTTTTAATTGCAGGTATTAAACAATAATGGCAGACAAAAATATTGCATGTAAACAGGGTTTAATAATCAATACTACAATACTACTTCATGAGATTCAATAATGAAATCATACAAATGATGGGTTCAGTGCCATTGTGGTATTGGTTCTATTGCAAAGGCTATAAACTGAATACTGATTCTGGGCAAAGTAAATCTTGAATTTTTAGATTACAAACAGGTCTAGAATTTTTTTTAGAAATAATTAGCCCATAACCAATCAAATAACAACTGTCAGTAGATCTGCATCAAAAGTAAAGGCTGTAGTCCTGATATTTGAGTGAGTCAATGGTCACCATTAAAGACAAATTGTTAGAAACTAGTGATGTGATGGACTGTGGCTTCTCCTTAAACGAAGTCAAGAATATCTCAGCAATTATGCCCAGATAAACCTGTTAGCCACTTTATTTTCCATTCCCTACTCTAAATTTTCCCATATTCTGCTCCATCCCATTTCCACAATATAATCTTTGTCAATTGCATGGCCTTTATATCTAAATCCCCTTTATCTTTTCCCAAACCCAGCGTAAAAACCAATAATTCACTTTCTGTATAATCACTTTTTTCATATTTATTCTTCCATAACTTCATTATATGTATCCTTTCTGTTTTCAAGCATTTACATTCAATTAACAAATGCCTAATATTTTCTATTCCGTCCTTACATAATTTACAAAATAAATCACCCATTTTTTTCCATTTACATGTATATTCTCTTGTAGCTAAAGATCCCATTCAAACCTTAAATAATCAACTACTTTCCTTACTATTATCATATATTAACTCACACCTAATATTCTGTTTATTTCTATATATATTTAAACTATTTTTACTCTCCATACTATTTCTCCATCTCTCTAACTCCCTATTCTTTATTAATAAATCTATTCTTTTATCCCATTCCTTACTACTATAACACTCAATAATCCTCTTAACACAATCATCCCATCTTTTGTACAAATATACTGATATAAATTCTTTATCCAAATCTTTTGCATACCGCATTATCTTTCTCACCCATTTTGTTACCTGCCTTTTACTTATAACCCAATTAAATACTATTTTAGCTATTCTTTTATTATCTATAAACTGCAATCTACCAAACATTTTCATTTTACTTTTTGCATCTCTCATATGAAAACTTGACTATCCCATTTCTCCTTGAATTGCCTCTTTTGCTGTCCATACATCTGCATCCAATGCATGTCTTTCTACTTCCCTTTGAACTTTTTCTAAGTAATTTAATACCTCTTCACTAACATATAATGCATCATTACCATATGTTAACCCTGCTACTGCAACTCCTTTCCATATAATTCTAACTACATCATATTTATTATATGAAAACACTGTTAATTTCTTTATCAATCCCTTTCTTTTCTTTGCTTCATTTATCAATTTTTTCTCCCATTCAACCAAATAATTTTTCTGATTACTTAAAATAATTCCCAAATAACTATATCTATTCACCACACTTAACTTAATATCTCCCAATAAAAATTCTACATCTTCTCTTTCCCCAGTATTAACCATCATTATATTTGATTTTTCTTCACTAAATTTAATCCCCATCTCTTTACCAACCCTTGCACATGTCCTCAACATAACTTCCATATCTTCTCTTCTTTCTGCACACAAAAATATATCATCCACAAAAAAAAGACCTGACAAAATATATACTCCCTTACTACCTATTAACGGTATCTCTATCCCTCTTCCTAATCTTTCTATTGCTCTTTCCATTTCACTCAAATACAACACAAACAAAATAGGTGACATAGGGCATTCTTGCCTTAGCCCCACCCCATTTTTAACTTTAACTGATTCTATATTCCCTAATT
This sequence comes from Epiperipatus broadwayi, assembly GCA_028023455.1. Lineage (NCBI taxonomy): Eukaryota > Metazoa > Onychophora > Udeonychophora > Euonychophora > Peripatidae > Epiperipatus > Epiperipatus broadwayi. The sequence goes on along the minus strand of JAQFVV010000030.1, from coordinate 5,194,053 downwards.
GATTACTAATAACTATAATAGATGGCTCTAGACTCGAGTATATGAGAAACTGAATTATTATTCCTAATCTATTATTATAGAGTGAAAAATCCAAGTTAACTTGAGATAGTCAAATAAATGTGAATGAACTGACTACAAAAATAAAAAAAGAGATTGTAATATAAAGTTTTCAACCCTAAGTGGGGAGATATTGTATTCCTACAGGCATATGTGTATGATAACTCTTCAACAATATTGAAAATTATATCATCATAACGATGCTTTTATTAAATTCTGATAATGTAGATTGGGTGAGATTTTTGCTAAATCAAAAACAATTTGTAAGATTCTTCAGTGTATAATTTGATCACGGTAATTAATTAAAAATTCACAGCAACTTTCAATTATTCCAACCATATCTACCAAAATGCTAATTTTCTATAACTACAATGTAATTATATGATTTAAGCTTTCCTAAAAAACATAAATAAATGTTTTAAAGATGACCAAAAATGCTATGTTCACCACTGTTTTTATAACATAATGGTTATTGCTCAAGAGTCATGTGGTATTCGACCACCAAAATGGCAAAAAGAATTTTGATCCAGGAATCATTCATCTTAGGAATGTAACAACACATCTGTATTATGTAACAACACATCTGTATTAAACAGGTCACGTCACTAAAGACAATATCAATGTTAACAAAAAATATATATAAGTATTTTTTTTCTAAATACTGTGAATTAAAGAAGCAGATTCAAAAAAGCAATTCAATTTAAACTCTCTGCTGCAGAAAATAATATATATAAAAAAGTTATTCCATATTCTAATATAAAGTTTAAAGGAAGCCATGATTTAAATATTTGTGATAAGTTCGTCACACACAATTCTTTCATGTGTACAAAATGCAAAAAAAAAATCTATATATCAGAACAAATTAATAGGCAAAAATATGAAATGGTTAAACAGTTATGCCCAAATGATAGGTAGTTACATATAAAGTAATTCAAATTAGCCTAAGATAACATTCTGTGATACTTAAGGTGACTGCAACTATATTTATTTTGGATCACTTAAAAATAACTAAAGATAATTTGAGTCTTGGTTTAAAGAGAAAGTAAAGCCAATAATAAAACTATTTACATTTCTATAGTTCATTTAAGTTGTTTTAGATGAAAAATTAAATGCAAAAATTACTTACGTTAAGATTCAATTTTATTGTATCATGGAACACTAATTGATAAAAAAAAACTCATCATTCTATCTTTATCCAGTTTTATCTATCTATTGCAAACAAACAGTAAAATTACCTTATCCCCATTTCATTCTTTAATGTCATTGGTTTATATTGTAAAGAGCTTTACCATTACAATATTAAGAATTATAAAAGCAAATTAATATTTTTAGATCAATTTAAAATTCACAAATACTAACATTCTTTTCTTAAGAATTAATATACTTTCTCTTTCTTTTTTGCATAACAGTATATATGTGAAAGGTTTTTATATTGAAAGATATGAAGTCAAAACTAATTTCTTTTTAGATTTATGATAAAGTAGGAAATGTGTATGTATATTTTCACTTATATATACTTGTAGATTATTATATAACTGTATTAAAATGCCAACCAAAACTATATTGGTGAAACATTTTCAGACCAAGCATAATAGTCAATGCTTCGTTGCTAATCTGGCTACAATTTCCTTCAGCTTTTGAAAAAGCTGTAGCTGTGTAAACTATAGATCTTTCATCATTGTAACAGTAATGACCTATAACTGCCCCCACATCCCATTCTGCAGCATCAGCCATTAACCATACTTCTAGATTATTGTCAAAATGAGTTAAACATTTTTCAAATGCCAGCAGTGCTTTGGTTTATATAAATGCTTCTTGAATTTGTAGTTAATTCCTTTTCTGAGTTTTCGTTAGTAATTAGTAAAGTGGCTTTGCTACATTAGCCTTACTCTACAAAAAACTTTCGAAATAATTTATTGGACCAAGAAACGCCTGAAAATTCTTTTTAACATTTTTGAAGCTGACTGGACTTTTCACTGCTCATACTTTCTCAGCCAGTGGTCATTTATCTTTGTCTGAGATTATATGGCCTAGGAATGTCAATTCCTATGTTCCATACTTTTCTGCGCATTTAATTTGACCCCAAATTTTTCTAATTTGCCACATATCTTAAAGTCTGTCATAACATTTCTTCTAAAACAGCTGTAATAAGTATGTCATCAAAATATAGTATTACACCATTTAATCTCTGTAATAAAGCATTAATTTTTGACTGAAAAATGTACAGTGCCATCTTAATACGGAGCAGTATCCTATTAAACAATCTTGGGAATTTCACTATCGTGTTTGTAACAGGCAATTGATGGAAGGCAGAAGGACAGTCCAGTTTTGTGCAGTGTGATGCTTTTTTACGACTGGCTAATACTTCTCACATTCAACACTGAATATGTCCTCTTTGTTTAAGTATTTATTTATTGTTCCTCTATAATCGCCACTCTCCAGATCAGGCTATTAGATTTTATGACAATTATAACCATGGCCCATTCTGTCATTTCAACTGGTGTCAATATGCATTTATCAATCAATCTCTGGATTTTTCTTTCATTTACTTTGTGTGAATGGAACTTTTTATATTTTGCACATAACTGGCTAGGCATTTTCAAATGGTTCAATCTCTACTAGGCTAGTTAAAATTATACAAAATGTTTCCATCAAATAAATTCAGGTATTTCTTTTGAATTTTCAGTTCCAACAATTTTTTTTCCACATTACTAACATGAATTCTTATTGCTTGGAACCATTCTCTACTGATTACAGGAACTAATTTTTCTTTGTAATGGTTAATTATTTTAATGATGTTTTATTGTTGCTTTTAATTGTCTGACTAATTTCAGCATATGTCCACTCATATCTTGAGTTTTAATATGTCTTCCCTATTGGAATATTCATATAGTTTGCTGATAATGCGCTTCCACCTTTCTCAGACATTAGATATCTCTAAGTCATTATCTATGTCCATGCTAACATCTTTCCCACAGATTTTACATAGTAACCCCACATTTTTAACAAATTGCTTATTAGACATTTTATTTCTCATTTTTCTGGGACTAAGTTTTTACATAGCTTTCCCCATTACCAGCTTTCCTACATACATGGGCCAAACATGCATTTTTTCCTTTTTTCCACTTGCAATTTTTTTATTCTGTATACTATTTTCACACAGCAATAACAATTTGCTTTATCCTAATTCATGTGTATTGATTTTTTCAGATTAGTAATTTGCTTGTCTTATAAACTCCCATCTTTTGGCTAATTTTTGCATTATTTTGAAAGGCATGAATTTGTTCTAATATTAGATTGTAAACTGTTCTTTTTAAATAGCCATATTACATATTAAATCTGATTTACTTAGAAGAATTGTCTGAATCTGTCATCAGACATATTCCATAGCAACTGATTGATGAGTACATCCATATTTTCAATCTTTAGCCAATTTTCTAAGGAATGCATTATATTCTTTAATTTTCCCACCCTTTGCTTGCATTCTGTTTGGGAAAAAGCTAAGTATTTGTTTACTTCCTTATCACTCCTTCATAAAATATAATCATCTGGTAGAGCAATCTGTTTACAATTTTGTCAACTCTCCTACCCGAAAAGCATAATAGTGCTGCTACTTTATATTTATTGTTGTCAAGTTGCATTTAACTTAAAAAAAATTCTCAACTTGCTTTATATATAATGGCCGTTCAACAGCATTGCTTACACCAAACTTGGTGCTACAGGATTATGACGCATTATCCCCCCACTTTCATAATTCATTCATAACTGTTGCCCTAATTTCATTATATACATTTTTTTAAAACATGGTTCAGCTGAGACTGATCATTTTTATTATGAACAGATTTAAATTTCACATGTCTCTGCATCAACTTTGCTAAAGGGCTACCTTTTCATATCCCACATAGTTCAATAATCTACTGTGGGCCAATTTTACTATGACCAGATTTGAAATTGGTGTGTGACTGTGTTAATTTTGCTGTCTTAGCTCCCGATTCCCTATTACGAAAAAAAAAACTAACTCTAGGAGTAAGACTATCAATTAAAATACATAATATAAACAGAGGATGCAATAAATTATCGATCATGCCTCATAATTTTATTAATTTAATATATACAATATTTGCAACATATATATATGTATTCTATTCTTATTAGAGTTCACCATTTTTTCCGTACCTAACTATATGATACTATTATTTCCCATACTATTTACAGTTTAATATCTAATATACTTATAGTGTATAATTTCCTACTACCTTTAAAGTCTTTTCCTTGAGCCTACAAGATTCTTGAGACTTATAAAAATCCTAATGTCAAGGCAACCTATTTAATTCCTTAGTCAACATTGATGACATTCAGAAACGAGACTCTGGAAAAGATCTCACCTACTGATTTTTTTCCTGCCATTTCACATTGCCCACTTCTAAGATGGTCTTGAAGATGAAGAGAGCATTTTTTTGTTCTTATCTTTTCATTCTTTAGTACTTTCTGGTGTATGTTTATGTCAGCCATTGGTGTGATTATAGACCCCTTAACTTATTCTAATATTTATCTTTCCTATTGCATTGCCAAATCCATATAATATTACAATCATCTATGTTCTTTATTACTTTTACAATGCTTTTTTTATAACCTAGACAGTTTCGATTGCCCCAGCAAACTTCTTCAGAACTTCTACCTATATCTCCAAAAAAAACATTATAAAAGTAATAAAGAACATAGATGATATTAATATTATTCTACATTAATGGCACTATATTGAATTTTTTTAAAAACTGACTTGAGACACAATTTTTACAATAACTTCAGTTTTAATAATGTTAGAGCAAAATGCTATATATTGATAGAAAAACTAAGGAAAACAATAAGGTTAAGACAAATAGTGATTACCATTAAAGAGGGAAAAAAAGAAATTTCAATATCTGAAAAAATTATTACTTTACTGTTTGTTCATAATTTTTAATTTATCATTAACTAAGTTTAAAATTATATCATCATTGATAATTTATTTGAATTCCTCACAAAATTCAAACCATATATAATACTTCTTACCTGAGATGATCCATAGCTTCAGAATTTACAAAAGTAGTCGTATAAGAATTCTTCACTTTTATCTTGTACCCCAAAAGTTAAAAAATCTCAAGGTGTCTATAAGAAAAACATTCATTCTATTGAGATACAAAATAAATCATTTCCAGAAGATGGATATGCATTTGTAAGCATAGAAATTGGCTTCTTTTTCTATCTAAAACTAGAAACTGAAGGTTACTGTCTGTATCAATGATAAAATTAGTTTCCTCTCTTTATTTTATATTTTTTGTACACACCAGTGATGATATCTTGTTATATTTATTGTCCCCCAGAGATATAATTTATTTGCATGTAGCTCATTTGCTAGCTATAGACTTAAAAATAATGTGATGTAAGATGTGTCAAAATTACTGACTCCACAGTATTAGTGCCAACGCATAAGCAAGAATCAGGATTTGATTCTTTGCCTGTATACAATTCTATACGGGATACATAACCATTATGGCTATCACCATATACACCATTTGAAACATCTCTTTATTGGATTTAAGAGTTTATACTTTCATATGGTACTATGCCTAGTAAATTTTGTGATTGCCTTATCAACTGAAACTTTCTGTATATCTGATAATCAGTCTTAAAATTTACATTGCTTATTATACAAACATAGACATGCAAATACAAACACACTAATACAAATATAAACATACTAATAAATTATTAAACCTTTTGGGAATCATTATATCCATAAAACAAGGTTGCCTCAAACTTGAATCAGGACCCCAAAATTACATTGTACATAAATCACTACTTTAGTTATATTTGTCAATAACGCAAGTCATATATAGAATACAAATATAATTTATATACTACACACACACATTAATAAATTATACATTTATCAAATAATAAATTTTTTTAAAACTAATATTCAATAAAAAAAAAAATTATAATTGACTACTTACCTATTGTACTGTATTTGTGGTAAAACCGGCATTGGCAATTTAGAATTAAAATTATTAAATTCATGAAAAGAAAGAATAGTATTTTATAAATACAATCTGATTTATTTTAGATGTTATATTTTTTTAGTTAAAAAAATAAAAAAAAGAAATAACAAAATGTTACTTTTGATTTTTGCTAAAATAAGAATATAAATTTTTATCATAAAACAATTAATTATTACTTAAAGTTAAAATCACAATGTTCTTTTGCCATAATTAAAGATGGCCACTGAAGGGGAAAAAATGATTTTGGAAGTAAAAATACATTAAATATGTCAAAGTTAAAAAGGTGTAAACAGGATGTGTACAGCAGACTAAAATCAGGGAGGGAGTATAAAAAGCAAACATATCAGGGGGTGCACGTCTTCTTTTGCCTGGCGTGTTATATGTAACCTCTAAAAACAATTTGTGAGAAACTCATTTTGTTCTTTTTGAGGGAGTATAAAATATGCCAAGCTATTCTCACCAGCAGTCTGAACCATTGTAACATATGTGAGTAGAAAAGTTTGTTTACCGACGCCGTGAGTGAAGTCATCGAGCCTACCTGAATCTTTGAACCCTGGATAACCTACAAACTGTAATAAGGTCATATAATGGATCCCTCTCAGGACAAACAATACCATACATAGTAATCCACACAGTATTATAATTGAACAGTTGAAACTTATTAGTAATAAACTTTATTTCATGTACGAGAAGGGATCATCTTCGGGAACTATCAAATGCTGTGTTGAATCAGATTACTGAAGATCTGAATCCTAAGAACATTATCTTTTAATAATGACTTAATTTTGATCTTATATTTTATTCTCTTATTAGTATTAAAAATATTTATTATAGTTATGACTTAATAAACTATGATTATAATTTACTTTATCGATTGTGATCTGATCCTTCATGTCAGCCGCGGGATAGCACTATTTCTAACCAAAAACATATTAATATAACGTTCCTGGGCTAACAATTCTCTATTAATATTGACTTCTTTTTTTTTGTTTACAAATTTTACTTTCTTTCATTTCTAAATTATTTTTCCCAAATAATATTTTTTAAAATTTGATTGACAAAATTCAAGAGGGAACAGTTTTTCTTGATGGATCTTTAAATAATAATTTACGTGACTTTTATTGGTTTACATTTGATTGCCGATAACAATTAGTGGGAGGGGTGTTTTTGTGTATGATTAAATAATAATTTACCTTACTTTTATTTGTGTTTTTTGGTGTATGTTCAAATAGTAATTTGGGTTATGTTTAAATAATAATTTACCTTACTTTTATTGGTTTACATTTGATTGACAATAATTATTGGGAGGGGTGTTTTTTTGTGTGTGTATGATTGTCGACAATTATTGGGAAAAGGGGTGTATGTTTAATTAATAGTTTACATTACTTTTAGTTGTGTACATTTGATTCGACAATAATTAGTGGGAGGGTGTTTTGGGGTTAAGATTAAATAATAATTTACGTTACTTTTATTTTACATTTGATTGCCGACAACAATTATTGGGAGAAAGGATTTTTTTTGTGTATGTTTAAATAAAAATTTAAGTTGCTTTTATTGGTTACATTTGATTGACAGCCGATTTGACTTTCTTTCGTTAATAAATTATTTTGGTTTCCCAAATAATATTTTTGACAATGGAATAATAATAGTTGTTTCTTTAATTTTTATTGACAAGAGAGTGTTTTTTGGTGTATGTTCAAATAGTAATTTGGATTATGTTTAAAAAATAATTTACCTTACTTTTATTGGTTTACATTTGATTGCCGACAACAATTAGTGGGAGAGGTGTTTTTGTGTACTATTAAATAATAATTTACGTTACTTTTATTTTATATTTGATTGCCGACAACAATTATAGGGAGAAGGGTTTTTTGTTTTGTGTGTATGTTTAAATAAAAATTTAAGTTACTTTTATTGGTTACATTTGATTGACAACCAATTTTACTTTCTTTTTTTCGTTTATAAATTATTTTGGTTTCCCAAATAATATTTTTGACAATGGGACAATAGTAGTTGTTTCTTTAATTTTTATTGACAAGAGCGGGTCTTTTTTGGTTTATGTTCAAATAGTAATTTGGGTTATGTTTAAATAATAATTTACGGTCTTACTTTTATTGGTTTACATTTGATTGCCGACAACAATTAGTGGTTGGGGTTTTTTTTTTCTGTATGATTAAATAATAATTTACGTTACTTTTATTTTATATTTGATTGCCGACAACAATTATTGGGAGAAGAGATGTATGTTTAAATAAAAATTTAAGTTACTTTTATTTTACATTTGATGAAGGCCATTTGGAATCCCTCAAATGGTTCTTACGGATAATTCAACCGATGATGTATTACCCTGAAGGCATATCAGTCTAATGTTGCGATTTTTAAGATAACGTCTCCAAGTGATCTGCGGACACATGTAATCGCTAAAATGTGTCCGCAGATCACATGAACACGGTACGTTAAAAATCGCAAGATTAGACGGATATGCCTTCAGGGTAATACGTCATCGGTTGAATTATCCTCAAGACGCAGATCACGTGATAAAAACAAAAAATCGGAAAATGTGAAGCAGGTCACGTGATAAAAAACAAAAAAAAAGGTCACGTGACAAAATACAAAAAGTTTTAAAAAAATGTACATATTAAAGGAAAAAAACAGGGTAATACAGTCACGTGGTTTTTTAGATGGCTTCTTGGCAGCAGAAAATGAACACCACCATGTTTCTTGGTCCTGAAAAAAAAAATACAAAAATAAAAAAAAATGTAGTAAATAGTACATACAAAATAAAAAAAATAAGGTCAATACAAAATATAAAATCGTACTGTATATTGCTAATTTGATTTAAAAAATTACTGAAAATTATTTGCAAATTAAACGTAATTAAGTAAAAAAAAAAGGTAGTAAATAGTATATACAAAATAAAATAAAAATCAAAAAAAAACAAAAATTTACATGCATGAAATACTGTATACATACAAATAAGGTCAATACAAAATATAAAAACGTACTGTATATTGCTAATTTGATTTAAAAAATTACTGAAAATTATTTGCAAATTAAACGTAATTAAGTGGAAGTTTGATAAGTATAGAAATATTAACAAATTTTTTTTTTGTAAATTGAAAATAAACAGCTAAATAAAAAACACGCGATTTAATGCAAATCTGGCTTAGTACTTGGTAATTTTCAAAACGTAATTATTTATTAACAAAAAATTTTTGTAAATTTAAAAAAAGATAAAAAAACACTTTACCCGAATTAATACGAATCTGGCATTAATGGCGATCTTGTATAAAACGTGTTATCACATGCCGTACTTTTACATGCATTTGGTAATTTTAAAAACGTACTGTATATTGCTAATTTGATTTAAAAAATTATTGAAAATTATTTACAATTTAAACGTAATTAAGTGAAAGTTTGATAAGTGTAGAAATATTAATAAAAAATTTTTGTAAATTTAAAAAAAAAAACATGACAGATTAATGCGAATCTAGCATTAATGATGATCTTGGAGAAAATGTGTTATCACATGCCGTACTTTTACATGCATTTGGTAATTTTAAAAACGTACTGTATATTGCTAATTTGATTTAAAAAATTATTGAAAATTATTTACAATTTAAACGTAATTAAGTGAAAGTTTGATAAGTGTAGAAATATTAATAAAAAATTTTTGTAAATTTAAAAAAAACAGATTAATGCGAATCTAGCATTAATGATGATCTTGGAGAAAATGTGTTATCACATGCCGTACTTTTACATGCATTTGGTAATTTTAAAAACGTACTGTATAATTGCTAATTTGATTAAAAAAATTATTGAAAATTATTTACAATTTAAACGTAATTAAGTGGAAGTTTGATCATTGTAGAAATATTACCAAAAATTTTTTGTACATTTAAAATAAAAATTTAATGCGAATATGGCATTAATGGCGACCTTACTTTTACATGCATTTGGATTACTTATTGTCTATATTCAATAATATAATTAATTATAAAATTATAATTATTAGAAAAAAAATTAAAATTACTTACAAATAGCGTTCACTGCGGAGGACTGAATTGGGATATATGTTCCAAAATTGCAGCGAAAGGATCAGCTTTATACGACCACCTCCACATAAACTCGCTCAAATATGAGTCCAGGTGCTGACGTGCTGTCCCTCTGTTTTTTATTACACCATTTGACCAAACCCCACAACCTTTCAACATTTTGTGTATGTACGCCAGTTGTGGGGTCTATGAAGTTGTATGTGTGATTAACACAGTGTTCGTATCCAGCCTCAGCTAACTCATCGCTCTTATATCCCTTCCAGCAATCGCTGTAGAAAGTTGGGCCTTCGTGTACATTTTGCAAAATTTCTTGCATGAGAGTAGACACACTTCTCTCGAATGGCTACAATAAAACATTTGTCAGTCTCTCTGCATACACCACCAAATAGCCATTGCTGTGGTAGGACTCTTCCGGCATTGTTCTTCCGTTTTGTGAAGAGGCTTTCGTCGATTTCCACGATTGTGTTGGGACCTCCGATTTTCCGTCTTTCATTTCTTAACAATCTCCAGGTACAAACTTCCTGGAGGTAGTTGTTCCAATCAATAACAGTTTTGTCCAAAATATTCAATTCCTCCGCACAAAATGTTATGGATGTTAATTGTTTGGACCAACTGTAGATGAAGCGTATAGCGGTCACGAAAGTAATTTTGGAGCCATCGAACCATGTGCCTTTTCTCATTGCGATTTGGGATAGACAATCTTTCAAGTTGCATCGCCATTGTTTCACCGAATTGGGTCCAGAATTGTGAACATACTTCTTCATTTCATGACCATTTTGACACAATTTCCTTTTGGGAAGAAGTCCGCGGTCTTGTAAGATGATTGCTTCTTCCTCCGTACTCGGTAAATTAAATAAGGTTGTTGTAGCTTCAGCCATCATAAAACGCAAATAACACAAAGTAGAAGAGCTCAAAAAAGTCACTGTGATGCCATGCATAGCAAAATCACAATAGACAGAAAAATCAAAAAATTTCCCAAACCTCTCTCCGAATTTTAAATCTCACGGGTAAAAAAAAAAAAAAATTGACTCTCTGATGGATTAATCACGCCAGTCACTTGGTTGCCATGACAACGTTGTCAAGCAAAAATCAACAATGTCTACCGGAAGGGAAATCGGTAAGTGTAATACATCATCAGTTGAATAATCCGTGACTACTCCTCAAACAAGCTGCCCTTTACGAAGTGAACATTTCTGTCGGCAACAATGAGACTTACAAATGAAAGTCAAAAAAATGTTTATGGACCTCAAATCTGCATATATTTGCCGCACAATCATATCTTTTCTTTCAGCAGGATGTTTTTCTGCTGTAGAAATGTTCCAATGCCGGCTTCCATGTATGGCAATTCCCATCTTCAAGTTTTCTGTGTTCGAATTAGCCATATATCTTGGTCTCGGAAAATTTCTCGCTAAAACATGACTTAAAGCATGATCGTCAAAAAAATTCAGCTACCCCACCCTAATCGAGAAATTAGAGGCTTACAGCTTTATGAGGAACAATCACGACACTGTTAAAAGGTAACAGTACATCAATTTGTATTAAAAAAAAAGCCCCAATAAAAATTTAAATAATTTTGACACGATGAACTTAACACACCCTCGTACGATATTGTTACATAAAATACATAACACAGAATTACATGTAGTGTGTGACACAAACAACTACGGTATTTTCCTCCGCTTTTAGCATAGGAAAAAGCCACACCATTAGCCGCTTAAACCGAGTTAACACTCTTTCTCCATTTTAGCGTAGAAAAAAGACTTAACTCCGAGTTAACAATCTTTCTAGGATTTATTGTAGAAAGAATGCTTAAAGGCTTGGGTGAGGCCACGGAAACGGCATATTTCTAGAAATTTAACTAGAAATAGCACCATGTCGCGGCTGACACGAAGGATCAGATCACAACCACTTTATCTATTTGAATTTATTATTAGTTAAATGTAATTATTATTATTTTTCCAAATAAATTGCCAATGCTGTATCTAAAAATATAATCCTCCAGACTGCAGCATTTTCTCATTTAATAGTAACTAAAAAAGATAGATAGCAAGAGCCAGTGGATTTGCATATAGAATCCTGGTGCCTGATAAACAAATTAATAACTGGTTCTTTCTCCATTATTAGTAAAATTTAGTTACATTAAGCTGCTTGTGTAACCAGGAAAAATAATAACTTTCGCAAAAATATCTGACATGTTATAATAAATGAATTATCAGACCAGATTTAATTTGGTCACCGAATGTGGGATTTAAAGCACATAAACGCAAAGAAACTGATAAACAGTACACTAGGTTGTTTATTTTCAGGATGAAGACCTTGAAATTGCAAAACCATGAAAGCATGTTGAATCCTTTTTATTAAAAACTGGCCGATAAAAAATTTGTGACTTTGTCTTCTTCGTGCAATCTGGTAAAGTGAGCAGAAAAACATTAAATGAACTTATTAATAAAAATAATAAAAAATTGAAATTTTGTCTGATTTTAACATGCCATATGCCACTTCAAAAAGGAACTAAAGTCACAGAGAATAATGGTATTGGTATATACATAGTCCTTTTGGTTTTCACACAATTTTAAAAGACAAAAGAAATTAATTTCAACAAATCAGCGGCAGCGACACTAACATTTACGAAATGTAATTCATATTAGTTGAATTTCCTTTATTATCATAAATATTTTCTTTTTGAAAACAATAAATCTCTACTAAAAACATTTTAAAAACTAAGAATAATTAATTTAAAGTCCATTAATTATTTTACTTTGATTTTAATTACCCAAAATATTCATTCTTTCCTTAGTCTTAAATTTGTTCAATATTCAAATTTTCAGATACAAAGTCAACGAAAGAACATCAAGTAAGAATACCTTCTAAGGAATATTAGCAAAAGAATGAAATACCAAATAACTGAATGTTTGACAAATAAGCGATTTGGAAAAAAATTAAGTAAATGTCATCAAAAAAATTGGAAACTCGAACATGAAAAATATTTTGAGATTTTGGACCAATTTCTGTAGTCATGTTAAAATATTTCTTGTAGATATTTATGGAGAATTAGCAAAGCATAATATTTAGGTGAATCTCAATTGCGATTATCTTTACATATGATACATTTTATTATACACAAAAAAAGGTATGTTTTTATCATGTATTTCTATAGTATCTTGTAGCACAATTTACTTTATAAAAATTCTGATATCAAAAAGCATTATTTATTACAAAATTGAAGTTCATTATATGACAACATTATGCATTGATACAATAAACTATTGATTTAAATTTAATGAATAATCATAGTTGGAGCAAAATAATAAACAGTATTTATTTTGCAGATGCAAATTAGGAATAATTTATACATACTTGAATTTCTATATAGACTTTCATAGATATGCCATTACATAAATTTAATTTCAAAAAGAAATGTGTGCAATATTATTATAATGTAGAACCACAAATAATATATTTTGGTGTAGAATGCAACTTCTATAGTGTAAGGAAATAGTTAATTACTCAAAAAGCTTTGTTGTTTCAGATGTATATATGTTATTGTACAATGACAAGCCAATAGGTACTAATCAAGCAATAATAGTCAATCATTCATTGATAATTGTTTGTCATTTATTACATTACCAATCCCTCTATGAACAATTTATTCTTTCATACTTGATGACTATAAATAATCCATAAGTTCAGACTTTTGGTGAAATTTCTATGCAAATATTATACTTATAAAAATGTTTTTATATATTGTCAATTTTATATAGTTAAAAATGTGCTATTTAAAGAAGTAATTTTTATTGACATTGTATGCATTTGAACTATATTACTTTATTTCTCTACTCAAAGGTGATTAAATTAACCAAGTAGAATTGTGCAATTTAAATATTTACATTATTAATAAGACTTGAAGTACATTTTTGTATATGTGGAATTATCACAGAGGCAAAACTCTCCATACAGTAGCCTCTGTGAAAAACAGATTGTGCAAGCGTAAAGAATTGTGATCATGTGATACATGGAATTATATTAGTTAAATGTTGTAATTCTTTAGCCAGGCCAAGCAAATTTTCTCAAATTTGTTAAAAAGGAGCCATAAACAAAAAAAATAACATAAAAGACAATATTTATTACCATGGGATAAGTCACATAAATAAATCTTATAAAAATATACACAAAAAAACTTATAAAGGAATATATTCCTAAGCCACATAAATGAGCCTTATACATATATGTACAGCAAGTTTGTTAACTAATTTGGAATCTATTTTAACAATAGTGCAGTTTGATAGTGATAATGATTTAACATTCACTTGTGGTGAATATAGTATCATCGTCACCATTTCCAATTATTGCCAATATGTTGCTGGATAATCTAGTTTCTCTGATCTATAGCCTCTTCTTCACATCATTTCAGAAAACTTTATTCCTCCATTTATCTCAAGCATGGTTTCCTTCTAAATCCTTTATAATTTTTTTAGGATCTAATTTAGGATATAAGGTATCCATCTATTATATCTTCTAATTACATGACTGTCTCAGCTTCATTACACTCTTAATTTTTTAACAATGTCAGTAATAGCCATTTGTTTTCATATCTACATATTTCTAGTTCCTTCATTGTCCTCTGTAATTTGTTGTATTTGTACAGAATAAAGTGAAATAAAATGAAAAATAAAAAGCCAAATTTCTAAAGAATAATCATTCTTTAAAAAAAAATAGTCAAAAAATACTATTATAAGATTTTATATTTCAATTTCTTCGGGTGACAACTCTTATACAGCAACATCTATCAACAAGAAATAAGAACTCAAAGATCAAATCAAGAAATGTTTCAATTTTTATTGCCTATAAATATCAGAGAAGCCATCTATCCAAAATTGCTGATAATTATGCCAGATTTAAAGGTTTCCTTTGCATAAATTTAAAACTCTGTAAATATGAAATAGATCGGAAAAACAATATTGACGCATACATCAGGGATATAACATCAAGAAAATTTACAACATGATAGAAAGATTTTATAGCAAACTTAATAAATCAGTGCAATCTTTTTCTAGCAAGGATTAAAAAAAATGAATATGCCTCATACATGTACCAAAGGTGGCTCAGAAATTAAAAACTATTTGTTCAGAAAAGTATGTTTTAGCTCCCTCCATTAAATAAACTGCTGAATAATTCAAAAGATAAACTGATCAAGGAAGCAGTTCATCAAATAATTTGTAAAATTAAGTGCAACAAAGCCGACTGTAAATATGCCTATTATGGAGTAACAAGGGCAAACTTGTCTACAAGACTGACCAACACAATTACTTGTATAATAGGGTCAAAAGTAGTAATGAATGCTGATCTATATTCTTAGAATATGAGCAACAATCAGGCCATAAATTTGATCTCTCCAAAGCGGATGTCATTTGCACTGAAAAGGAAAATATAAAAAGGGATCAAAGAAGCTTGGACAATAGCAAAGGATAAATTTGCTATAAATAAATAAGAAACCAGCATACATCTGTCAAAAAAGTGGGTGCTCTGAAGAACTTTATATATACTTGAATAACAAACAAAAAATTTAAATACAAAAATAGCAAGCAAGCACGCATTAAAACAATCCATAATAAACTTAAAAGAGCTATGATTATGATACAAAATGTGTTGAAAACATGCTAAAATTTACAAACATGTTTACCCTTTTCCTGGTTAAATGTCCTAATATTTACATATTTAACATTACAATTGTACAGAAAATTATATAAAAAGAATTCTAAACATGTATTGATTTATGCTGCTCAATCACAGTATATAATGTTATAAATCATCATCAATCACATCTTTAATTGAACTACAAAATTCAACCATCAGATATACTGGGATTCAAAAATAGCACAAAAAACCAACAGCAAATACTTAAGTTTTTGGCAATTATGAAAAAAATGTACCTTTCTCATTAAAATAATACATTGAGAAGCTAAAAGAAATAATTTTATTGTATAACGATGGATGGCGACAACATAGTGCAGAAAAATATTTGCCCTTTTGGGACAATATTTTATCAAAATAGATCATATATAAAAATCAGCTGAGCTAAATGCATTACTTGATGAGATATTGTAAATATCCTATTGCAGAAATTTGTTCAACTTCCTTGAAAAATTTTGGAAATTCATGTAAAAAAAAATGCTGCTTTTGTTTCATAACAACAATTCTAGTGTCACATAATCACCATTCTTTAAGCTTACACAATCTGTTTTTCACAGAGGCAAAACTCTCCATAAAGTAGCGCCACTCAGTGCAAACCAGAGTAATCAATGGATGCAGAAAGGTTTGTGCTGAAACCTGATGAGCTCAGCTTGAAAACATTATTGTTTTCATTTTGAACTTAAAGCTTTATAGTTAGCTAAAAAGTAAATGATGGATACTGGAGGGTTGCATTAGATCCTAAGATCTAGGTGCAGTATTCTTAGATCCAAAACTCCTCACTGCTGAAATCCACAAGCTAGAAACTAGTCTGGGGATAATGGAATTTTATGACCTTCCTGCATTCATTGATTACTCTGGTTTGCACTGAATGGCACTACTGTATGGAGAGTTTGCCTCTGTGAAAAACAGATTGTGTAAACCTAAAGAATGGTGAACAGGTGATATTTGATGGTTTAATACCAATCCTGCCCAAAAGGATTATGGTGACTATGGTTATTAAAGAACCAGACACCAAAAAGTATGAGTTCAGATCTATATAACTATACAAGCAGATGAGCTTAACTTGAAAACATTATTGTGTTTTCATTTTGGATTCAAAGCTTTATAGTTACCTAAAAGGTAAAAGATGGCTTATGGAGGGTTCCATTAGATCCTAAGATCTAGGTGCAGTGCTCTCAAATCCACAGTTCCTCACTGATGAAAGCCACAAGCTGGAAACTAATCTGGGGATATTGGATGAGTAGGCACTCGATTGGGATTTTATGCACAAACCTTCCTGCATCCATTGATTACTCTGGCTTGCACTGAGTGGTGCTACTGTATGGAGTGTTTTGCCTCTGTGAGAAATTCTAGTGATAAAAAAAGGCTAAAATAAACTTTACTGATTCAGAATTTGAGAAATTGAAGAATTAGGATGTCCACATTTTTTACACCATACAACCCAAAAATAAAATGCTTGATACTGAAATGATTGTGACTAAAATATTCAATTGTTATACTATTTATATTGTAAGAATATATTATTTATAATACTTCACTCATATACACTTTATTGCAATTAATTTTCTTAAAAACTTCTTTATTTTCTTACAGTTTTGACTGTCCAGCAGTCTTCTTCAGAGCTCCATCTTCCTTACAGTTGTTTTAATTTTAATTAAAGTTAAAACAACTGTAAGGAAGATGGAGCTCTGAAGAAGACTGCTGGACAGTCGAAACTGTATGAAAATAAAGTTTTTAAGAAAATTAATTGCATTAAAGTGTATATGAGTGAAGTATTATAAATAATATATATGATTATATGAAGATATGCAAAAAAAGTGAAGGAGAAAAATAAGAGTATATTGTAAGAACAGAGGTTGAAAGATTTTTGCCAATATACTGCAAGATGTGGTCTTACACCCCACCAAAAACCATTAAAACCATCCTTATCTAATTCAAACCCGATTCCTACAATAACATTCTGAACATATAATAGAAAGCAAGCTATATGTATAATGAGAATGCAAATCAAATGAAACTTACTACTAAAAAATGAAATTGGTCACAAGCACTGTAGCTGAGAGGCAATTAATTATTTCTATAATTTAATGTTTAATTATTTTAAGAATTAAACATTTAACAAACAGTATGATAAATACATAATATAAACTGAATTATAAAATTTAGAAATTAATACTGACCTTTGTTATAAAAACCTCTTGTCTATTGTTGTTTTTAATTTACACATTACAACAATACAAGGAAATAATGAACAAATTTAGATGCAAGCAAGAAAATAAATACTTAAAGAAAAGAAATAATAAACAATTTTTTTTTATATTAATCTGCCATATTTTATGTGAATAATAAACAATAATATAAATAATTAATTCAATGCATGAACATGAACCTGCTATTGAAAACATGAAATTCACATCAAAAAGAACAACCTTGTTTTGGTGATCATCAAAATATATAAGTAAATGACCTCAAAAATGAGATCAAAAACCAACGTACATTTTGTGAGCAGAAAAAAAAGTCGAACTTGTGATTTGAACAAAAAAGTCTGCAAACATCAAAGTAAAAACATTAATGATAATATCTCATTAGATACAAATTAAAGCTAGATTAAAAGCATACGGATTTAAACCCAGCCAACTATGGAATTTTGAATTAGAAATCCCCAAAACAGATTTTCAATATTTCAAGAGTATTTTCAATTTTGAGCAGGAGAGTAGATCAATTCTAACTTGAGATTTCTAACAGCAAATATTCTGCTTTTCAACAAACTCAATAACTTTTATCAACTACATTTATAGAAATACGTACAACCATGTGCTTCTAAAAGGGAAGTTACATCATGGAAAGAGATTCAGCACCCATGGAGTTGTAACTGCCAAAACCAAGTTTGATTCAACACAGCATTTATTCTTCTATGCTACGAACACCATCAACTTTACTATTTAGATGTGAAGCTGCAACTCAACATCTTAAAGCATACCATACAAAGAGGGAAATTCTGATCACCATCATGTGCATTCTAAAACACTTGAATCCCACTAACAGAAACATGAAATGGATCAATGAGGATAATATTTTTAGGACATTTTTCTTATGGCCTCTTAATTGATCTTAGGATGACTTATTTTTATTTTATGTATCAATATTTTTCTTTTCTTTGCTATAGAGTGAAGAGGAGGGGAGGTGTAATCTCTCGATAGATTATAAAAGGGAAAAGTATTATTAGCTTTATTTTTAAATTGAAATATAGGTTCAGGCATGAACTTGCTTGCGGATGAATTTAATCATCACCAGGGGAGAAATAAGATGTTACCTTATACATTAAATGCCAACACTTGTACAGTTACATTGTTATTTGTCATTTGTTATTATTAATCATTTCGTTATTTAGTTGTTTTTCAGTATATATGATTAATAATCTCTAATGTGAATGATCTTTCTTATCTTTGCAGAAACCAATCACAATAGAAGGGGGAATCCCATACCATCACCACATTATTGATATGAACTAATGAATAAATTTATTGGAGATAATGAATTACGATTCTGGGAAAGTTTAAATTATCAATCAAATATAAACATAAATAATAACAAGTTTTAATTTTATTTTTTTGTTAGTATTGAAATTGAATGATTATTCTTTGAAGGGAAATGGAAAGTGGATTAATAAATATTAACTATAATAATCAAAGAATATTTATCAATATCTAACCAAACTAAATTACGTTAATTGTGAATAAATTTGTTAAATATATGATTTTAAATTAATTACTGTCGTGTTTTTTCAACATTCAGTTCTCAATTTATCACATGCTTGCACATTATATATAGTGATATTCCCTGAAGTAGAATGTTATGTGTATTCTCCCTAAGCTTGAATTCTGGGATTAACGAAAGTTAAAGATGGAGAAGGGTATACAGGTAGATTTTTGATCTATGTTTGTGTGTTAATACATCATCTCCCAGGAATGACATAAGAGCGGACACGCGACTATATATTTAGATATCCTAGATATATTTCTCATCCTCTCTGATGGCCTATCAAGTCTACGGTCATGCAAGATCAGGACCCGTTCCATTACAATACTGATACTACAAATAAAATCTATTATAACATCCAGGTATCAACTGAATGTCATTAATGTCTCTTTCAAACTAATGCTAAAGAACTGAAAACCATTTATATTTTTTTTGCAAATAAAAATTTCTATGATAGTTTTTTTTTTCACCTTTTCTGAAGGAAATATACTTTTGTTTGCATATTTTCAGTTATACATTTTTAAAAAAGATAAATCCAGCAACATAATAATTGAAATGAATTATACTAGAAAAGTCTGTCATAAATAAAATTCTGTTTCTTGAATTACAAACTTAAAATAAATTAAAAAACCTAGACGACCATAGAGCAAAAGCAATTATAGTTTTTTTGAAGAAATATGCAGAAATGATATCTTTTCGAATAATTTCCATTTTGGAGTAGATATGTCTAAACAAGATTCCAAAATAGTAATTGCCAAAAAGTCCTTTATTAATTTCCAAAAAATCCCAATAAGTATTGGAAATTGAAATATGCTAAAGAATGGAATAAAATAGATGTGCAACAGAAGTGGCTTTTGTTATGAGTACATTTTTACCATTCTGAACCAAAAATGGTTTTGTGAATAGAAAGTGATGGATTTCTGATAATACAGAAGTTATTCTTGGGGAAGGTGTGAATATACTTGTCAAAAGTTCTGGCAACTTGGACCATTCCAAAATGTGTGCCCTTATTTGGGAATGTTGTTTCAATAATTGTTGGTAGAGGGACTCTTTTTAGTACAATCTTTTATCTTTGTGAAAATGTCAATTTGCAATAGCTGAGACTGCAAGTTTTTTTCCCCTAAAGAGTAGAACACTATCTAATCGATATACACATCCTCTCATTGACATAATGAACTGGAAGTACCAGTTTAAAGAAGATCAGTTTTATTAACATTATCATAGTGACATCCTTAACTAATTGTTTGATCCAAAAGATGCATATATATGTAACCTTTTTCTGCTAATGAGTTCATCCTATTAATAATAAATATCTTTGAAGAAAACTCACCCGGGCTACACTTTCTACAAAACAATGTAATTAGAGAAGATTTGAACATAGACTTTCAAGATCTTCAGCTATCCACTCCATTTTACATAAATGATGCACACCGATCACACACGTGAAAAAGATAAATGTTCAATATACCTATTTCGTGCTTAACCAGCACTCATCAGTTGATCCAGATCATCATTTCCCCACATATATATAATCAGTGCTCAATGTTCAAATCCCCTCTAATTAAATCTAAAGTTCAGTATGTACATTACACTTGTATTCAAAAACGGAAGTAATGTAATTAACCAATACTAAAGCACTTTCAATGAATGAAGTTGCTCAATTATCACACTAGAGGGTGTTTCGTGTTCAGTTGCACGACACCTGGTCATTATAGTTTAAATGGCAGATTTTTAGAAATATAAAGTTAAGAAATTATTTTACTGTTTAATTTGATATTACTGCCATATTCAAACAAGTCCACTCTTTGTGGATTGTCTGCACATGTGAATATTTAAAGTGTAAATGAAGTTGATTAAATTTTTGTAATTACAGAAAAACAATACATGTATAATCATCACCTTTCCTTATTTTCACTCTAGGAAATTTTAAATACATCATGAATATCTTTGGTTATTTAAAGATAGATTAGATTATGCAGGAAGGACTAAAATAAAAGGCTGCAGAAAAAAATTTGCTGTTAACTGAAAGAATATTCTTTGATTCCACTTCGAGGCCTTAAAGAAAACGAGCAGGGCAAATTCCTAATGTCCACTCCATACTTTCTTATCATTGCAACCGTTATTACTATGTGATTATTCGTATAGTATACGAACATAGATGAAATACTCACTAACATGCATTAGCCAGAATAATGGGTTTATTGATGTTTTACTTTTGAATTTAAGATCAAGAAACACCAAGGTCTTTCTTTTCCGTTGCTTGATAGTTCTTAAAGTGAAATATCAACTGAGTTTTCTTACAGGCGGAATGAATGTGCGTGTGATTGAATTTTTTTTAAGTAGATATTTATAATCATGACAGACAAAACTAAATTACGGCTCTTATTTCCAGGAGACTGTAAAGACACCAGGTGGCCAAAGCCAGAGGATTCTAAAAATTTTCTGATTGCGAACTTAGGTTAACTTTTGATGAAAACCTTTTATTTAGGGACTTACAACTGCAGATCATTTTCAAGTAAAGAAAAATTGTAAAATAATTATCTAATATTAAATGAAATATTATTGGATTTCATGAAGTTAAAAGGTGAAGAGATAATTGATTTTAAATGTGGACATATCCTGTATTACAAAAGCAAAAACATTAAAAGTACAAGAGAAATAAGATTCATTACAAATAAAAAATGGAAAAACATTGTGAAGACTGATGGTGTATCAGACAGAGGCAAGATTAGTTGTTCAACTTAATAGTATATCAAACGCAGATAATTCAGGTTTATGCCCCAACAAGTTAAGTTCTCACTGTGATGAAGAAGTAATTTTTATATGTATGAACAAAAGGCTTTTGATCAGACCAAACATTTTAGAATTGTTATGGTAGATTTTAATGTTAGAATTGGCGAACAGATAAAAGGGTTGTGAATAATGTTGATTATGGTGATAGAAATAAGAGAGGACGTAGACTTCTGAAGTTTGCAAAAAAAAAAAAAAAACTATATTATTATTTTTTTTGTGAAAAATGCTTAACAGAAATGGAAGAATTAAGATGAAGGTACAGGAGAATTGGATATTTTGATTAACAAAATGTGTATTTTAAGATTGTAATGTTCTTAATAAATTCAAAACAGGAAGTGATCATTGGCTAGTGAGATATATGTTAATGCAAAACTAGAGAAAAACAGTACTCATAGTTGATATTCCTAGTCTTCAAAAACATTCCAAATGAATTTAAATTAGAACTTGCAAATCATTTTCAAATACTAGCAGAATTTGAACACGATTCAGATTTGAATGAAATCAATAAGGAATATAACCGATACAGTTATAAAAACTGCAACTAAAGATATCTGGGACAAAAATCCAGCAAATGGCCAGTAAAAATTCTACTGAGGCAAAACAATTTATTAAGAAAACAAAAAATATGTATATAAAAATGTCAAATGGTGCGAAAAAGAGTTGATAATTATATAAGAAAATATAATTGTGAATTAGCAAAAAAATCTATAGAAGAGAATATTGTTAGGGAACATTTCTGCAACAAGAAAAAAAGATGAGAAATTATTATTAAAAAGAGATATCATGATATGTGTAGAACAGTTCTATTAAGAATTATATAATAATAAAAAACAAGGAAAAGTACTTCTTGCAACCACTATATCTTCTAACCTACCAAGGATATCAAATGAAGAAGGAGATATGCAATTAAATCAATGAAGAGAGAAAGCTCCAGGAAATAATGGAATTATGATCAATATCTTAAAAGGAGGTAAAGAAATAGAAAAATTTTGGCAAATTTATATACCAAATGTCTAAATAAAAAAGAAAAAAGATGTATAAGATAATTAGAAGAATGCAGTATTAATATTTTAAGAAGATGACAAAGATGTTAAAAATTACAGATCTATCAGTATAGGTTTTAAAATTTTTACAAAGATAAATTACAACTTGTCTACAGTGAACTTTGGATTTTAAGCAACCAAAAGAGCAAGCTTGATTTAAAAATGGTTTTAGTACAGTGGATCACATCTAAGTATTCAGAGAAGTTATGGAAAGAACCAATGAATATGAGTTGCCATTATGCTTTGGATTTGTAGATTATAAAAAGGCATTTGTTCTATAAGCATTTCTTCAGTAATAAAAACATTGCATAATTAAGGTACAAATCGAGGATATTGCCATATTCTGAAGTATATTTTAAAAAAAACAACGATTAGATTACTAGAAAGATTAAGATTGCACAAAGGCAAAACTCTCCATACAATAGTGTCACTCAGTGCAAACCAGAGTAAATCAATGGATGCAGGAAGATTTGTGCTTAAAAGCCCTATCTAGTGCCTACTCATCCTAGCTTGTGGCTTTCATCAGTGAAGAATTAGATCTGAGAGCATTCCACCTAGATCTCAGGATCTAATGCAACCCTCCAGCGGTCATCTTTTTAGCTAACTATAAAGTTTTGAGTCCAAAATGAAAACACAATAATGTTTCCAATTCAAACGCATTACCTTGTATAGTCATATAGATCTAAACTCAGTTCAGCATCCATACTTTTTGGTGTCTTTGCTTCTTTAATAACCAGTCACTATAATCCTATTATAAAGGATTGGTATTAATCCACTAGGCATCACATGATTACCATTCTGCATGGTTACACAAGCTGTTTACACAGAGGCAAAACTCTCATACAGTAGCACCACTAAGTGCAAGCCAGAGTAATCAATGGATGCAGGAAGTTTTGTGCTTTAAATCCCTATCTAGTGCCTACTTATCCAATATCCCCAGACTAGTTTCTAGCTCATGGCTTTCATCAGTGAAGAGCCTTGAATCTGAGAGCACTGCACCTAGATCTTATAAGCTAATGCAACTCTCCAGAAGCCACCTTTTATCTTTTTAGATAACTATAAAGCTTTGATTTCAAAATGAAAACACAACTATACAAGCTAATGATCTTGAATTGAAAGCATTATTGTTTTCATTTTGGACTCGAAGCTTTATAGTTAGCTCAAAAGATAAAAGGTGGCTTCTGGAGGGTTGCATTAGCTTCTAAGATCTAGGTGCAGTGCTCTCAGATCAAATGCTCCTCACTGATGAAAGCCACAAGCTAGAAACTAATCTGAGGATATTGGATGAGTAAGCACTAGATAAAGATTTTAACCATAAACCTTTCTGCATCCAATGACTACTTGCACTGAGTGGTGTTACTGTATGGCAACTTTTGCCTCTGTGTAAACAGCTTGTGTAAGCAGAAAGAATGGTGATCATGTGATGTTTAGTGGTTTTAAGATTAAGAAGTGTATAACAAGTGACTTCATATCTCTAAAATAATTTACAGGTTTTACTAGAAATATTTTGTGCATTAAAATGGCAAGCTAAGTTAAGTAAAAATAAATGCATTTAAGTCATCTATATTTTGCAGATGATGTAATTGTTTTTGCAAATAATGCTTTTGAGTTTCAAGAAATATTGCAAGTTATCAGATGAAAATAAGTAAGTAGACAAAAGGGCAATATAAAAAGATTAAAGTAATGTTTAATGGATTTTCTCAAAAAAAAAAAAAGATGGTTAAAAACGACTAAGAAGTTAACTATAAATACCTTGATCAGATCGTTCCTATAGATGGTGACATAATAAATGAAATTTATCATAGAATTAAACTTAGTTGGAATGCTTATGGTAGAAATAACTTATTATTAAAAAAAAATATGCCTATGTTTTAAAAATATTACTTCTTACTTATGGATCTAAACTTGGACACTTTAGACAATAGCAATACAATAGATTCAGATCACTCAACAATTATGGAAAGATGTGTTATAAGTAATAAGGAAAGATTATGAGAGAGAAAACAAACAAATGTTAATGAAATCATTGAAAGAATTAAGAGACTGAAGTGGAGCTGAGTTAGACATATTGGTGAAAAA
The DNA here is from genome assembly GCA_028023455.1 of Epiperipatus broadwayi. Taxonomy (NCBI): domain Eukaryota; kingdom Metazoa; phylum Onychophora; class Udeonychophora; order Euonychophora; family Peripatidae; genus Epiperipatus; species Epiperipatus broadwayi. The sequence continues at coordinate 5,168,535 of JAQFVV010000030.1, read as the reverse complement.
GATAATAGATGGACAGCTGAAATCTCAAACTGGATTCCAAGAGATTGTAAAAGACCTAGATGGGTGGATAAAACAAAAAAGTATGTTTGGGTGATGTGGAGAAAAAAGATTAGAGATCGGGTAAGGTGAATTGTACTTGGAGAGACCATCCTGCAGTGGATCGATAATGGTTGAAAATGATGTGATTTATAATTGCTTCAAAGCAAAGACTTTTCAAATTAATAAAAAAGAACATTTGTCTTACAAATTTGACTACTATAGATATAGAAAGAGAAATATGTAAAAGTTTGGATATGATGTACATTGTGAAATAATCAATAAAGGAAGTCATATATAGTGTGACATTGCTTTTATGAGCTTGTATTTTCAAATATGTAATACCAATAGCTCAAACAAGCTCTTAATTGATAATGTGGTAAGAGAAAAATATTTAAAAATTTCTGTCTAGAACATTCCTCACTGAGGTAAGCCAAAAACTCTAAACCAATTGGTCTGAGGATGGGAAATGTTCTAGATAGATTTTACATATTTTTCTTTTACCACACTTATCAATTAAGGGCTTGTTTGAGCTATTGGTACACTCCCTATATTACATATTGTGAAATAATTTGTATGTATGAAAGAATACATTTCTAAGCGTTGAAAATAAATATTTTTAATTCCCCTTTCATAAGTTTCCATTTTCTTTGTGATAATTTATTCGAAACGATTCATCTATCTTTCCAATCTAATAATGAATCAACAACATATCCAAGACACGCATAGATCTACATTCTTCCACCCATCCCTCTAGCATCAGGGAGAAACAATCAACTACAAATTAAATCATTAACCTAACTTGAATAATGATATATAACTCAGGGCGTGTGTAAGACTTATGCAATACTTGGATCATCGGAGATTAACAAATAGATAAACATTAAAAATATCATGTATACAGATAATAAATAGAAGTGACTGTTTAGTTTATATTAAGAATAGATACTTTAATAAGGATATTAATAAAATTGGAGGTTTTATTCTCCGCTATTCCCAAATAACACATTTCCAAATCTTAAATAAAAGCACAATATTGAAATCTAAATTCTTTAGGGGTAAGAAAGTAGTTTGCCATCTAAACCCACCTTAATATTTACTCATTTAACATATTTTGCGTGAGCAAGCTCGAACGACTTTACAATAATTTATTAAAAACTCAACGAAATTCTACAATATTATTTCATTTAGTCCGGTCCCAGGAAATCAATCCGAAGCTAGTGATGCACAAAAAAAATCTAATTTACATTGAAAGTAATGATGTTATCCCCAACCCATCATTAACAGAAAATTAAAAAGACTTGGTTTGCTGTCAAATGCGAAAGACTAAGTAATTGTTGATGATTGCTGATGCATAGCAATCTTATTAATGCCTGGAAATAAAATTAACCAGATGATCTGAATTTGCGTGAAGTTGAACATGAAAGCCTAAAAGAAAAACAAAACTGAGAATACTTATGCGCATTCACACAAAGACAAAATTTCAGGTGAAAGAGCGTAATGTCAGCCAGCCTAGCTCAGCTAGCTAAACATTTAGGTAAATCCATCATATCCTGAGACAATCAAAGGACATTTAAATAAATTGGGCAGCCATGATAATCCGGGCAAATAAAAGATTTTTTTTTTGATCTTTCGAATCCGAAGGTAAACTGAGCAATAAACTCGCATGACAACAAATCAACTCTAGCCACCCTCCCAGCAGAAAAACGAATATATAATATAAATTTCCCAAACTAATTAGAGAATTAATGAAATAAAAGCAGCACTAAAATAGAAACAGGATTTTCCAAAACCCAGACTCGGCAGTACTACATCGCCGATTCTTTGAAGTCTAATGACGTCAAATAATTTGATTTTAACCAAAGCTTGCATACACCCGACAACCCATAGGTTTAACGCAAACTTATTTTATAAACCAGAAATCTTCTCGATAAAGCGAGACTAAAAGAAATCCTTATAAATACTTTAATAAATAATTTGCCCCGTACGCTTGATTTAAGACGTTTTATAATTTCCCTTCCCCTTATATTTTTAATAAAATATCTCTTATAGTTCTCTAACGTAAGAACGAATAAGCTTTATTGAGGAGATCAAACTGGCAAACTATCGAAACAGACATATAAATGGTAATAAAAAAACATTAAAATATACCTCTATAGATAAATATTAATACCGCATAAATAATAAGCAAAATATATTGTACAGATTTTATTTAAAAAATGAGGAATAACGAAGGAAAGCATGGAAATTATAAAGAATGACCGAGGGTTAAATTACAGAGTATAGAGTTATATTGATTAAATTACATTATAGGACATCAAAGATTTTATACTAATAAGACAAATGAAGATTTACGAGAACAAAATGGAAGGTAAAAAGTTCGTGAGGAGTATTTTAAAATGTTACCGGCACCGTATTTTGGGTCTTGGCGATAGTACAATTTCCACGACGCCTTGCTTGATTTGCCGACAGGAAATTCATTTTACAAGTAGCGTGTTTGGTCTGTGAAGTACCAGTACAGACCGCAGGCAGACAGTTCAACAGTTCAGTTCACTTAAAAACACTAGTCTTTGGCATTCTGCTGGATAGAGGCCCCAACGACAGGCAAAGCCGCCGTACATGGTCTAGTATGAAAAAATTGTCTATTCAACAAAATATAATCTGATTTCTTTTCTTTTGGTCTCCCCACTATTTATACTTTTCAGCCAAAACTCACTCTACTGTATTTCGTATCATTCAATCTCGACAAGCCTCCGCTCTCCTTTGTTTCAAAACAATTTTCTTTTTATAAAATCAAACTTTTAAGATTTTGTAATCTAATTTTGATTTAACTTCTAATTTCTTATTAAGGAGGCCATATTTAATTGCCCCGAAACGAAACTCTAATTTAAAATTAATTAATTCAGGAATGTTGGAAGGCTTATCTAAAATGAACCACACGAAATATTTCAACATAAATAAAAATATTATGTGTTTTTTTTATATAAAAAGTTTAATTTTAGCTTTAACAGAACCCTGCATTAATTTATACATATATGTTTACCACACATACATGCCTATTTCATAAATTACGACAAGATATTTTTATGAAAAAATAGTTTCTTAATTGCATTTACTTTAATAAATTATTTCTATTTAATGCAAAATTTTGTTAAATACTTTTCTACATACAGGAACCAGGTTTGAAATACAGTTGGTTTATGTAAGGCTGTGAAGCATGGATCTGACTTCCAGATCCATTGCTTAAATTGTAAAAAGTATTTTTCAGATAAAATAATAAATTCTTTACAACAGCTATATAAATATCAATAAAAAAATTGTATACATTAAAAGCCTTTTTCAGCACTTGATTTGGTGCCCTTTTCAAGTGTTAATAATCTATTTAACATTAACAAACTATTTCAGACATGAAACCATCTAGTGTTCAATAATGAAATTAAAAAGAAACAATAACAATATAAATCATTAAAATAAATCAAAACCCTCATATATAAATCCAGTAATTACTAAATAACTGAATATATCATAACAATACAATAAATAAATTACATGCATTTTTTTTCTTCAGATAAACTGCATTTGGGAATCGTTTACAGTCACAGCAGTGGTCATATGGTAAGAGGTAACTCACCTAAGGTCATTACTTCCTGAAATAGTTTTCCATTTCTGCCTTGCATTATACAGCTTACTCAGCTAATAAAATACAATTTTGTGAGAACTCAACCGTTGGTTAATTTTAATCACATTTACATATCGTTATTACTATCATTTTACTATTGAATAAATAATATTTAAACACAAGCATAATATATACACTTTAAACTAGATGTAATTAGAAGGGATATGAATAAATAATTTATATTTACTTCATGGCTTGAACAGTATTCACAGCATACAATAATATGAAATTGGAGTAAAAAAAGTGTTACCAATTTCTTTATGCTGATACCAAAAATTCCTACATTTTATTCTATTAATATATAAGTTTAAAAATCAGAAGTTGAATTTGATTTTTAAAATTTAGCTTAATTTTCCGATGATAATCTGGACCAACTGATGATTGCTGGTTTAGCATGAAATACGTATATTGGTGATTATTTATCTTTTCAACATATGTATGTTTAAGTGTATCAGTGTTATTAGATGGAGTGGAGAGTGGTGGGTCATGTGAAAGTCTGTGCTCATACCCTAATATTACATATTAGCTAGCATAATTTCAATCTCAAAATGAACTCAAATATAGGGTGTCAGTGAATAGGAAACTTAAATTATCCCCGATATTGCAACATTGTTAAACAAAAAAATTTCAATTGAAAATAAGTTTATTTTACATCTGAACATTGATGCAAACATGGAGTATACAGAGATGTAAATTAAATGTTGATACAAATAACTAAGACTAAAATTAAAATCTCATTTATAGAAAATAAAACGATGGGGAAATTCCCTTTCTCTTTCTATATATAATAATTATACTAATAAAAGAAAATGCACACAATATTTTGCTATAAAGCTGCTTTAATATTTCAACTAGCAGACTGGCTTTCATCAGAAAGCACCGCAAAATGGGTACTTCCAGAATTTAAACATAAAAAAATTACAAACATTCACATATCAGATAACAAAATTAATTCCTCCCTATAGGCTAAATTTTTTTATAAATTTTTTAAAAAAATTTTCCTTACAAAATCTCGTAACACATTCCATATAAAACAATTCTTATCAATCAACCAACTGATAAATATCTTGTTATTGTTTTAAAATAACAAAAAAACAGTAATTACATTTTTTAAGTGTCATAGCATCGGCCGGGACGCAAGCCCGCAACCCAGGCAACTGCCTGCAAGTGCAAGGCAGTTGCGCTGACCCCTCGACCACCAATGCAAGACAGTAGTTACATTTTTAACTTAATACACTGTACAAGCTTACACACATCTGCACATAATATATAAGGGATTCGAACTCAGACTTTCACATGACCTCAACTCTCCATGCCATCGCATATTGCTGATTCACCTGATCACACACATATTGGCTATCTTAATATAAAGCTGAGCACTGATTGCATATATGTGTGGAGATGGTAATCTGGACCAACTGATGAGTGCTGGTTTAGCATGAAATACGTATATTGATGATATTGGTGATTATCAGGTGGGTTAGCAAAATGAGATGGCATGGAGAGTTAAGGGTCTTGTGAAAGTCTGAGTTCGAATCCCTAATCACATTTTTATATAATTCTTATAAAATACATATAAAACTTTACAAAACCCCACAAAAATAAAAACCTTTACAAACATAAATTAAAAATTATTTTAAGACATGTATGCACAATATAAATGACTAGAACAATTACATACAACAAAACTTTGTACAAAAAATTGCAATTAGACCACGGAGATTGAAATTATTGATACAAACAAGTTTAAATAAACTTCTTTAAACAGGTAAATAAAACCTATTTTGAATGCAGACTGATATAGTCAATTATAGCATTACAAACTGCAATTATAATTCTCAAATTGCACCCAAAGTATTAATTAAATAATAAGTGTAATAATGTTCAAGGCTAAATGGGTTTATAAGTAATCATTAAAAACCAGTCAACACTTAGACAACACCAAATATCAAATCAAGAACTTCAAACTTGACAACAGTTTGAAGTTGTTGATATTTGGGATTGCCTAAGTGTTGACTAGTTTTTAATGATTACTTATAAACCCATTTAGCCTTGCACATTATTACACTTATTATTTAAATATACTATTATATATTAAAAAATCACTATACTTATTTTTTTACTAGTCCACATATAAAATAAAAAACCAAGTAATAAAGCAATAAAAAATAGAACACTAAAAAGTTCTATAGGAAACAAATCCCTAATAAACTAGGTAATTCAAGGATGTGATAGTACCTATATTCACATCATAAGGATGTAACATCTTAAATTTAAAAATAAAAAATCTTTCCGTCTGCTTCCCCTCTCTCTCTCATGGAAGAAAAAATATCATCCAATATAATCACTCTTAAATCAATTGAGTGATCAGGTAAATTAAAATGTTTAGAAACTGGTCTGTATTTTTATGTAAAACATCAAACCCATAATTAGTTATTCTAATATGTAGATTGTGTTGACTCACATATGTTATGACTCAAGCACCTATTACATTACATTAAATATACTAAATTCACACTTTTATAATTGACATAGTTGGGGATACCCCATTTAAAATCATGAATGGTATTCCCCTGAACCATCTTTGTAACAATATGTTTGCATGTTAGAAAACTCTTATCGTCACATGAAAAACATTCCTTTTCTGACACAAAATTAGTACTAAAAGATATCCTTACGAGTCTATCCCTAAATGTCCTATATCTACGATCTACTTTAGGTGGATAGGGAAAAACAGATCTCAGATAATTTCAAATTTAATATATTAAAATGTTTCCATAATATTCGGTTAATATTAGGTAAATCATCATTAAAGGTAAGAACCAGTGGTATACCTATCAATTAACTATTTCTTTTCTTAGACAGAAGTTTCTTTTCATCAACTCCTGAAAATTTTACTACTGCCCTATCTAACAGAGCTTTAGGATATTTTATATTGATAAATTTATTATACAAAACCTTATTATTTTGAAGAAATCCCTCATCACTGCAAATTCTTTTAATCCTTAAAGAGTGACTGTAGGGAAGAATAATCTTTAAGTGTTTAGGGTGATTGCTATAAAAATGTTTTACATGATATAGCACAGCTATGGCATCTCTACCAGGAAGAAATTCGGCGTCATTAAAATTAATCTCATTCACATTATATGAATAATTACCATAAAAAAAAAAAACAGAAAAGCACATTTCTCAATTTGAATATTTGAAAAATAGATAAAGAAACTTAAATTTATTGCATTTTGATGGTATTGCCAGTTTTCTCCAATAACTGTAGTTAAGAAAATGTTTCATAGAAGACTTTTTAAACATATTTAAAACTGATATAGCAGAAAATAAATTTTTATTAAATTGAAAGCTTTAGATAAAGCACAAATTACATTATCGTAAAAGAAATTTATTTAATTACATGCTAAAGCATATAAAAGTGTATTGTTACAGTATATACATTATATAAAATAACATTTTATACAGATAACTAACTTTTATTTTGCATTACTTCAATCATCTAGTTAAATTCTATTAGAATAGCCTAGTTAGTCAGAGAAATATCTTAAATGATTAGTAATAATCATTATTGTACTTATCTGGGGTGGATGGTGTCAAGGTTGTGAGTGGAGTGAGTTTGACAATAGTAAATAAAAATGCAACAATCTTAAATTCAGTATTCATAAATCTAAAGGTCACTGGTTCACTTTCCATGCTAGTTGTTACAGGTCAAATCAGTGATAGGTGAAGAGGATATTACTATTCAAAACATTGTTTCATGTTAACCTGCATGTTATTACTGATGATTGAAGGTATTTACAAAAGTATAACTAATCATCATCAAGTCAATGCTAATCTTGGGCATAATATTATAAAGAGCAACCATCAATATTTCTTGCTGCACCATGACCATAAGTGCTAAAATAACTGCAAAAGTAAAGGATATGTACAATATGCTAGGATCATTATATCAGTGCTGATCTTCATTAATGGTTTGGACTGTTAGGTACCATGAATGCATTGATCATAAATAAATTAATCATAACTACCAACTATAAATAATGTTAGTGAACTTTATGTGTACAAACATCCATATACCATTAAACCAGAACTAGTTCGGAAATTGTAAGGACTCTGTACCATGAATGCATTGGTCATAAATAAATTAATCATAACTACCAACTATAAATAATGTGAGTGAACTTTAAAAGTGACTTTCATTACTTTAATGCCATCTCAATAATTCTAAAGAGACCATTAAACCAGAACTAGTTCGGAAATTGTAAGGACTCTGATAACTATAACGCAAGATAATACACAATATAGTACTTAATTTACTTTAATATTAAATAACTTCGCTGGAGTAATTTAAAGTAATGATTAATAAATTTATTGATTAATTAGAAATAAACAAATAACAATAATCAAAAAAATAATAATTCTTTACAACAGCTATATAATCAAATAATAATTTTATACATAGAAAGCTTTTTTCAGCACCTGCTTTAGTGCCCTTTTCAAATGTTACTAAACTATTTAACATTAACGAATCACCTGACATAAAACCATCCAGTGTCCAATAATGGAATTAAAACAAACAATAATAATATAAATAATTAAAACAAATCAAAACACTCATACATAAATTGAATAATTACAAAACAATTGATTATATCATAACAATATGTTAAACAATATTTCGTGCATTTTTTAAAATACAATTATATATATCAACCTATATAATTTTCCACTCATTTTTAATCAAGCAATTATTAACCAAATTTGTAAAAGTCTTATAAATATTCATATAATTAGTCAAATTATTTTTAATACAATATGTTTCATATATTTGTCTTCTTTTTGGATCTTTGATGAAATTTAAATATTTAATACTTTTTGTAGCATCTATTCTACGGCCATATTTCAAGTAGTGAATATATAATGCAGACCTATCATCTCTTCTTTTAATAGCATTATTATGTTCTTTGACTCTTATTTCTAATTGTTTTCCAGTATGCCCAAAGTAAGTCATTTTATAAATTTTGCATGTAACTTTATATACAATTCCTTTTTTGAACTGTAAATCATCTCAACCTATAATTACCTATTGATTGATCAAGATTTTTACTATTTGACCAGCCAATATTTATATTCTCATCAATATATTTTTTATTATACCTTAAAGTATTATAAATCCTACGATAATATGAAAGTTTAATCCATTTCTTACTTGATTCATTATTACCATTATCAATACCATTATTATTCTCAAACATTTTACCATCTACCATAGATTTTTTAGAAGTAAAAGATATATTGCTAATAGTTTTACAAGGCTACTTTTTTCCCCCAATTTTCTTTTACTGAATATGTGTTAGTTGTCAAGGATTGTATTTAAAATTTACATTCTTTTTATTATTTAAAAAAAAATTTTTTTTTTTCTGTAAAAATTTTAATTATATTTAAATTTTATTTATTATATAATATATCTTTTATATTTTTTCTTGTAATTCAATAGATAGGGAAGGTTCATTATGCAGTAAAGATTATAAAAATATAACTACAGATTGCTAAGCGGTAAATCTGTAAAGTAGTTACAATTTTATCTTTCCTGAATAGTCAATCTTCCCTATCTATCTATTTTTCTTATATATATTAAGTAGTTATTAATACAAAAATAAAATAAATACATGAAATATCTCAAGTTGGTGGCCTGAAATCCCTAATAGTCTCCAAAATCATCACAAATGAATCTTCTTTAGGCAGATGATGCCACATAAATTCAGCTAAACAAGAATCCAAGTGTCTTCACTTCATTCGCCAATGTTTTTTGTTTTGTCTTTTTCCCAATGTTTTGCATATGCTGAATTAAAATAAAGTATGACAATCCAGAGCATGTAGTTATTTAAATGTTATGATATAAATAAAATTAAAAAAAAAATAAACTTTTTGAATAAACTTAACAACTAACATATATTCTGTAAAATAAAATTAAAGAAAAAAAATTGTAGACCCCTGAAACTATACATTAAAAAAGGGCTGCCAAGCTTAGTAGATAATGCACAAGTACTGATCTCAAAAGTTATTAAATAATAATATTTTGGTAATACATAAAAAAATTAATTCATAGTACACTTCAAATAGACTCAAATTGACTTTTGTTAAAACCTTCCATAGTAATTTTGATACTATTAATATCACATAATATATTAAAGCTATACATTTACTTTATTTTTGCAGATAACAGGATTGTTGTGCCTCACCTTTAATTGTTTTAAAAGATATGTCTTTCATATCTATGAGAGTATTAATCAGTCATATTAATTACTAAGAAGAATATCAAATATTCATGTGATGTGACGCACTGTGACTTCTCCTTATATGGAGTCAGGAATCTCTCAGCAACTATGCCCAGAGAAATCTGTTAGCCACTTTACCTTCCCTTTCCATTCCCCACCCTAAGTTTTCTCATAATCAGCTCCATCCCATTTCCACAACATAATCTTTGTCAACTCCATGGCCTTCATATCTAAATCCCCCTTATTTTTCCCCAAACCTAGCATAAAAACCAATAACTCACTTTCTGTATAATCACTTTGTTCATATTTAACCTTCCATAACTTCATTATTTGTACCTTTCTGCTTCCAAACATTTACATTGAAGTAACAGATGCCTAATATTTTCTATGCCTTCTTTACACAACTTACAGACTAAATCACCCATATTTTTCCATTTACGTGTATATTCCCTTATTTCTAAAGATTCTGTTCAAGCCTTAAACAATAAACTACTTTCATTGCTATTATCATAAATTAACTCACACTCAATGTTCTGTTTACTTCTATATATACTTAAACTCTTTTTACTCTCCATACTAGTTCTCCATCTCTTCAACTCCCTATTCTTGATTAATACATCTATTCTTTTATCCCATTTCTTACCACTATAACACTCAATAATCCTCCTAACATAATCATCCCATATTTTATAGAAGTATATTGATATAAATTCTTTATCCAAATCTTCTGCATACCACGTTACTTTTCTCACCCATCTTGTTGCCTGCCCTTTACTCGTAACCCAATTAAATACTATTTTGGCTATTCTTTTATTATCCACAAACTGTAATCTACCAAACATTTTCATTTTGCTTTTTGCATCTCTCATATAAAAACTTGACCATCCCATTTCTCCTTGAATTGTCTCCTTTGCTGTCCACACATCTGCATCTAATGCATGTCTTCCTACTTCCCTTTGTACTTTTTCTAAGTAATCTAACACCCCTCTACTAACACATAACACATCATTGCCATATGTTAATCCTGCTACTGCCACTCCCTTCCATATAATTCTAGCTATATAATATTTATTATATAAACAGTTAATTTCTTTATCAATCCCTTTTTTTTCTTCATTTATCAATTTTTTCTCCCATTCATCCAAGCAATTTTTCTGATTACTCAAGATAATTCCCAAATAACTGTATCTATTCACAACACTTAACTTTATATCCCCCAATAAAAAATCTTTGTCTTCTCTTTCCCTAGTAGTAACCATCATTATATTTGATTTTTCTTCAGTAAATTTAATCCGCACCTCTTTATCCACCCTTGCACATGTCCTCAGCATAACTTCCATATCTTCTATTCTTTCTGCACACAAAAAGACATCATCCACAAAAAAAGACCTGACAAAGTATATACTCCCTTGTCACCTATTAACGGTATCTCTATCCCTCTTCCTAGTCTTTCTATTGCTCTCTCCATTTCACTCAATTACAACAAAAACAAAATAGGTGACGTAGGGCATCCTTGCCTTAGTCCTACCCAATTTTTAACTTTAACTGATTCTATATCCCCTAATTGATAAGTATAGTAATTATTTTCATATAATTTCTTACTAATATCCACTAAAGCTTCATCCATTCACAAATTTTCTAAACTTATCCATAATCTATATCTATTTACTCTATCATATGCCTTCTCTATACCTATAAAACTTCCTACTCATATCCATAATCTCTCCTATACGCCTATGGGATCTAAAACCTCCTTGCATTTCCCCCACTATATTATTTTCTTCCATCCATTTTGCAACTCTTCCAGCCACCATATATGAAAAAACTTTATATAACACTGATGTTACCGCTATCAGTCTATAATTGTTTAACTTTCTATGATCCTTACCCTTTCTCCTTTAAATAATAATCTTACTCTTGTATTACTCCAACTACCCGGAAAAACTCTCTTCTGTGCCATCTTATTAAAACATGATAATAGCTTTACTTTTGCCCTATATTCATTACCATCTCTGCTGCCCATCTATCCAAACCTCTTGCCTTTCCACTTTTTAATTTCTACCCTGCCACATTCAGATCATTTTCTGTAAACCTAATATTCCCATTACTATATGCTTTCATATTTTCTATCTCTCTGTCCTTCACATATAACATCTTTTCTATACCCATTACATACCTATTCAAGATTCTTTTAATTCTCTAGAGCTACACTCTATTCCCTCACCATCTAGTAATGCTATCTATTTCCTACATTTCTCCTTTTAATGTAATTCCAAAATTTTTTACTCCCATCTCTTCCACTTTTATTAATATCCTCCAACAATTTACTATTCAATTTCATTCTCTCTATATAATTATCTACTTTAGCTAATTTCTTTTCTAAGTACTTTTCTCATTTAGCATTAATATCTTTTTCACTTTCTTTGTTCTTAATAGCACACATATTCGCTGCATGCTTTTTTCATATCTTTTACACTTTTACTAACTCTCACTTTTTATTACTTTTATTTTTCTGAATATTCTCACATAAAACCTTATTTGTCACTTTTTCTATTTCATCACACTAGTCCTTATACTCATCCCCAACCAACTCTTCTATGGTTTCTTCAACTTGTATTTTATACTCTTCCAACTTATTCTTATCATTCACTCTCCATCCACATCTTTCACTATTGTTTCTACTTCTATTTCTATTCTCCATCACATTACTAACCATTTTGATTACAAAGAAATTATGATGAATGCTACCTAGTGAAAATGATTAATATGTATAACTATTACTTAAGATCATGATGGTTTATTAAGAATTTAGTCTAATATTGGTCAAGAAAATAATGTATAGCCCTGACAAAAACTGCAAAAATGTCCAAACTTAGCCAACTTTTAAACTGCATTAATAAATATATACACCTGGATCTCGTTTTACGCGATAGATAGGTTCCTCAGAAAACATGTGTAAAAGAAATCGCACAAAAATAGATGTAACTTACCTTGAAAAAGGGGGGATACGGACTGTGATTTTTCAAAAATCGCATAAAAGCAAAGCACCAATGTAAAATTACTTTAAAATTCGCGCGCAAAAAAATAAGGAAATAAAATATGACTAATAAAAAATTTCAAATTTGAAAAAAGTTGATACATGACAAACTTTTTTTAACTATAATATTTAATTTTATTCAAAACAATATATTTTTATGCATAATTTACAGTATAGTAATTTACATTTTTTAATACATGTTTTAATTATTATCACTATTTGCCGATAAACAGGTTCATTTGCAAACTGGTAAAAAATCAGATTCTTCACAAGAGGAAATACAACTAACGCCAACTTCACTCTCATGTTGTGTTAATGGTTTTCTGGTGACAACGTAACTAGTAATTAATCTTTGAGACGATGATTTATTAATTGTTTATGAAACTCGCGATATCCAGACATATAACCATTTAGCTCTCGGAATTTAAGAGCACGTTCGTGATTAGTGTCATTAATAAAAAATAATTTGCCAACTGATTAGAAAGTTGAAGACCTTCTCGAATCATTTTTGCAGTGAAAGGAACAGGTTCCACTTCTGTTTCATTATCTTTTTCTACACTGCTGGGAAAAATTTAATTAAAACTAACAACTAAAAATTAAATTCTTATTTTTGTCTTTAATTTTCAATTCCGTTTAAAATTCAAATTTCGTTTCACATCACATTAATTTCAGGTCGCCTTAAGTAATTTTTAAATTGTTAATTACAATTAAAAATCAGATTTTAATTTTTAATTGTCAAATTTAATTGTGCCCACTGTTATTACTCAGCTTTTAAAAATAAACTTGTGGACACTAAATGATTAATAATTGATTACGTTCTTTTTTAAAAAGCAAAAACAGAATGTGATTTAAAATGCAAAATTAATAGGCGCATTGTTTGAACAAATTTACATTATAATCTTGTAAAATTTAATGTGTGTACATAAAATGTGGAAATCATGATTTTAATTTCATTATTGCATAAAATCTTACTATTATAAAGCACTGAAAATATTGAAATTATTAAGATGAAAGTGGAATTCCAATTATGTGCTATTACTTTCAATATGACGTAAGTGCATGAAATTTATTATTTAAAGTAATAGCGCATTATCGGAGTTCGATTTCCGAAGAAACATGAATCGCGTAACTTCAAAATCACGTTAAATAAATCCGCGTAAAACGAGACCCAGGTGTATATATAAAGTTGTTTGTACACTGTTATAGCAAAAAAAGAATGAAATAAGATTCTATTAATATTTTAAATCCTTCATTATACTGATTCCAGTTAAATCTCCTTAAATTCCATTTTGAGACCGATTGATTTTCAATTATGGGAATGTTAATTTCAGGAATGATAAGATTTAATTTATGTTTATTATATGAAAATAAATTCATTATTAATGATCATCAGGCAATGATTTAGAAACTGAATCTTCTTGTTTGACACTGCAGCATATGTTTAAAGCCTTAAAAGTATTTTCAGCACATATATAGAAAGACTTGCATGAAAACTGACTTTCTAATGAAAATAAAAATATTAATGCAAAGGAAATAAGTTTTGGAAAATACACATTGTTAGAAGAATGAGATAAATCTCATGAAGTGCAATTGCATCAATGGTGCATTTATAAAGAATCTCCATTTTTATAATGAGATAAATCTCATGAAGTGCAATTGCATCAATGGTGTATTTATAAAGAATCTCCATTTTTTATAATGAGATAAATCTCATGAAGTGCAATTGCATCAATGGTGTATTTGTAAAGAATCTCCATTTTTATAATGAGATAAATCTCATGAAGTGCAATTGCATCAATGGGGTATTTGTAAAGAATCTCCATTTTTATGAGATAAATCTCATGAAGTGCAATTGCATCAATGGGGTATTTGTAAAGAATCTCCATTTTTATAATGAGATAAATCTCATGAAGTGCAATTGCATCAATGGTGTATTTGTAAAGAATCTCCATTTTTATAATGAGATAAATCTCATGAAGTGCAATTGCATCAATGGTGTATTTGTAAAGAATCTCCATTTTTATAATGAGATAAATCTCATGAAGTGCAATTGCATCAATGGTGTATTTGTAAAGAATCTCCATTTTTATGAGATAAATCTCATGAAGTGCAATTGCATCAATGGGGTATTTGTAAAGAATCTCCATTTTTATGAGATAAATCTCATGAAGTGCAAATGCATCAATGGTGTATTTGTTAAGAATCTCCATTTTTATGAGATACATCTCCTGAAGTGCAATTGCATCAATGGGGTATTTGTAAAGAATCTCCATTTTTATGAGATAAATCTCATGAAGTGCAATTGCATCAATGGTGTATTTGTAAAGAATCTCCGTTTTTATGAGATAAATCTCATGAAGTGCATTTGCATCAATGGTGTATTTATAAAGAATCTCCATTTTTTATAATGAGATAAATCTCATGAAGTGCAAATGCATCAATGGTGTAATTGTAAAGAATCTCCATTTTATGAGATACATCTCCTGAAGTGCAATTGCATCAATGGGGTATTTGTAAAGAATCTCCATTTTTATGAGATAAATCTCATGAAGTGCAATTGCATCAATGGTGTATTTGTAAAGAATCTCCATTTTTATGAGATAAATCTCATGAAGTGCATTTGCATCAATGGTGTATTTATAAAGAATCTCCATTTTTTATAATGAGATAAATCTCATGAAATGCAATTGCATCAATGGTGTATTTATAAAGAATCTCCATTTTTTATAATGAGATAAATCTCATGAAATGCAATTGCATCAATGGTGTAATTGTAAAGAATCTCCATTTTTATGAGATAAATCTCATAAAGTGCAATTGCGTCAATGGTGTATTTGTAAAGAATCTTCATTTTTATTTCCTTAATGCTTAGTTAAATTTAATGTCTACTGGTGAAAGAAAATATTGATACGAATAGGATGTTCATGGTACATGAGATTTTCTATAATATTCAGCACTGCCTTATCTGTTGTTAATTTAAGTTATCATTTTCATTTCAAGTATAGATATATTTGCATATTTTGTCAACATCATTGTATACTAAAAATACTATATACAATAGTTTACTTGTATAGCATGCCCAATTAGTGAATGGCATGAAGTTCCATATGGTAATCTGAAAAAAGTCAACCACAATGTGACGATAATGACACAAAGTTATGGTTTAGTTAGAAGAGTTTGAAAAAAAATTTTGTTTAAATAAAACTATTTTTAATTGCAGGTGTTAAGCAATAATGGCAGGTAAAATTTTTTTGCATAAAGACAGATATTATTTTCATGAAATTCAATAATGAAATAATAAAAATAAAGCATGGATTCAGAGACATGGTAGTAATACATCTGTATGCAAAGGCTATAAACTGAATGTTGATTCTGGGCAAGGTAAATCTTGAATTTTTAAGTTACAGATCGGCTTAGAATTTTTCTAACAATTGTTAGTCCAGTCAGCCAAACAAGAGTTGTGAATGGATTAGTGACAAAAGTAATAGATGGTGGTTTGACATTTGAATGAGCCTTTGTTCCCCATTGAAGATCAATATTCAGATGTGAGTCTGATATGATATGGCACCACCATCATCAAGTGACTACTGATTACTAATCATTACAATAGCTAGCTCTGTAGGATAGTATATAGGATAATTTAACTATTATTAGCTAGAGAGATAAACATTTTAAGTTAATATGGGATAGTCAAATGAATGTTAATACACTGCTATTATAAAAATGATTGTAATATATGACTTCTAATCCTAAATGTAAGCACTAATCTCCTGCTATTTTGTTTTATGGCTTCATCAACTATTGAAAATGGCATCATTATAATTGTGCTTTATTTGTCTTTACTCAATATATTAATGCTCATTTTCCTGATAAAGATCATTCAGGGGTTTTAAAGGTATATATTTATCAATCAATATTGAATGGATAATTGAGTTGCTAATGGCTCAGATACCCAAAATAATTCCAAATAACCAACTATTTAAAAAGTTCTCAAAGCATTGTTAATAAATTGGGAAGCTAAGTTCTAGGCATAATGGACAAATATATGAATTACTATTTTATGAAGCCTTTCTAAAAAATCATTAGATACCTTTAATCTTTCAATGATGTTCTGAAGATGATGACTATCAAAGAACAGTCTAACCATGAATATCTGATCAGCATATAATTGATATATAATAAGTCATTCAAAAACTCATGTCTTTTTCTTTAATTACTAAATTATGCAAATGTAGATTGGGCAACAAATGTCTGCTAAATCAAAATCAATTTCTTTAAGATTCTTTAGCATACTACTTGATCAAAAGTCATTAATTGAGAATTTCACACTTCAATTACTCCAGCTATACCTGTCACAATGCTTATTTTCTAAAACAATATAAATATATGGTTTAAGTTTCCCTAAAGAAATCAATGTTTTTAACATGCTCAAAAAAAGGCAATATTATCACTGCTTTTGTAATATAATTGAATGGTTATTCCTCATGTAGCATTCAAACATCAAAATGAGAGGTAGAGTTTTGATCCAGGAACCATTAGTCTTAAATATGTAACAATGAACCTGTGTTAAACTGCTCCAAGCACTAAAATATCAACATTAACAATATATATATATATAAATAATTTAAATAAATAGGTTTAAAAAAAATCAATTTAAACTCTCTGCTACAGAATATAATTAATATATTTTAATAAACTATTTTCTAAATTAAGCCATGATTTAAATAATATTTATTAAAGATATATTTTATAATACCAAAAAAAGCTATCAATGCTTTTATGTGCACAAAGTAATGCAAAAAAAATTAATATATATATATTGTACCCTTTAGATTAGGTCCAAATAGGTTTACTATGTTAATTTTTGAAAAATTTTAAATTAAGGGAAAACTTAAAATGCATGGTATTGATAAGATTTTTAAAACTTTGTTAAAATAGAGTTGAGGGTTGTAAATATATATAAAAAACTATGTTAACATGCTAAAATTATAAGGTAAAGCTAAATATGATTTTTGTATGGTTGGAAAAACTGGCCATAGTGAAAATAATGTATTAAAAATCCTATTAAACAAAGTGCTAAAAGTTAGTTTTAAAATAATGGCTTAAAATTAAATAAGCTAATGTATTATAAATAAAAATTAGATTTAATATTTGTGTAATAAATTATTTATTATAAGTATAATATTTTGTGGTAGACAAATGTATTTAATGCTTATATATAGGAAACCATGGAGAGTAGGAAAGTAACCCATATTGTTATCTTAATAGTTTATGCAAGTACAGATAATGTAGCCCTGTGTCTTGTATATATTTTCCGTGGACAGTGTTTTTCTTGATCTTATGTATTTTACAATGTTTGAATGAGTGCTGAATAAATAGTCTGGACATTATTATTATATTTGAGGTTATTAGACAGAGAAGTCATCTTTTCATTCACACTGTATCCATGTAGATTATCCCATATATTTTATACTACTGAGTCTTTACTCCAGTTAGTTCTTCATGCATCGCATCACTATATTAATTTCACCAGTTATTGCATTGTATAGCATTGTATTTTACGAAAGAAGATAATAAATAATTTTGAATTGTAGTATCATTATTTTGAAGGAAGATGAGATAGGTTTACTTGCTTTGGTTTTAGGTTAAAGTCAAATACAAATGAGATTGAATGTAAATGCTAATGGTGAATAATAAAGAATCATAGATATTTTTCATATTTTTATTAAACTATTTTTAAAAAACATAAAAGAGATGATAATTATTCACGAGATTTTTTGAATAATTTTGATATTTTGATTTTACGTGTTAATGCATATTTTTGAGGAAAATAAAACATCCAAAATGAACAACATAAAATAGAATGAATGCTTGTATTTTATGAATATTGTTTTATAGTTTAAACATACATAAAAGACACATATAGGGATTTTTATTTAGAGAGTAGTAC
Source organism: Epiperipatus broadwayi (assembly GCA_028023455.1). Lineage (NCBI taxonomy): Eukaryota > Metazoa > Onychophora > Udeonychophora > Euonychophora > Peripatidae > Epiperipatus > Epiperipatus broadwayi. The sequence continues at coordinate 5,149,549 of JAQFVV010000030.1, read as the reverse complement.
CAAGGAAACTATGTAAAAGAACACCAATATTATTATTTTATTAAAGTCAATTTTATTTATCGAATGAACCAAGATAAATATTTAAAATAACACTAGCACTATTATATTAGATAAGCTTAATTGATTTATTGTAAAAATATTTAAGCATATTTTAAAGATGAGTATTATTTAAGTATTTCATATTTTATATTTTTTGTGTACACTTACGAAAACCATATGTTCTAGCTATGTTAATTAATAGATTTTTTTATTATTAAACTATAAGAGTATTTGTAAATTGGTATTATATTTTTAATAAATGTGCTATAAAAATATATAAGTGGGAATAGAGGCTTATTTACTTGTTGATTTATTAATTTTTAATGAGGAAGTGTGTAACTTAATATTATTTTTATTAGTTTGATATTTGTTAGGTTTTATTAAACACGATTGTAAATAGTGTATATATTTTTTGTTAAATGTATAGGATACAAAAATTTGTTAAACTTGTTTTCATAAAACTTTGTATTATGTTGATTTATTCACCATCACAAACACGATTGACAGATACCAGAATAAACATAATATTTGCACTATACAGGATATAATTATTTACTTAAGAAATCACAATGATTCAAAATATAATATACTTGAAAAATTTTCTTTTGCATTAATATCATTATTATGGGCATAATTAATTGCACAATTTATTTAATAGACTTTAAATGTTGTTTTTTGCCACATATTATCAGATTATACCACATATTCTATTTAAGATGCCATGTGAGAACTAAAAGATTATATTATATTATTGTTGTTGTTATCATTATTGTTAGTTATCATAATATTAGACAATGGATAAGATTACCAATTATTTAATGAGAAATAAGATTATTATTTATTTATTGTTATTATTATTAGTTAGGTATAGTTGAGGTTGATACAAAATCCCTTATCATACTTGACTACAGGAGATTATGAATTGATTAGAGTTATTTTAAAGAACCTGAGATAATTATAATTATACTGTTTTAATAAAGAGATTAGGATTTATTTAGTAACATTATACTAAATTGATTATTCACATTCATATCGGCTTTTTCAAACCAAATTGTGCAAACGCTTTTTACGAGTGTTAAATAATAAATGAATACCCTCTGACCCATACAAGATATAGAATTTATGCAGCAATAAAAGGAATCCTCTTATTACTACGACTCAAATATTTATATATGAGCAAATCTGAAGTACTGGCACAGAAGGTGTGACTATAGAATTGCTCATATATAAATATTTGAGTCGTAGTAATAAGAGGATTCCTTTTATTGCTGCATAAATTCTATATCTTGTATGGGTCAGAGGGTATTCATTTATTATTTAACACTCGTAAAAAGCGTTTGCACAATTTGGTTTGAAAAAGCCGATATGAATGTGATTACAATTGTATACAGACGCTATAAAAAATAAATGCTGATTTATATATATGATTAATTTCAGTTGGAATGACGTTCAGTAAATTCTAGTAAATTTCATCGGTGTCATTCATTCATAAGTTATATATAGTAATTCAAAGTGACTGTTCTATAGTCACACCTTCTGTGCCAGTACTTCAGATTTGCTCATATATAAATATTTGAGTCGTAGTAATAAGAGGATTCCTTTTATTGCTGCATAAATTCTATATCTTGTATGGGTCAGCGGGTATTCATTTATTATTTAACACTCGTAAAAAGCGTTTGCACAATTTGGTTTGAAAAAGCCGATATGAATGTGATTACAATTGTATACAGACGCTATAAAAAATAAATGCTGATTTATAAATTGATTATTATTATTATTATTTTAAAGTCGTAGGAATGCTATGAATTTATTATTATTTGAAATAATAATGGGGGGTAGTATTCTTATGCCATGTAATTCTTTACTACTTGTATCACTTCCATTGTCTCATGATTTATTAATATTTTATTTATTTATTTAATTTTTATAAACCGAACCATTTATTAATCAGTTAGAACTAGTTAAATAATAGATATTATCATAGGATATCTTTATTATTAATTATATTAAAATTATATGTATTTTAGCCAAGAGTAATCATTTTATCTGAGTTAGTCATATTTTCCTATTATTATATTTCTAGTTAGTGAGGATACAACGGGTATTTGAATTATGCTTGCCTAACTTTGGGGCTATCGATAAGTATATCTCATATTAAAAATAATAATTTAGTAATTTTATAATAGCAGTAGTGATAATTTAGAGTTTGGTTATAATATTGAACTAAATATTTTATTTAAAATTATTGTAATTTCATGTGGTATTTATAATCTGATTTATTCTAAAATAAAATATTATTGTATTATTTGTAAACAAATAAGTAAATAAATGTTTAAGTTATGCAAATTTGGCTAATAATTATTTTAGATTATGACTATGTCAATTGTTAAATATTTTAAAGTATATTCTGAATATATTCTATTATATGCAAATTATCTGTTGGATCGTGAATGTGAAAATCAATGATGTAACGAAAATAATTTTTTTTTAGAAAGTTAGATATAATGAAAGCAATAGGTTAATATTAAGTAGTGTAAGATCTTAAGTGATAATGTCCTGTGGTTTATTGTGGATGTTGATTAAGTGGAAATAGAAAGGCTGGTAGGGAATTATTTTATGAGAATTATTTTTATGAAAATGTTGATATAATGAAAACTAGATACTATTTGAATTGAGATTTTAAATTTTACAAGGCAAACTATTTTAAAATGAGTAACCAGAATAAGAATTTAGAGGCAGAACTGTCTGGTTCTGTTGGTAAAGATGATATTGTTGAGGATGAAATGGTGGAGAAAATAGTCGAAGAAAGGATCATTTTTTGGATAGGGAAAACCTTAAAATCTCTTAATGAGTTACTGGATAAAGCTCATGCTGAGGGTTATGAAATCTCTTTAGAAGCAATGATAAATAAAGCACATGAAAACTATTAAGAAACGTGTAAAGAGATAGAAAGAAAACATATATCTCTTAGAGAAGAGGTTCAGAAATCAATTAAAGTATATAATAAAAATGTCAAAGATGATAAGTCATCTGTTAAAATAATTAGTCAAGATGTTAAAGTAGTTGATAATAATTTGGAAAATAAATTAGAAGGGAATAATAAATCCCAAAGTGCTGAATTGAAAATTATGGAAACTGAATCTAAGTCATCTGTTAAAGTAATTGATGAAAGTATAAAAAATAAGAAATCATCTCTTGACGTAATTAATAAAACTGTTAAAGTAACTAATACAGATTTGAAAATGAGTAAAAAAATCCATTAAGTTAATTAATAAGGATATTGACTTACGTAATAATTTGGTAGAAGAAAATAAAGATTATGTTAAATTTGTCGATAAATATGTAAATGATAATATATCATTTGTTCAGTAGTAGATGATGATTTAAGAAAAGATGAATCTTTTGTTGAGTAAACTAGTAAAGAAACCCAGTTATCTGTTGAAAGAATTATTCCAGATAGTAAATTAATTTATAATGAAGTAGAGATTCATAAAGAATTTGTTGAATTAATTACTAAAAAATTAAAAGCAAATATACCATCTGTTGAGTTGATAAATAGTATGGAAGAAGATAAACTATTGATGGATTTGGCAGATGAGGGGAATTTTCAAAATGTAGAATTAATCAAGGATGTTGAGCTAGTTGAAGAACCAAAAGAATCAAAAGAATCTGATGAAATATGTAATAAAGACCTTGAATTAGTTGGTAAAAAATTGTAAGATTATAAAGAACCCATTGAAATGACTAATAAAGATATAGATAAGAATGAGGAGGTACAGGAGAGGGATCAGAGTTATGTGGAGGTGAAATTAGATTTTCAAACTAGGTTGAAAGAAATGAGAGCAATGAAGGAAGATTCACAAAAGTGAATCAAAGAAATGAAGGAAACGATATTAGATATCCGGAGATATAATCAAGAGTAAGAGCTACATCGAATGGAGATAGCAGAGAAAATTAAGCAATCATGAAAGAGATCATAAAAACAGTTAGGGATGAGTTCAAAGTCTCAAGATTTTGAAGAAAAAATGGAATTAAATGTTCACAGTCAATCAGAAAAAGTGGACTTGATTTTTCAAAGTCAAGGTAATGAAAATGAAAATTCTGTGGAAGTAGTTAATGAAAATAATAAATTATGTAGAAAAATATTGAAAGAACCCAAAGTACCTTTAAAATTTACTAATGATGTTATAGGAGTGAATAAATTCTATGAAGAGTTAGTTTATGAAAAGGCTATAGATAAACTTAAAAATTTTGATGAATACTATAGTGATAATAAGAGTTGATAAATCTTTAGGGATAAAGTTAAATTCTTTAGATCAAAAGTGTCTAAAGTTATTAGACAATGAATTACCAAAGATCACTGCCAATGCTAGCAATAAATTTAAAAACAAAATACAAAATGTGATTCCGAAATGTATTATTAATTATGAAAGCATTTATTCAAAATTTAATATTTATAAGAAAATATATTATTCATAGGGATTAAGAATATGATACCTAATCTAAAATTTATGGAAGTAGAAGTTGATCAGAACAGAGATTTAGGCAAAGCCAAAGTAAAACTTAAATTTAAGAGTAAGCAAAAAATTAAAGTAGATTTCCTTAGAGAAATATTTAATCACAATAGAAATATGAAGAAAATTAAAGTAAAATTCAAAGAGATGAATAAAGAGAAAATTAAGATGAATAATCTTAGAGAAATCATAGATTATATAAAAGATATTGGGAAAGCAAAAGTAAAATTTAAAAGAATGAGTGAAAAAATACTTGATCTAAATCTTGGTAGAACGATTATTGATAAAGAAAAAGAAATTGGGAAAGCTAAGATCAAACTTAAAATGATGGAGGATGATATGATTAATATAGATTTTCTTCAAAAAAAAAAATGTAAACAAATAAAGAGATATTGGAAAGGCCAAAGTTAAACTTAAAATTATAAATGAGAATATAATTGAGATAAAATTTCTTAGAGAGAATGTTGACAAAGAAAAAGATGTAGAAAAAGCAAAGGTGAAACTTAAATTTCGAAATCCAAAGAAACTTAACATAAATTTTCTTAGGAAAAATCTTGATGAAGAGAAAAGTATAGGAAAAGCTAAGGTGAAACTTAAACATAGAACATTATTTAATCATTACCAAACCCAATAAGCGAGTACACTTATAATAAATGAATTAAATTAAAGAAATATCCCTTGAATGATGTAATTTATATACTAGAAGATACACTCGTGAGGTTGGGGTAGATTGGCATATAACTGACAGTTTAAATAAAATGCATAAATGTAAAATAATAATAATAAAATTGTACTGCACTAAATATAGAATAAAATTTAGGTGTGAAATAGATGCGAAAGATTACATATAGATTTGATAGGGTTAAAGAGTCGTTAGAGATTAATTACAATATAGCTGACCTTAGATTGCCAGCACTTTAACATAAACAGAAATACATTTATAAAGTTAAATGGGGCTTAATAGATAGTTATAGCACATTAGATGAGTCTTTAAGGTGGTATTGATGATTACCTTCCGACGCAATGGCATGACAGCTTGAGAGATCCATGTTCTTGGGAGGCAATGTATATTGGAGCATGGACAGTCCTTATTTCACTAAAATGGAAGCAGTATTCTGTTCTAAATTCATATTTAATAGCATTTAAAGGCAGCCCAATGGTTTGTAATTGGAGTACGGCATCATGGCACAGAGACAATATTGGAAAGATCGGGAAAAGATGAATTCAATCCCTTTACTCAGCTGTTATAATGTTAAAAATTTGGACAGTTTAGATTCAACTTAGCAACTGAATTCAAAATTAACTGTGTTTTTTGTTGGTAGAAAAATGAGCCCTATTTATACTTGGTTAGTTTTTCCAGGAATGTTTTTAGAAAATCACTCGAGGCAATGCGGATACCAACTTACTCCGTGTGATCTCTATCAGCAGGAAATGTATTTTTGTTTTTATGGAATAGAAGATGCAAAATATTGATAGGCCCTTGCAGATATTGTTTGAATCCATTTCTAGTTTAGAAATACATTCGCATAACTATAATTTCAATTAAAACATTTAAAACTAAATTTAATTCAATAGAGCGATTTTGCTTGTTTTGACTAATGAATTTCTCCATTGTTTGATAAACTTTCCATTACTTTAAGTACCTTTGAGAATCTTCCAAAACGTTGCATCATTCTCTGCCATGACCTTACTTTAAATAAAAATATACCATCAAATATTAAACAAATATTAATATTTACATCACATATACATATCCGCTGCATATACGTCAACGCACATACATGACTCTTCATATTATTTAAGGGATTTTAACTATAATTAAATTTATAATTCTAAATATCACTGTTACTTATCTAAATGGTTAAGGCCGGCGAGAGTTATGTGGATGTGCATGCTGACTCTATATTGTTCAGGCACATGCAAAGATGGGTTTAAACCCCATTTGGTGGTTAGTTAGATTGATGGCCCATGAAGTGTGAATCTGGATTACAGGTTCATGGCTTCAATAATGTCACTAATATTGCTATTTATTAAATTATTTAGTAGTTTAAAATAATTGTTGAAAAATCTTGTAAATAATATTACTAGAGTTAATGTTTTAAAAGTTAAACTATATATCTAGAGTTGCATTTCTTTTGTTGGGATCATCGTCACTTCATCATCATCAGAGAGTATGAATTGTAATAGACGCATTAACCAAAACATGGGTTTGAGATTTGGAGAAATTAATTCAATACAATATATTGTATAACAATTATCCGGGAAAATATTTTTTAAATGGGATTTTAAATTATTGCAAACTGCCTTGAACACATAAGTCATTGATAAATATATTACAAATTTATTAAAATATGTCTATTTAAAGTTATAATTATGATTACAATTTAGATAACAAGTTATTTATTATTAAATAGTAAAGAACATAAATATAAATTAGTAATATCATTTTAATTATACAGATTAAGGCAAAATTCACTATATGTATTGCCACACACAGCAAGCTAGAATAAAAAATGGTGATCATGTGATATTTATAGATTAAGGTTATAAGTCTTTTCTTCATTAAGAAACTACCTATAGAGTTAAGCAAAACCCTTCTTGATATCTTATAGATGGAATAAATAGTTAATTAAAAATCAATGATAATCCTGAGATCTAAAAGATTAACATACAATAAAATGATAATTGTTACTTATTAATTAGGTTAACTTAAACTTAATAATTATCAATGTTTTATTCTATTTATTTAAGTATTATTGTTAGTCATGGGAATATATAGATACTGAATAAGGAGGAGTGTCTAGGTATTCTTATGCCATTGGGTGAACACTTCTGTATTTATTTAATGTTAAAGGGTATGTAATCTTGTTAATAGGATAAGTGGGTCTCATAATTGCTAATATTAATTTAACATAGTTTAAACATAATTAAGAATATCTAATTGCACCTATAGAAGGTAATAGTATAACCTAATTTAGGGACTTGTCATATTTTCTAGGGGTCATCATCCTATTGGCAGGGTACAATATATATTTGCTATTTGGTAGTTTAATTGCAAGATTTTTAAGGTAGTAGAAATTAATTCTATCCTATAAATTTAAATATAAGCTAATTCAATGAAGTTATGAGAATATCTCGATTTAAAATTCACTCTTGTTAATATCACAGACTAATCTACATGGAGATATATAAGATCTTAAATAGGAAGATAAAAGTTTTTTATTTTTTATTTTAGCAGATTGTGATACTAAATAGTGTCACATTTGTACAGATAATGGTAAGAAATTTTATTTCTCTAAATATTATTATTATAAGTAAAATTAATATTATAAAATATAAATATTTTTATTTTATTTTTTCTGGGTCATAAATGTTTTATATATATCAGAATCACAATATTACATTTTGTGAACAAAAAAAATTACTGCAACTATAAACAACAATTCGTAAAAAAGCGGATTGTTAAGAAATACTACTGCAAAATTCAAAATACAGTATTATCAATGCAAGTAAATAAAATGAAGATTAATATTTATAAACTACAAATAAAAATAATTAATTGAGTTTATCATTATCTTATACTAGCACATATCTGTTATTAAACAGGATGTGATGTATTATGGCTTCCTCCTTAAACGAAGTCAAGAATATCTCAGCAATTATGCCCAGATAAACCTGTTAGCCACTTTATTTTCCATTCCCCACTCTAAATTTTCCCATATTGTGCTCCATCCCATTTCCACAACATAATCTTTGTCAACTTTATAACCTTTATATCTAAATCCCCTTTATCTTTTCCCAAACCCAGCATAAAAACCAATAATTCACTTTCTGTATAATCACTTTTTTCATATTTATTCTTCCATAACTTCATTATATGTACCCTTTCTGTTTTCAAGCATTTACATTCAATTAACAAATGCCTAATATTTTCTATTCCTTCCTTACATAATTTACAAAATAAATCATCCATTTTTTTCCATTTACATGTATATTCTCTTGTTCGAGCCTTAAATAATAAACTATTTTCCTTACTATTATCATATATTAACTCACACCTAATATTCTACTTATTTCTATATATATTTAAACTCTTTTTACTCTCCATACTATTTCTTCATCTCTCTAACTCCCTATATACTAATATAAATTCTTTATCCAAATCTTTTGCATACCGCATTACCTTTCTCACCCATCTTGCTACCTGCCCTTTACTCATAACCCAATTAAATACTATTTTAGCTATTCTTTTATTATCATAAACTGCAATCTTTGCATCTCTCATATGAAAACTTGACCATCCCATTTCTCCTTAAATTGCCTCTTTTGCTGTCCATACATCTGCATCCAATGCATGTCTTCCTACTTCCCTTTGAACTTTTTCTAAGTAATTTAAAACCTCTTTACTAACATATAATGCAGCATTACCATATGTTAACCCTGCTACTGCAACTCCTTTCCATACAATTCTAACTACATTATATTTATTATATGAAAACACTGTTAATTTCTTTATCAATCCCTTTCTTTTCTTTGCTTCGTTTATCCATTTTTCTCCCATTCATCCAAATAATTTTTCTGATTACTTAAAAATAATTCCCAAATAACTATATCTATTCACCACACTTAACTCTCCATACAGTAGTGCCAACCCGAGTAATCAATTGATTACACTGGTTACACACAAGGTGACACTACCGTATAGAGAGTTTTGCCTGTTTAATTGAGCTTATATTAACAATAATCAAATAATAAAGTATAAAGATAACTGAAATTATTGATAATGTATATATGAATATAATTATATAATTAATACAAAATAAAATAAATACAAAAAAGAAAAGATAATAAATAGTATTGCAACTTATTTAATTTTAATGCCTGAATTTGTTCACAATGAATCATACATATGTGTGTGTATTTAACTACAAATAAATCCAAGCTTTAGGATCACACAAGTCATAACCATGATATATAATAAGTGAAATACCGGCTTATTAAACACCTGTATCAATATATGTAATATATAGGGTATATGAGCACAGACTTTCACACCACCCACCACTCTCCACTCTATTTCATAACACTGATACACTTGAACACATATATGCCAAAAAGATAAATCATGAAAATATATGTATTTCATGTTAAACCAGCAATCATCAGTTGGTCCAGATTACCATCTCTACACATATATGCTATAAGTGCTCAGATATATATTAAGATAGCCAAACCTTATATTTTAATGGACAGGCTTCAATCTACTCCACACTCCAACTCTTCAACCGTCGATCCAATTGAAAATCTGATGATGGAACGCTCAAAGGCCACCCTGAGGCCGAGATTCTTGTCACACCCATTTTGACCTAAAGTCAATCTGACCCCTCATGTTCAGGACATAATCCATTTTTAATACATATACAAGGGATGGGCAGACATCTCTATTATGAAATAACTGAAACACACAGGCTTATTATATACCTGTGTTTATATATGTAATATAAAGGGTATATGAGCACAGACTTTCACACCACCCACCACTCTATCGCATATCACTGATACACTTGAACATATGATTATTTATCTTTTCGACATATATGTGTTCAAGTGTATCAGTGATATGAGATAGAGTGGTATGAAAGTCTGTGCTCATATAATCATGATATATATATAAACCTGATATCAAAAAAATTTCTTGAAAAATGGAAGCGGATGATTTAATTTTTTTACATTGATGGATAATTATAAGATAAATTTCAAATGAGGATTGTACTGTAAAATCTGAAATTCGATTGATTTGGATGTATAAATATACACACACAATATAATAATAATATATATATAATAGTCATATAAATATAATTATAATGTTAAAATATATTTAAAGTAAGAATTTTGACTTGTAAATATAAGTTAGTATACAAATGTACATATAATTAAAATTACCCCAAATCCAAAATTCAACCAGACCAGCAAAAAAAAATATAATATTAAAACACAACCAAAGGTTTCACTGCTACAAGCAGACTTGTCAAGTGTAAAGAACTACAAAAACTACACAATATTTAATACACAATGTTTAATATTATATATATTGTGTAGTTTTTGTAGTTCTTTATACTTGAGAAGTCTGCTTGTAGAAGTGAATTTTGGATTTGGGGTAATTTTAATTATATATTGACTAGTTTAGCTTTATGCTTGTAATGTTTAAATGTACATATATGCGTGTGTATATGTCTGTAAATGTAAATAAATATTGCATTATAAAAGATTGTGGTTTAAACATTAAAATATTGTAATGTATAGTATTAACATTGATAGATCTGAAGAAGACTGCGAACCAGTTGAAAACAATAAAATTGTGAAATTATTACCTTAAAAATAATATACTGTACATTGTTGTGCTCTTTTAAAACAAAAATATAGTGCAGAAATCTTTTGTTATAATTTAAATACATTTATTAGAGTAAATATCTAAATCACACTCTACAAAAGATCTAAGTAAATTCATTTTATTAAATAAACATATTCCAAAAAAGATATAAGTAAACTAATTTTATGAAATAAATTACGCACCTTTGTAATATAAAATGATCATAAGATATATGCATATGATGTAACTCAAAATATTGAAATTAATGTGTTTACAGGTGGCAATTTCAACTTGTAATTAGACAGAGAGCTTGACACAAATTACACAAGAATTATAAAAATGTATCACACAATCACCAATTCTTATGCTTGCTCATAACTGTTATTAAAACAGGCAAAACTCTCCATACAGTAGTGCCACTCAGTGCAAGCCAGAGTAATCAATGGATGCCAGAAGGCTTGTGCATAAAATCCCTATCTAGTGCCTACTCATCCAATATCCCCAGACTAGTTTCTGGCTTGTGGCCTTCATCAGTGAGATAGGGATTTTATGCACAAGCCTTCTAGCATCCATTGATTACTCTGCCTTGCACTGAGTGGCACTACTGTATGGAGAGTTTTTCCTGTTTTAATTATAAAAATGCCAAAAAAAAAAGCAAAAACAATAATATATATAAACATTAATACTCAATATAATCATAAAATGAAGTTTACAATTTATTCTCTTAACTATATTTGCAATATGGATCTCTATAAATGAGAAAAGAAATAATTGTTTTAAAAACTAATAAAATTTCATTATGAAAAATTTTAACCAGAGGTGGTGGTCATGTGATGTTTATTGGCTTAAAAGCATTGAATGCTGAGTTGTCAATTTGTTTATTGTTTTCTATTACATTACAATGCATTATTAAAATGGTATCTTTAAAATGTTTCAATAATTTGATTACTTTGCTATCCTTATTTTCAAAGATGGGGAAAGAGTCAAATTGTGAAAATATATTTTCCCATCCTTATTTCCAAGTGGTCTTAATGGATTGGTGCAAGGGCTGATTTTGAATTCGAAGTCCATGGATAATATGATAGTTTCATCACTTCTGTTGTTCAAACTTCTTATAATTTCCTGAGCAATAAATCATCCACTTATTATAATCTCCAATGGTTTCAGACATTACTAGTTTCTTATTGTCCTGTGTAATTTAATTCAGTAGTAATGTCTTGAGAGCTACACTTTTGTGGATCAAATATTATTCGAACTGCCAACCAACGAATTAGATTATTTTTTAATTATTCTATTAATAAACTTTTATAAGGATGAATATTTAAAAAATAAAATATATATTTTTTGGTTCTTCAGCTTTATAGCTAAAAGTCATAAACTGAACAATTAATTTATCACTGTTGAATATTTTATCATACTAATATTTTTCCGTCTTTGCTATTTAACATCTTTGAGTTCTTGAAGACTAATATGCCATCATATATATTTGGAATGATGAGAGCTTACTATGTTTATAATAAAATACTCTTATAATGTGTCTAACACATTTATAGCACTAAATGAAATCATTCAATGCATATGAATAACAACTAGAGGTAACTTAATGTAATATGATTGAATTAACCAATCTGAATTGATGAATGTTAAAAAATTTCTCGCCTTATTTAAAATATAATGACAAGCTCATTTATGATTTGACATTTATTAGTTCAGAGTGGTTAATTCAATCATATTATGTTAAGTTACTTCTAGATGTAGTTATTCATATGCAGTAATTGAAATTTCATAATAAATCTTTACAAGTGATGTTAGTCAGTTCTGAGGATTCTGCATGGATCAACCCTGATTCTAGAAATCCTCAAAGAATGTGCCAAAGATAAAAATATAAAGTACTTCACACGAAACAGGTAAGTTACATGTAACCATGAATTAACTTTTTAATATTTTAATAAACACTTTGCTAAGGGAAAATAATGGAATTTAGCTAATATCATTAATTTATTTTCACTAAATTATTTATCATTATATAAACAGTTTATTATTACTCTTAGGAAGTTTAATATTACTCCACAAAAGTGAACGCTTTGTGACAAAGTAACAGATGTCTATATTATTACAGAGCAAAATATATTTAGTTGTCAGATAATTGCAGATTTGATTGATGGAGTTTGACAATCAACAAAAGTAACAAATTTAACGATATTCCACAACTTACTGGTAGAGCACATATTAAAAAAAATTTTTTTAATGAATTCATATTAGAAATAAGTAGAAATATAAAGAAGATAATAAAAACAGTTGTAAGTGAAAAAATAAAATAGAAATGACTTAACTACAAATAGGTTAAAGGACTACAAAAAAAATTTTTTTTAAAGAAATGATTAGTGTTTACATGAGTGACCATTTGTATAACCAAAAGGAAAATCCATGTTTCTTTGCATTGGAGGAAATAAATATATAGCCAAGATATTGAACTCTCTCCATTATAACTAGATGGGAAATCATATAATGAAAAAGTTGCAAGGTTAAACAAATTCTTCACCTCATAACCATAGAAGCATATAGCATTTCTGACAGTAATGTCATAATAAGAGAAAATAAAATCAGAGGCAGATGTAAAACAGATATTATTAGCACTTTCTATGAATAATGTGATTGAGTAGAATTTCGTAAATAAAATGAGATTAACCCAAATTTAAAATTTCAAGTACTAAACTTAAAATTGTAATAGCAAAAAGCAACTACGAATAAGGAAAGTAAATGAAAACATGTTTTTTTGACATTTAATAAATATTATAAATATGAATGAAAATCATATTATGAATAACAAAAACCCAACATTTTAATATTGTTATGGAAAAATCATGGCATGTATTTATGTATAGTCTGCAAAATGAAAAATATTTAGCTATAATTTATTAGAAAAAAAATAAGAATTTGAAAATGCTATCTAAAAAGAAAAAAATCAATATAGCTGACATAATAACCAATAAAAAACAACATATAAAATAGAATATTTACTGGATATGTAAGTTCACATGGAAATAATTAAAAGTAACAGGAAAAAATTATAAGATGGTTACCACGTAGAAAAAAATTGAATGATTGATCATTAGGAAGATCGTGTGTCATACCAGCAAAGCATTAAGAACCATTAGCTCTTGAATCTATTACTCCATTACTGCTCTAAATATTACCACACTTCATATTTAAATGTCATGTTGGCAAATATGTAGTAGAATTTCACAGAAAAAATTGATTCAATATAAAAGTAGAATGAAAAAGCCTTTAGCATTAAAATTACTTTTATTGATGCAGTGTTAAATTTATTAAAATATTTCTAGATTACAGAATTTTTCAATACTCCTAGTATCTTTAATATTATAAGAATGAATTAAACTAGTAGCAAGAAAAATAGACTAGTGACCTTTGTTCTAAGATTCTTTAGAGTTAATCAAATAGTTGGTGCAAATGGAAACCGGATGAGAATATGGTAATGTATAAAAATTACAGATGAATAAAGACTAGCAAATCAATGTTTACCAAATCAAAAAAAGCAGATCCACAAAGCAATATGCATAATTTAGATTTACACTCTGCCTAACTAATATCACTTGAAAAGAACTAGGTTTGACATTCTTATACTAACCATTTATATACCATTATTTTTAAGTATAAAAATATTTTGCTCTAAATATCGATCAGACTGAAAAAAAACACCATCCTAAATGAAATAGAATTCTTTCCATATTATAAGAGCATACTTATATAAAACTAACATAAAGACTAAAATAAATAAAAAAAATATTCAATATGAGCATCTTGTGATTGCTCGTGTTGAATTAAATCCTATAAATGTGTTAAGAGAAATAATTTTTTCCAAAGAATGATTATAATCCTATCAAATAAGCTGAACATGTACATGAGCATTAATGTTTACAAGAAATTACAATTGACGAACCTTTTTTTTTTTTTTTCTCAGCCGGGAAGCAAACGCGCTAACGCGGGACAACTGCTTGTAAAGCAGCCGTCGCTGACCTCTCGACCACCAATGCTTGACAAGTGACAAACTTTCCATACTGTAGTACCACCCAGTGCAAATCATAGTAATCAATTATAGATAGGGTTTTTTTATGATTCAATCTTCTTGCAGCTATTGAATACTACGTTATCCCCTGGATGGTATTATTGCATGGAGAGTTTGTCAAGGTTTATATAACTCTTACTAAGAATGAATAACATAATTCGGGAATTAAAAAAATGCTTACTTTTAAATATGTGTCCCGGGTTGTTTTTATAAATTAACTGAACAGTCAAAATATTATCATTGAAATACAGTAGCGTGCTTAAAGTACAAAAAGTTATTTTTGTTATTGTCTTTCGCAATTGTCACGTGACATTTTGAAATAACGAAAGTAAAAGAAAAATCCCCTTAGTTAGGAAGCGGTGACTTACGCTATTTAAGAAGAAAGAAAAATATTCTCTACACAGGATATCAAGGATATTGAGACTTGAAAATAAATTCGTCTCAAATTTTTAATATAAATAAATTTCGTGCTTGGAACAGAATTTTTTTTTATAAATATTTAAAATATATATATCAACAAATATTAATAATAATTCTCGGGGATTCGTTTTAAGCTTTACCGCATTAATAGACTTCTACAAATTATCTTTCATATATAAAAAATTCAACGAAATTGTTCTTTCATTTTTCTTTTTAAAAACTTTTTTATTTTTATGAATCCATATAGGAATAAGCATTTATTTTATAACGTCTTGCGTGAGATTATAATTACGATAGAATGACAGCCTGTTAAGCTAAATTGCGCAGACGCTGTGAGAATGTTGTTAATAAATGAATACCTTCGAACAACCACATGATATAGTATTTATATAAGAGTAAAAGGAATCCCTCTTACTCCTACAACTCAAAGGTATTCATTTATTAACAACATTCTCACAGCGTCTGCGCAATTTAGCTTAACAGGCTGTCATTCTATCGTAATGAATCCATATAGATAAAGGTTTACTTTAGCGGACATGGCCACGCCCACCATGTTCGCCCTCTATTTATAAAAATTAGAACTATTTTTGATTTTTTTTACTTATTTTTGACTATTTCTTATTAATATTACTTAAAACATTTGTAATAACTGAAACACACAGGTTTATTATATACCTGTGTTTATATATGTAATATATAGGGTATATGAGCACAGACTTTCACAAGACCCACCACTCTCCACACTATCTCATAACACTGATACACTTGAACACATATATGTTGAAAAGATAAATAATCACCAATACACGTATTTCATGCTAAACCAGCAATCATCAGTTGGTCCAGATTACTATCTCTACACATATATGCTATAAGTGCTCAGATATATATTAAGATAGCCAAACCTTATACTTTAATGGACAGGCTTAAATCTATTCCACACTCCAACTCTTCAACCGTATCTAAGCACTTATAGCATATATGTGTAGAGATGGTAATCTGGACCAACTGATGATTGCTGGTTTAGCATGAAATACGTATATTGGTGATTATTTATCTTTTCAACATATGTGTTCAAGTGTATCAGTGTTATGAGATAGTGTGGAGAGAGGTGGGTCGTGTGAAAGTCTATGCTCATATACCCTATATATTACATATATAAACACAGGTATATAATAAGCCTGTGTGTTTCAGTTATTTCATAATAGAGATGTCTGCCCATTCCTTGTATATGTTTTAAAAATGGATTATGTCCTGTACATGAGGGGTCAGATTGACTTTAGGTCAACATGGGTGTGACAAGAATCTCGGCCTTAGGGTGGCCTTTGAGCGTTCCATCATCAGATTTTCAATTGGATCGACGGTTGAAGAGTTGGAGTGTGGAGTATATTGAAGCCTGTCCATTAAAGTATAAGGTTTGGCTATCTTAATATATATCTGAGCACTTATAGCATATATGGGTAGAGATGGTAATCTGGACCAACTGATGATTGCTGGTTTAGCATGAAATACGTATATTGGTGATTATTTATCTTTTCAACATATATGTGTTCAAGTGTATCAGTGTTACGAGATAGTGTGGAGAGTGGTGGGTCGTGTGAAAGTCTGTGCTCATATACCCTATATATTAAAACATTTGTATCGATAAATTAAATGTTGGATTAATTACATATAAAATGAATCGTTCTCTTCAAAATATCTACATTAATTAAAATAATTACTTTATTTATTTATTTGAAAGTTAAGAATTTAAATTATTTACATTTATAACACATTACAAAAAAAAGATTGTCTGGGTTCAAGAGTTCAAACTACATGCACACATGTACAGCTTTATAGTTGCAAAAAATGGTAGGTATACCTATTACATCTTTAGTTCCAGCTGATTAAATTTTGGATGTCACTGTTATTCTGGCAGAAGAATGGAATATATATATCAGTTGTGGAATGCCCTCCAAACTCCGTAATTGAACATCAACTGGCTTGCAAGAAGACACCTGAAGAATTATGCCCTATGCCAGTGCGGTATTCATTGTTCACTGGTGATGTATTCTATAGGCTTAGGTGGGTATAGATGGCAATGCTGTATATGTCACTATCGCATCTCAATCAGAAGCATGTCTTTTTTTTCCCGAAGTCATATGCCTCCGGGAACAATTATGAATGTAGTTTATTTTTGGGCGCATAATTTGCCGCAAGAATACATTGTGCATCCCAAAGACCAAGACATACGTACCCAGAACATCGAATGCTTATTTGAAATCATTTTCAAAGATCTCCCCCTATTCTTTAATATTTAAACAATATAAGAAGCACAATCATATAATTAGGCAGGCTAGATCACGTTCAGAACAGTAACTAACAGTATGTGAATAGTAAAGCATGTTTAAACTCTGAGCAGGAAACTGCCAGAGCAAATAGTATCGAACTTTTCATGAGATAAATCAATATGGCTGGAAAGTGTTGTTTTAGTAGGTGTTACATTTGCCTCATATTCAGTGGATTGTTATTGCTAACTACTATATATTTATAGCTCTTTTAACTTTTATTAATATATTATTATTGCACATACATGTAATAAATGTTATGACATTACTGTACTTATATCTCATACATGCCTGTACGATTAACCGCATAAGTTGATGTTTTTTTAAAAGAAATATAACGACCAAACATTGCTATCAAAAAGTGGGGTATTCTTTTTCTTTTTTTTTTTTACATTTACTGTCGAAAAGATAATGTTCGCAATGGGGTGGGTGGGTGGGTGGGTGATAAAATTTGAATTTTTATTAAAAAAAAAAAAAATTTTTTTTCCATTCAAGTTTATTAGATTTTACGAAGAAAAGACCACTTTAAGTTTTTAGACGGAAAAAATAGATTCGAATACCAATGATTCATTTTTAATTTCTAGACCGTTGGATTCTGAGAATGCTTTATTATCTAGTTCTGATAAATCTTTTACAAAGAATTTTGTCTTTGGAAGATGAATTAATTTTTTTAGCAACAAAGAAAGAATAAGTAACTTGTACTTACTGAAGTTAGCAGTATACCAGGTTGGAAAAGCTAATGAGTACAGACTTTTTCCACATAGTTTTTAGACCTGAAGTTTATCATTACTCGAAAGTTTTCGATTATACATTTTTTAAAGAAGGTATTTGAACTCAGACTTTCAGATCCATACATGTATCCACTCCATCTTATACAACCAATACACATGACCACATGTGAAAATGATAAATGATCTCCAATATTAGTATTTTGTGCTGCAACAGCACTCATCAACTGGTCCAGATCATAATTTCCCACACATACATAATTAGTGCTCAGTTTATATTGAATAGCACATCTTCAAACTTTAATGGACAGATCTCCAACTCTTCAAGCATCCATAACATTGAAAATCTGATAATGAAACCTCAAAGCTGGATAGCTGAAGAGTTGGAAGTTGGAGAGGATTGAAGCCCTCCATTAAAGTTTGAAGATTTGCTATCTTAATATAAACTGAGCACTGATTATATATATATCAGTGGGAGATGATGATCTAGACCAACTGATGAGTGCTGGTTCAGCACAAAGTACATTTATTGGAGATCATTTATCTTTTTCATATATATATGGTCATGCATATCAGTTGTATAAGATGGAGTAGATAGATATAGGAAGCTTGAAATTCCAACTTTAAATACCTTCTAATGATATTAAGTTCAGTATAAACAATATATTTGTATATAAACAATAAATTTATTAGTGAAACTAATAAATATGCCAATAAAGGTAAAGTGGGGGGTATGGAATTGGAAAAATGTATCAAGCTCAGAATCTTCTGTACTTTTTTCTGTGATAATACAAATTTCCTGTAAAGCCACATATAATTCAACTGGTAGATATTTGGGACTCGTCAATTATTAGTCTGAAGCGGCCTTATTTTAAAAACATTGGAATTCATAATTTATAATTATGCCTGTATTTTAATGATAATGAAAAATGCCAGAAAATGAAAGTAAGCAGAACAAAAATCCAAAATTAGGCTTATAGACCATTGCAGCATAAAATTCAAATCTGCATATTAGATATGTAGAAAAGTATTAATTGATGAAACAATCACTAAATGGTGACAATATAATCTGTAAGTGCTCTTATCAAGTGGTAATCTATGCAAATAGCCATAGTAGGCATATATATGTAATTGTTCACAGGGAAAAAATACTACTTCCTTAGTACTCAAGCTGTGCTTTCAGTTTTAGAACAAAAAAAAGATGTCTGCCCACTATGTCCTGACAGTGCCATAACTACTGCTCTAAGTGCCTATGGCTCAAGATATTTAGTTTCCTGTGTAGGGAATAAAAAAAGATGAATCAGCAAAACAAAATTTGTAATTTTTTCTTTATTAATTGTTTATAAAAATTGTCGGATACAGATTCAGTGAATATTATTTTATGCAGACTATAAAATTTTACAAAAAAAGCTGTTATAGAAACTTCACATTTTGTGTTTTGATTTTTGCAAAATTATTTATTACTTCTTCAAAATCAGTTTCTAAAAACCCATCATTTTCAATTGACAGTATAGCTAAATTGGTCAATGGATTTTGCGTCATCTTTGACCTTAAATAATTTTGAATATTATTTAATTTACTGTAGCTTCATTCTCCGGTAGCAACAGTAACAAGTAGCATGAGCATGATCCATAGGGCCATGGCTAAATATGGATGTGATTCACACAGGTTCCGCTTTAAAATCATTTCTAAAATTTTCCTGTGGTATAATGATATTAAATTTGGGAATAACACTTGTGCCTGCAATTTAAAGCATTCTAGTTCATCAAAAAATTGAAATTTGTTCAATTTTTTTATATTGACAACAAAGGTCACTTGCACTTTTCTTTATATCATCAATTGAAAACATTGCAATATTTTTCCCAATTAAAAAATTAAACCAGCCTCCTACATTGCATAAACTACAGAACCAGTCATTTAGTTGGACAGTATTATATTAATCGTTTTTTAAAATAGATGTTTAATTTCATCTTCATAAGAAAAAGAGGCACATTCACCTATCTTTCCAGGAAAAGATGTTTTTCTGCGCTTCCATTTGTTTTTCAGTTCAATTTCTAAAACTATACCCATTTTTTTGCAATATTCTTTGGAATCTATACATAGTATACTATATCCTTCAATTCTAATTTTGTTAAACATAATTACAAGTCCATTTATCAAATCAGCTGATCGATAGATATCTTGTGTTTTTTCTTGGAATTGATTGTTTACCAAATTAAGCTTTGTTAAAATCATTTCCTGCATATTCAAAATAAATATGAAATTGCACATTTAAAATATAAGTTGTTAATATTTTAGCAGTAGCAATACCATTTCCAAAGGATAAATCATCAGATATAGCTTTTAGAAATCCAATACATTGGTAATTTGACGCTTTAGTGCTTTTGAATACCATCTTTTATCACCATGCCCTTTCAATAATATCTTTAAATAGTTTGTCAGTTTTTCCCAATGATATGTTGAACTAGAAAAAAAGTTGAATAACTTTTGAATGATTCCGAAAAATGACACCATCTACACATTATAACTAGAAAAAAAAGTTGAATAACTTTTGAATGATTCTAAAAAATGACACCATCTACACATTATTAGTAGCTGCCTGCACACCAATCAAATTTAATGAATACACAGCGCATAGAATACATTTGGCTAAATAATGTCTTCAAAATATGTGCCTGCATTCCATTATATTTGCCAGCCATGGTGGCCCCATTATCATGTCCTTGGCCACAAATATAATTAATTTCTAAGCCATCATGTTTTAATTTTTCTAAAATTTCTTGGGTGAGTCCTTCCCCTGTTTTATCTGTTACTGACAGAAAATCTACAAATCTTTCTTCGATTTTAATAGTTTCATCAGAAAAGTTCATATACCAAATAATTTGGCATAATTGGTCTTTATGTGATATGTCAGGGGTACTATCTACTATTATAGTAAAATATTTTGCTGTTTTAATATCAGACAATATTTTATTTCTGACCTTGGATGACAATATATCAATAAATTCATTTTGTATTTGTAGACTTAAGTATGAAACAATACTTTTAACTCTAATCTTTCAATATAGATTTTAAAGTGGCATCATAGTTACTTACAAGATTAATTAAATTGAGAAAAATTCTCCCGCCAAAATTACCATCAATAGTAGATTCATGTATACTTCTGAATGCTATATTGTTTGTTGCATAGAAGGTAATACATTTTAAAATTACTTTAAGAACAAGATGCCATTTTTTAACTTGTTCACACATTTGTTTTTGAATCAATTAAATTATTTCTGGAATTAAAACCTTTTTTTCCACATTTATTTTTGAAGAAAATCATCAATTAAATTATTTCCGGATTTAAGGCTTTTTTTGAAAAATTTCCACTTTGTATAACAATTAATATGTTTGACAGATTGCTCATGGTTGGGGATTCTTGCATTCAGTTGCTTCCATTTTGCAAATTCCATCTCTTGTATGCTGAATAAAGATGTAGAATTTTTCAAAAATAATAAGCATGGAAAACAATCCATTTTTTACATTGTTTTTCTCCATTTGATAATTTTTTATAGATCTAATCATTACTAAAACTTCACCCATCAGATGATGATGGATATTTTATTAATATTTTATGTTCTGAGCCATTTGCTATTAATAATGTTCTTATTATTTTATCAGACTTCAAATTCTAAGATAAAGGGTCATTGAAATTAATTTTCACAATAGTATTCAAAATATTGTCCTTATCATGACCACTAGTTTCAGCGACCGATTTAATATCAGAATTACCAACACTTATTCTAATAACAGTTATCCTTATTTTTTAAACTACAAATTGCATTTGTTTCAACAATAAAATTGTCTTTATCGCCACAAGCGTTGGTGGTTGAGAGGTCAGTGCGGCTGCCTTATAAGCAATTGCCCCGGGATAGCGAGTTCGCTTCCCGGCCGATGATATGACACATGAGAGAAAAAAAATTGTCTTTATCTTTAATATCGATAGTATCGCTTCAATATCAGAATTGTCTTTGTTTCAACACTACTATTATTACTATAACATTCTTCATTAATAGGATCGTACTCATTTTTAACATTAGTATTGTCCTTTTTTTTAATTATCCAACATGTTTGGCTGTATTTTTTGTTATTCATCCTTTATTAATTTTGCTTCTTTTTGTTTTTTATTTACCCACACTGACTTCTTTTTGGTCGACATGGCGCGCATATAGTGAACTATTCTTCAAATATAAATAAATATTTTAAAAAAAATATTTTGATGGTTAGCACAATCAAATGATACTAACCTATGATAATGTTATTAAGTTCTTATCAAAATGTTATGAATAAAAGGTTATGAAGCAAAATGTAACAACTTGCAATTCTCTTAGACATGGGGAGGAAAAACATCCCTATAAAAGTGGACTGGTCTGCCCAAGCTGCATGACTCACTGCTGCTCACGCAAACTGACTCAGCAGTATGTATTCATACGCTGTAGTAATAACTTTTTTTGCACTTTTTGTTGTCACATTAAAAATAAATAAACTTTGTTGCAATTGTTTTTATTAAATAAAATTCTGTTTTACCTTTATAAGATAATGTGAATGGATCCTACGGCCTATGGCATTGTGTCCCGAGGATATTATTATATTAAAACCAGTTGTGAGAGCATCAGTAACTTTTAAATAAATTTAAGTACAATTTTATGATAACAAAATAAATTTATTTAATATTAATAACAAAATAGGAAAAGAATAAAGAATAGAAAACAATTAGAAATTGCATTAGAACATTAATAATGAAGTTAGTTGTTTATATGTCTTCTATACAGAATGTGATAAGTGTGCTTATATGCAACTATAGAGAAGCTTGTTATTTTTATAAATTAATTATGACTTAGCGCTTTTGAGAACTTGTGGCATTCTTATATTTATAACAAGATGAATTATAATTATACGAGAATGCCATATGTTGTCGAAATCTTTAAGCCGTTAATTAATTTATAGAAATAAGCTTCTCAATAGCTGCGTATAAGTCCACTTATCACAATCTATTAATAAGTTTCTGCGTGTGTGTCAGTTTCTATGCATGTTCAGTAGATAAATATTTATTGCAGTGAATTTTAATTGAAGAAAGTTCATATATCCATTCGGATATAACTGCAATATATATATGTTAGGAACAACAAATCATAAACTTCGACAGTTATCCTATCACCATTATGCAATTAACTGCTACTGTAATATGCGATTCATACAAATTATTAGACTTCCTCACAGATTATTATATTTAATTACATCTTCATATTATTTCATTGCTCATGCGTGAATACTAGTAGGGGTTTATTTATGCAATGAGTCCATTTATGTATAATTACCCCTCATTTGCATAATCAATATGATTGGTATATGCAGACTTTCTAGAGTAGCTTATTAATAATAATAATGAGATAATTTGTTCTTGTACTAGCTGCATGTATTTACATAGTAAAATAAACTTTATTTACATATATATTATACATACACCGGCTGCCCCCTTCCCCCCTTATTCACATAAGTAATTCTCTAAATTTTGCAGGTATTTTTGCACACATACTTTACTCAGAAAAAACCTTTTGAAATTATAATCCTTGTTGGAAATTGTCTGATAATTTGATCTTTAGCTAGTTCAATAGTTTGATCTCTAATTGAATTATTTGGTACAGTTTGATCTATATCCACAATTTCCTCCTTATCAATAAAATTTTCATCATTTGTTGACTTAACATTAATACTATCTCATCTGATGACTCACTTTCATGATACTATAAGTCAGGGGTTCCCAACCTGGGGTACCTGTATCCTCGAAGAATATATGGTGTTTGTCCAGGAGGCATGGTGAATATCAGATAAATAAATATACTATTAATATATTCCAAAAATAGTTATCAACATTTCTGGACTATTCCATCTTTGCATTGTCTGTTAGCCACACCAACATTTCAGGTCTCTTCGGACATAGACAGTGAGATTGCATTGACTTTTTTCTCATTGCAGAGTCCAATAACTTAAGATGCCCAGTTAAGATTCAAGATAACTAATGAAATTGCCAGATCAGTGAACCCTCGAGGATCACCTCCAAGACATCTTACCCTCCTATGTATGTGCTTGTCATACTGCATGGTATATTCTCCATCCTCTTGTATCCAAGCACTTTGTCCAACTTTAAAATTTTTATAATCCACAGGGTCTTTTAAATTTTCATTTGTAGCAGGCAATAATTTAGAAAGATGGATGTGGAATTATCTGCACATTAATAATTCAGCTGATGTCTTATTATTAACTTTACATAGAGTAAAATACTACAAATATATTACATCTAATGAGGTTTTTGTAGTATTCTTGTAGCAAATTTTTTTCAACCTAGATTTTAATTGTTGAACTGCTTTTTCTATGAGAACATTAGATTTGGGATGATATAGAGGGTTAACAGTGAAATATTCTCTTATCAGTTAGATAATCCATTATCCATTACAATAGTCTTGGAATAACCGTGATTTACAAAGATTTCTTTTAGCATTCTAATGACACTTTCAGCAAAAAGTGTTTTTGACAATTTTATATTCGGTCCAATATGAATATGAATCTACAACTACTAAAAAGATACAATCATTCACTGATCTAAGTGAAGATGTTTCCAAACCTGACTTGATTTAGGCCAAGATTCCAGCTCTTTTGGTGGTTGTTTGGTACTGTATACATTTTCTTCACTATTTCTCTTATATTTTAGTTTAGCTTTGGCCAAATGACCTAGCCAAAGCTTTTATACAGACAATTCATGGATGACCTTGAAGTCAATTAGCTTTCTGAAAGATGATATCTTGTTCTTTAGACTAGACCCAATGTTGTCACTTTTTTAATGATTCACATGATGTCAATAGCATATGAGACTTTTCTTTAAGAAAGATCTTAATGGAGTTCAATAGGCCCAAAAACGTTTTACATCAGTACTGCAATAAGTATTTTGCTTTTATAAAAAGGGAAGCTAAAGAAGTAAAAGTAAATGGAGATTATTTGAGTCATAGTTGATGAGGACTTTTTATTTAGATACTTACAACTGCAGATCACTTCCAAGTGAAGGATTGGAAGAACTGTCTCATATTAAATGATACAAGTTAGAAGAAAAGGTGAAGAGACAATTGATTTAAAAAGTAGCCATGTACTCTACTACAAAGGCACAAATATTAGAATTACAAATGGAGTAGGATTCATTATGAATAAAAAGTTGAAGATGACATTGTGGAGATTGGCAGAGTGGCAAGATTAATTAATTAACTTAATAGCAGATAACAAATGCAGGTAATTCAGGTTTATGCACCAACAAGTTCTCATGGTAGTAGTAGAAGATTTTTATATGGATGTACAAAAGGTTTTTGATCAGACTAAACATTTTAAAATTGTTATTCGATACTTTAATGTTCGAATTGGTAAACAAATAGATAAAAGTGCTGTAGGTAAATTTGGTTATGGTAATAGAAATGAGAGAGGACATAGATTTGTGGAGTTTGCAAAAAAAAGAAAAACTTTATATTATGACAGCTAAGGTACAACAGAATTGGATTATAATTTGACTAACAGAAAATACATATTTCAAGATTGTAATTTTATTAATAAATTCAACATAGGAAGTGATTATTGATTAGTAAGATGTAAGATATGTGTTAATGTAAAACTAGAGAGACAAAAATTATTAAGAAAAACCAATATTTACAGTTGATATTTCTAATCTTCAGAAACTTTCTAATGAATTTAAATTAGAAGTCGTAAATCGTTTTTAATTATTAGTAGATTTTGAACATGATTCAGATATAAATGAAATTAATGAGAAAATAACTGACACACTTTTAAAAACTGTAACAAAGACAGATAGTAGAAAAAAGCAACAATTGACTAATAAAATTTCTACTGAGACTAAAGAATTTTTGAAGAAAAGAAGGAATATGAAGATATATAAAAATGATGCATTAAGAAGGATTTAATATCTTGAATTTTGTAAAATGGTGGAAAAAAAAGAGTTGATAATGATATAAGTAAGTATAACTGTGAACTAAGAAGGAATGCTGTAGAAGAGAATAAATGTCTCAAGAATGTAAAACAACATTTTGGTATTGGTAGGAAACATCTGGAATAAGAAATAACAATGGAACTATTACTAAAAAGAGAAATGACATTATAAAATGGGCAGAAGAGTTTCATCAAGAATTATATAGTAATAAAGAACAAGGACCTACTACATCTATTATATCTTTTGAATTTCTCAGGATTTCAAATGAAGAAGTGAAACATGCAATTAAATTTATGAAGAAGGAAAAACTCTAAATAATGATGGAATTATAATCGATATATTAAAAGAAACAGGTGAAGAAATATAAATTTTTTTTGACAAAGTTATATACCAAATGTCTAAACGATAAAGATGTACCAGATGATTGGAAGAATGCAGTATTAAGATATTAGAAATTACAGACCTATTAGTCTTTTATCAGTTTTATACAAAATTTTTATCAAGATAATTACAATTTGTCTACAGAGAACATTGGATTTCAAACAAACGAGCATGCTGGATTTAAAAGTGGTTTTAGTACAGTATATTATTTGCAAGTATTGAGAGAAGTTGTAGAAAGAACCAATGAATATGAATTGCTATTATGCTTTGGATTTATAGATTATGAAATGGCATTTGATTCTATAAGCATTTTTTCAGTGATTAAAGGATCAAAATATAGGCCCAGAATATTGTTATATTCTGAAAACTATAAAATTGCAACAGCTACAATTAGATTACATAATGATAGTAGAAAGGTTAACATTGAGATGGGTGTAAGATAGGATGATTCCATACCTCCAAAACTTTTTACAGAAGTAACAATCTGAAATTTTCAGACATCTACATGTCTTCAAACCCAGCTATCCAACTCACATAGCTATATGGGGCTGATAGATCTTCAGCCATACCATATATTTGTAGTCATAGCAATATAAAATTGCATAAGACTTTTGGCAGACTATACATAGTCAAAATAAGAGTCATAGATCAATTCATAGATCACAAGACCCTATCTCTTAAGCTTGAAAGTTATAAACAGTGAGAATTGCCAATTCCTCTACAAGCTTTATGATAAATGCTTAGCCAGAGCCAGAACTTAAAATATCTGTCAGGAACCCTCCCCAAGCCCCTGACCATGGTTTCGTGCTTTGGCACTCCTCAGAGAGGTGTCAGGGTAGGTTCAGACACTAGATCTAAAAATACCAACCCAAAGCCAAGCACTTAGCTAAAAGTTATCTATTGAGTGGAAAATCTGAAATTTTCAGACATCTACATGTCTTCAAACCCAGCTATCCAACTCAAATAGCTATATGGGGCTGATAGATCTTCAGCCATACCATATATTAGTAGTCATAGCAATATAAAATTGCATAAGACTTTTGGCAGAGACTATAAATTATTGCCTCACTGACTAATGGATAACGTTTGTGATGACACTAGCAGTGCTTGGTTTTATTCCGTCCCAGCTGGAGGTCATGGTTCACATAGAGACTCAAAATAATAAAGGGTTTATAGGAAAAATCAATGATTTAATGGATTCTGACGATTGCAGAATGGTACAGATATGATTTGATCGATTACTAATGGTTTGAACCGTAATAATGATAATTCTTTATGGCAACATTATAAAGAAGTGAATTTACATCAAATAAATATTATAAACAAATAGAGTAATTAACCTTAGAGATTGGGAATGATGACAAACTAAGCTTATTTAAATGACAATATTATAGGAATTTATTAAAGAATTTAGTACAAAATAAGTAGTCTTTGTTTATACAACTTGGTTATTTTCTTTAATTCGTTTTGATGTGGCTTTGACAAATGATGTAAAAGTTTGTTAATTGGTCGGCCAAAAATCAATCAGCAATAAAATAAGATGTTACAAATAAATTTGTTTTATATATTACAAAATATGAAAGATGGGCATTTAAAACACTATTACATTTAAAATCATTTGTATATAATGAGTGTGGGAAGCAAAATAGTTCTTAAATAAATAATTGACAATTATACAGTCAGATTTAAATAATTACAAAATTTGTTTGTAAAGGACGTGCCATCATGGCAGAGAGCATTTCAGGTTTGCTAAATAAAGATATAAAATGATGAAGAAGGCAGTATGCTATTATAGATTACAACAAAATAAATGAGGTGGCTTTGCTAAAAGAAATTCCTGATATGTACAGTTAGATAAGAGAAATGTTGGCTCTCTAGCCAAAGCATATCTCTGAATAATAATAAAATATTTTTGATGTGCTGAACTTCCCAAACACATTTTAAATGGCAATGCTCGAAAATGGATCCCTTGGTATGAACTATGTTTACTTTGAGGGACTGTGAAAGATTGGACTGGTCAGTTAAATTTCCGAAGGTCCTAAGAGGTTTGTAGCAAAGCAAGAATAACAATAAAAAGAAATGGTTGTAACTATAAATACACAATGCCTTAGACGTATATAGATAGATAGTGTATCATTAACAAAATAATAAATCCTGATTAAAATCATTGGCTCCCTGATATAATGTAAAGTCCCAGAAACGTTAGGTCATTAATGAATGAATATTAAATTATATTACAAAAAGAAAGGCAAGAATTAAAACAAAAATATAAAATTGTTTTCCCCACTCATCACGGAAGATTACAAAATAGGACTTGTCTTTAATAAACATAGACGGCATTAAATATCAAACTAATAAATTGTAAATCATAATTTTAATATTTTCTGACAAATAAAATATATGTATGAAATATATATACTGATAAAATTCTATGATAAATTTTACTTAATTGATTCACTAAAATTATTTAATCTTTCAGAAATAATTACAGGGCTATTTTAAATTGGAGGTAATAGTAAGATACTTTTAAAATAATTTCAATCATTCAAATAAATATATATATGAGGTACAAAACTAAATGAGCTTTCTATTAATTAATTTATGGAAGGAAGTCTTCTTGTAATGATTTTTAAATAAAAAAAAAATAACAGGGGGAGGATTTAAAGTTAATAGCTCATTGAATTTTGTAGTTGGCCATTTCAGTAAGTCAAATAATCTAAACAAACCGACAAAAATTAATTTAATTTGCCGCATCAAAATAATGTAAAATTTTATAAGAATTGATATTTTAAATTGAATAAAATTAAAAGACGCATTTTAAACCAAGCCAAGCCATATAAACATTACACAGATATATAAAATATAAATTAATATAGATTTTGAAAACAAGTAAAATAAAATCAATGGCTTGCGGTGAATTGGACGTTATCTCAGAATCAATCAGTTAGTACATGCAGTTAATACAGTCAGATCATTTCAGGCTTCCTCAGCACAGACAGTCTCTGGCTAGATGTTTAAGGTGCTGGAAAGGCATGGATGGGCTGGTGGAACAGACCTCTGAGAAGCAAACAACCGATCTTTTCACCCCGTCATTTTTTTAGGCACGATATATATATAAAGATTAATCACTTCTCTTGGAAGTTGGTGGAAAGTATAAATGAACCTGGGTGATGGCAAATCTCAACACCAGTAAAATTAAATTATAAGAGTATGAGATTAGAAAATCTCTGAGAACATTGAGAGAGATCATTGAGAGATCAAAAGCTAACTCAAAAGAGCAACTAAAGCATAATAATTATCAACCAGCATTATAAAGTAAATATCAGTATAAGTAAATACTAGAGAGAAATAACCATCCATCATCATCATTGATGGGAATAAACAAATTAGTACAATAAAATATATAAATCAACAGTCAACCTTGTGACTGGATTGAAAATGGGTCTTCTGTAGAACAGGCTAACGATTGAGCCTTTGCCAGCTTGGGCAATTATATAAACATAACTTGGATGCACCAGCTTAGTGCCCATCCATTAAAATACATGATAATCAGAAATAGAACAATAATGCTGGGACATTTAAAGCATGCTGATCATCATCAATGCTCTGGCCACTAAAGTACTATGAATGTACTGGCCAACTATAAACTTAACTTTTAATAAGACTAAAGTAAAATAAAAGATAGTGCATGGACTTTAAAGAGTATCCTCTTTTGCGCCAACGAGGATGATGATGATCATCTCTGGATGCCCAAAGCACTAAACACATCCCCATTTATCCGTGTCCGAAATCTAGCTCAGAGAACATAAAGCTCTATTACTGTATATGAACAAGAGATGATGGAAACCATTTTTAACAATTAAATAAGTTTATTAATAACAATAAAAAATAAATGATTAAGGTCTTATAATGGTTCTGATTTTGAATGGTATACAAAATTATATACACAACTAAAGTTATTACATGGTTTACAATATTTTACATGGTTTACAATATTTCTTAATAAGTTTCTATAAACGCATATATATATCCTACACAGACGTGCGTTTTATAATATACAAGGAATACATTCCAATTAACATAAAATGATTATATAAAAAAAAGAAGTTAAACTTTACATGTATATGCGCACAGACGCGCGATTTAGGTATATACAATTAATATCAAAAAAAGAAGAATTGACATTTAATCAAAAAAATATTAAAATTTTACATATATGAATGTGCGTGTATATACGCACACTGACTATTATCTATTTCAACTCGTTACAATAATATTATATTTTTTTATAATTAATTCATTTGGAAAACACAAATTTCACACTTATACGTGTGTATCAATATAAAAAAAAAAAATCAGTTTAACAAATTCTATTATAGCTTTCTTTTATTCTTTTACAAAAAATATATAGTCAATTTTCCAGAGGTTAGAAAGCTTTTATTAGGTTACCTCTTAACGAATTATCAATGTCTTTAAATTTAAAAATATAGATTTAAAAATGTCCATCAAATAAATTATAAAAAAACAACTCAATTTGTATGCAAGTTTATCTGTGCTTCTCTTCGCATATGTAGACACAGCAGCATAGGTATAAACTATTTCTTTATTCAGTTGCTCTCTTGGGCAAGCTGTTTTTTTTTTTTTGGTCATTCCAGGAAATTGTCATCATCAGGTAAAAGTACATAATTCAGGTATGGTTGGCTTTTTTTTTCTTCTGTAGTCAGTTTCACTTATACTTGGATTTTGTAAACTTCAGGTCAGCAAGCTGTTTTTCCAGAACACTTTTAAGGCTATGAATTACAAAGAATCTTGACCCATTTTCCTCCATGTAAATTCAAATTCCACCAGTGAATTGTATAGCAGCCACTTCCTTGCATTCTTAAATCCTCATGGCAGTTCTCTTGATAATTATACTAGCCATCTTTGCAGCTAGCTTTACTATGGCTATTTTCTGCTACAGTTACCAACTCTTCACAAAATACTTGAGCCAACTTTATAGCTAACTCTTCTGCTAACTCTTATAGAACTGCCAGCCAAACTGTTCTCTTTAAAATCACTCTCCAAACTAACTGATATTTTTTTAATCAGTCTTTTAAAAACTCATCTGAGGTGTTAACAACACTTTGATTAAAAACAGTTTTTATTTTTAGCTCTCTAATCCCTTTAAAAACATATGTGTTTTAATTAATTAAATAATTTTCAAAAACAAGTATTGTGTTCTTACATTTCACAATCAGAATAATAATAATAACAATACAATATTTATATTTATTAAGACCTTTTTTAAAACATTAATTTCATAATGAAATTTTATTTTAAACCCAGAGTTATTTAACCCTTTACTTGTTATTATTTTATTTTAGTAAATGTAGAAAAATGTCTACTATATTTTTATCTGTGTTTATTTCTAGTTTTCCTTTCAATTTTACATATATATTTATGCACACACACTATATTAGTGTGTCTATGTAATCCAACTGGTTACATTGCACCGGTCTGACAGAAAAGGAAAATAGAAATGAAACACCTTTTTAACAATATTTACATAATTCACATATATAATGAAAACAAAGTTCATATCTAAAACCATGTACTAATCAATTTTTTTAGAGATCTGACAGACATCTGACAGTTAACAGAATGAATAGCGATTTGCAATATTGAGATAGATAAAGAATTCAGCCATTGGACTGTAAGTACACAATGCACCATGAACACCAAGAGTGCTACCTCAAATGAGACACTATAAGCTACTACAACCTATGATAAAGATAATGCAAAATCATTGCAAAGCCCTCTTTCATGGAGGGTATGGAAAATACAAAACTATGCCCTGCTTCTTTTGAGTCTTATGGGCTGGGAAATACAAGCTATGCCTTGCTCCTTTTCTTTGGAGGCTTAGAGGCTGGAATCATGGCAGGACTATGTTAACTGCCTTATGACAAACACTATAAAATATAAAAAAATAGGTTGGAGCAAATAGTGGAGATACAACACCCTCAGAGCTGCATGAAAACATTGCATTCCCAAGCCAATGACAAAAATCTCCATCCATCATCAAAACCAAAAATACAGCTAAACAAACTTCAACAATCAAACACCAAATCCAATCTCCAAAATCATTGAGATTTTCTATTTAACTCTAAACATGAACCTCTCCAAACATACATGAAAATTACTATTTTATAATCATCATCAATACTCTTGTCACATATTTCACAGTAATTTTTAAAATTAATTCTGCATAAAATGCATAATTTTTTTCTTTCTCAGTCGTGGTTTGAGATCAAGTTAATAATTTTGAAGTGATGATCACCAGAATGCGATCATCAGCCATACGTTGGGCAGCCATCTATAATGATTGCCACAGTACATGATCATCATCGGCCCTCAGTCAGGTAACCATTTGTAATGGGATGGGGGTGGGTGGGTGAGAAGTGGATGGAAAGTGAATTGAACTGGGGTGATGGAAACACATCATCATCACTCCCAGTTCAATTCAAATTTTGAAGTATAAATAATTTAAAATATTATCTATAAGTAATGTGATATTTAATCATAAAATGAGATTATAGAATGTCTGAGAACATTGAGAGATCAAAAGCTAACTCAGAAAAAACCCGAGGAAAAAAAATCCCTGTACTGGTCGGAATTGTCTGTCCACATAACAAGATCTAGCATCTAGGCAAAAGTACCTCAAGTCCAATCATGTGCGAGATACATATGTTAGGAACAATCACGAACTCTGCCCTGTATGCCCAGATTCCAGATCTACTAGCTTATGAGCAACAAGATCCAATGATACTAGAGTATTCAATTTACCACCGGCCGACATCGCACATCGGAGAAGCAAAGAGACTCAGAGGAAAATCAAGACAAATGCGTATATACATTTTAAAACAGACAAACACTTATGCTTAACTTTAATGGGATCTTACATCATTCCACCAATCATGACATTTAAAATTTAACTAAATCAATTAACTAAAGAATGAGCAATGACCAGATGTTTAGTTTTAAATTTATATTTAATAACGAAACAAATAGAAATCAAAAAATATATACATTTGAATTATATTAAATGGTGATTAGCCTCGTATTACAAATAAGTTACTTTGTGCTTACTTGCACTTGAGCAAAAGTATTTACAAATAAGTTTGGAAGAATTTTGATGCAGCGTAATGACATTTCAATTAATCTAGCGCATTTATAAAGTGTACATTTTATAATGATTTGCCCGAATTACAAACAAAAACACAACCTTGACTGATCCCAGGATGGGTTACATAATTGTCGGTTAACCAAACTATCATAAGTTTATATACAAGAAAATATAATTTTTAATAACGATTTATTTACTGAACGTATGTGGAATTATTTCTCTAAATTATATATATATAGAGTCGTCACGCAACACATCAAAAGTTATTTAAATTTATGAGATATGTTTAATTAGAACATAATATTAGATACAGATATTTATAGGCTTGAGCTTTTTGAAGAGGGATCTAATATAAAGTGACGCAGTGTTAGCATAATGGCCGAATATTTGCGGATCCAGAACTTTGAGGTGCTTTATCAGATTAACAGAAGAAATAGTCTAGCCAATTTGCCACCCCACATTTTGTGGAATCGGTTGACAAAGGGTCCTCGGACGGAGATGCACTGGGCCGAACTTTGCCGGAATTTTCCCATGCATTGCTCTCGTTGTGCGAGTATATATATATGGTCCAGGGACATTCATTGCCCTGTTTGCGACCTGAAACGAAGATGAGATGGCTCGGGCATTCCGACGCGTGTCTCTAGATAAAGTTTAAAACATGAAGAGTGGCCTATGCTAACAACGCTTTGGGACAGACTAATAACTAGTCAAATATATGTAATTAAGCTTACAACCTATAATAATAACATCAAAGATAATGGTATAATCGTATTTATAAAACGAAGTTTAAAGATATTATTAGAAAAATATTTTAATACCAACAAAAGTTATAAATTCCCTCCCCCCCTTTCATTGCACTTATTTAATAAAATTCCACATATGTATAACATAGTATACAATTAAGTCTACGGTGTGCTTTAAGAAAAATATTTATATATATGTTTAGATGGGTGAGAATAAAGACATAAAAAGTAATATATATAGTTAATATATTTGTTTGCATTAATATTGCACTCTTACGAAGATTATCAACATTGTATAAATTGTAAACTAATCAAAGGTGAAACTTTATTTGTCTCTCTGTTGTTTACGCAAAAAGTATAATAATTAGTAAAACATTTTTTTAAAATAATCTTCTCCCAACCTAGCAAGCGTTATAGTTTTAAAAGTAAAACAAACTAATTAATTAAGTGTTACTCCTATCTAATGCAGGAGCTAAGGTAAAAATAACTATACTGGCGAGGGTGGGAGTTCATCAAAATATCATTTAGCATTTAAAATATATATATATTAGACAAAATATTAATAAAATAATTGCCGCATTAAATTAAAAGTGAAAGAAATTACGAGGCTAATCAAAATGGTTATAGAATAAAATAGACTATAAAAGTTACAAATAATTAATATTAAATTTTCATGTTAGGAAAAAGTTCTGAGTTCATAAGGGTGGCACTTTACAGTGTTACCTTTGGAAAGCAAGTAGCAGATCACCCGGGTGGTTTTCACAGTACAGCAGCAGCTTCGTGGATGTTTATCAGTAGTGGCAGGCTGGCTGGAGTTGAGTTGGCCTGGTCATGGAGAAAAGATATTTCTTGAGAAATTTGAGTGACGTAGATTCTTTCAATGGATGCCTTACGAATCTACATACTCTCCACTGATGATTGAATTTTGGGTCCTATTTATATGAGTCGTTTATCTAAGGAATGTTATTAAGTTGTAATACCTGCGGCTATAAAATAATATTGCAAAACAGCTTTTTATAGTTAAGTAATATGTTTAATTAACAACTTTAAAATATGAATAATGATTTAATGGCCTCCGCTATTCCCCTAAATTAATGGAAACTAATTAGACAATAAAAACAGATTAATATGTTTGCGGTCTAAATCTTTTCTTCCCAATTTTATTAAAATTGTCAACCCAAATCTCCTCGATAAAGTACAATAATAAAAATCTTTCACAAAGCATTTTTTATTGCTTTGCACTAAAACAGAGTTTAAAAATTATTTAAAATGTATATAGCTAAATCTGATATACGTAATAAGCTAGTGGCGGACAAAAGAAGCGTTATCGAGGAGATCAAGTTGGCAAACAAAAGGAAACCTACTCGTATGAAATTTAGAAACATAAATAAAATTGGAAAGAGATTTTAAATGGAAAAAATTAACTTTTAAACTTAACCGCAATGGAATACAAAATATTTACACATGTTAGTAATGAAGAATAGCGAAGGGAAAAAAGGTTAAATATAGATAGATGATCACACATATATATATATATATTTAAGACTAGTCTAATAAAATGGTTACATTACAAATATCATTAAATAAAATAATTCATAATATAATTCAATTAAGAAAGGTATGAACAAAAGGGTAGAAAGTAAATAGTTCAATGGAAGAGAGATATGATTACCGTCCTGGTTCCTTGCTCCTGTTCGGCGTCATTGTGGCTTGATCCAACAGTCTATACGTATTTGTCCGGACAATGAAAATGGAAATATGTAGCATGGTTTCACGAAATGTCCTGCAGACATGGCACAGAGTTCAGACAGAGTTTGATATTTAATGCCCGTCTATGTTAATTAAAGTCTTATTTTGTAATCTTTCATAAACTATTTAATACCTTTATTGATAAATGAAATATTTTTCAAGTGTGGAAAACAACATATATTTTAAAATTTAATTCGTGACTTCTTTTTCTATATTATGTTTTATGATTCATTTATTAGTGGACTAAGGTTTGTGGGGACTTTCTATCGACATCAGGGAACTGATTATTTTAATCAGGAATTCATTGATTAATTTTGTTAGTGATACACTATCTATATATATGTCTAAGGCATTAATGTTTTATAGCTACAACCATTCATTTATTATTTTGCTTTGTTACTTACTCATCAGGACCTTCGAAAATTTAACTATGACCAGTCCAATCTTTCACACTCCCTCAAAGTAGACATAGTTCATACCAAGGGATTCTTTTCGAGCATTGCTATTAAGATGTATATGCACATCAAAATATTATTATGATTATTTAGAGACATGTTTGGCTGGAGGGCTAGCATTTCTCATCATCTAGTTGTATTTACTAGGAAATTGTCTGTAGTAAAGCCATCCAGAGGGTCAATAACACACCTCATTTATTTTGTTGTAATTTATAATAGCATATTGCCTTCTTCATCATTTTATATCTATTTAGCAAACCTGAAATGCTCTCTGCCATGATGGCACGTCCTTCACAAACAATTTCGTTAATTAATTAAATCTGACTGTATAATTGTCAATTATTTATTTAAGAACTATTTTGCTTCCCACACTCATTATATACAAATGACTTTAAATGTAATAGTGTTTTAAATGCCCATCTTTCATATTTTGTAATATATATAACAGATTTATTTGTAATATCATACTTTATTGCTGATTGGTTTTGGCCGACCAATTAACAAACTTTTATATTGTTTGTCAAAGCCACATCAAAACGAATTAAATAAAATCACCAAGTTGTATAAACAAAGACTACTTATTTTGTACTAAATTCTTTAATAAATTCCTATAGTATTATCTTAAATAAGTTTAGTTTGTCATC
Organism: Epiperipatus broadwayi; assembly: GCA_028023455.1. NCBI lineage: Eukaryota > Metazoa > Onychophora > Udeonychophora > Euonychophora > Peripatidae > Epiperipatus > Epiperipatus broadwayi. The sequence continues at coordinate 5,111,901 of JAQFVV010000030.1, read as the reverse complement.
ACTCCCAATCTCTAAGGGTAATTACTCTACTTATTTAAATATATCTTTGATTTAAATTCACTTCTGTGTAATGTTGCCATTAAGAATTATTATTATTACGGTTCAAACAATTACTAATCGATCAAATCATATCTGTACCATTCTGCAATCGTCAGAATCCATTAAATCATTGTTTTTTCATATAAACCCTTTTTTATTTTGAGTCTCTATGTGAACCATGACCTCCAGCTGGGACGGAATAAAACCAAGCACTGCTAGTGTCATCACAAACGTTATCCATTAGTCAGAGAGGCAATAATTTAGGCAAATAGGTTAGGATTCATCTTTGTCCTGACATATGTATCTTGTGCATGGTTGGATTCAAGGTACTTTTGCTTGGATTATTGGTCTTGTGAATGAATACACGATTTTGACTGGCACAGAGGCTGCATTTTTTTTTGGATCGTTACAATTGGCTTTCCCAACTTGGGCCAATGTTTAATAAACCACGTATACCCTGAACAAATTCTTTTCAAAATGAAACATTTTTATCTGTTTACATAAAGTCGTATACTTTAAATCTTATAAAAGCTCTGCCAGTAAAAGAAATAGCACATATATTAAACATGAGAAAGTATAAATAATTTTAAACTGTATTTCGTTAAAAAGAAAGTCAAAAGGTTGCAAGTGATATGTTTTTTTTGTTGTTAATATAAATTATGCTTTAAGTTTATGATGGTAAATGTGGTACCTTATGGAGAGTACTTTTGGGAATTTACTTCAGTGTAATTCCTATGTAAGCATTTCAATAAATCATAAATAAGTTGGTGGTTTTTATAATTGTGCTGCAAATATACACGCATAAACCCATCATCTTTCAAAACATATTTACTTCAATGCAACCTTCCTAAATAATTTTAAAAATTTGCTTGTCATGCCATGAGTAAAAATAAAATGTATAAAATAAAATAGAATTCTCGGGGGGAGGAGGTGTAAATGTAAATGGTCCTTGAAAAACGATAGCCAACATTTTTTTTTCTTGTATACTGTATAGTCTTTTGTAAAATTACTAACCGGATGTTTTTGTAAATGTCTTCGAAAATCGTGTACCGTAACTACTAACCCTAAGTAAAATTTTTTTTTTTTTGATCATTTTTTTTAAGCAATTTTACTGATATGTAATGAACACAGACATTGTTACATTGTTTTTTATTATTAAACATAAAGTTAAAATAAAAAGTTCGCATTTAAAAACTTCTTTTTTTTTTGTTAGACATAAAAATTGAAAATCTTAAACTCGTATATAAATATAAAATCGCGCAGATGAAAAATTATTAAAATAAAATTTTATTAAAGAAAAAGTATTTTAAAACTAAATCTTAAAAAGATTTAGAGATAAAAATATATCTTTAATTTTGGAAAACACATTAAGTAATCAGAAAATGGAAATGGATTTTAATTAGTAAACTAGCCGTGGGCATTTATATGTATAAACAGCGGTCAGATAGGAGAGAAAAACAATGGAGTCGGACCTCAGCAAAAGGACCATCACATCAATCCAGAAAATTAATATAAAAGGACAAGTTTGAAAATTATGGATTGATTATTTACAATGTGACAGATATGTGTTAGTGTGGAAGTGAAGGAAAAGGGATTGAAAAGACGCACTCTTCAATCCCTTCAGTTTTGCCAAAGAAAGAAAGAGAAATGAACTATCGTTTTCTACATTGAGGACCAACTAAACTAAAAAACCTCCGAATGAATAAATAAAACAATGGCTAAATGGATACCAATCTTTTTAGGACGGTGTGGGAAATCACGTTCAAACGGCAAGGAACATATAAAGATGAATTGTTTAAAAAAACTGTAAGAACTTTATAATTTATGAACATTAAATTAAAAACTTTCCATATATAAAAAATACAAATAGAATCCTATCTGACCAACGTAAATTAATATTAATAATGTTATTTGATATTTTTTTATTATTTAAAATCATTTCCATTTATTTATTTTTTGTTCTTTAAGTTTTATTATGATTTCTGTTTTCCGTTAAGTTAAATTATATAAATGTTAAACTTAAGTCGGGTGTGAATGGCTGTATAGATTTGTAAAGTTATATTAGGGGAGGGTAATCTTAGGTTATATGTTTTGTGGTTAGATTGGGTCAATGGATTGGATATATTGGTGTCATTTAGTAGATGTAGTACAGATTCGCTACGGGCAGAATCGCTTCATATGCCACACACACCCGTTTGCCTATGGAAGGAATTATAAGTCAGATACCGCAGTTCCTTTCTATGGAGTTTTTTGTTTTATTGCTCTTCTTCGCAGATAGATGCAATATTCCTATCTGATGAGAGGCAATCTTCTCTTAACTTTTGTGCTGCCGTATTTTATTACATTGAATACATCGATATATCAGATGGATTGATGCCAGTTTGACTACGAATTTTAGCCTAAGGTTAAATAGGGATAGAAAAATATTTATTCTCAAATGCAAATCTATGTAGTCTATTCATACTCGACACTAAATAAAAATGCATTAAATTTAAGTTGTTTATAGATGTTTGCATGGATTCGTTATCGGTTAATTGTGTTTTGGATTTCATATTTGATTAAAATATATAGACATTAGATAAATAATGATACCTCACGGTGAGTATCTAAAATGTATTTACTTGGATGTCTTTTAAGTTATTGGTGACAATGCAAGTATCTTATGGTGAATACTATTGGGTTACTTATAAATTTCCCTCTGCAATTGTCAGTATCAATGATTTTATATTTTGATCATTTATGTTTATTTTGAAATGTTTTTAACCGTTGAAATCTATGTAACCGATCTATACACAACATATTAAAACAAGCTTTTATAATCCCATCTGTGCGAACTTAATTAAAATGTAAACTTATAATATAATAGAAATTAAAATGTAAATTAAAATTCAAAGTAAAGTTAAAAATAATGTTAAATGTTAAAATGTAAACTGATACTAAAACAATTTTCAATCTTATATATATGTGCATAAATAAATGTTTGTATGCTAATTACTGGCAGTGGCTTATTTAATTCTTTTTTTATATACCCTTAGATTATATTATTAAATCTCTGCTATTCCACTGAGCTAGTGACATGGGCTAACGACCGGAATAAAAAAAAAAAACCTTTTTTTTACTTACGTATCTGCCTACTTTATAAATTTTTCTAGGTTCAAATGCCTAGATGGCGTCCTGTAGTGCAGATACGTTAAGTGCCTTTCTCCGGATCATTACAATTGGCTTTCCCAACTTGGGCCAATGTTTAATAAACCACGTATACCCTGAACAAATTCTTCTCAAAATGAAACATTTTTATCTGTTTACATAAAGTCGTATACTTTAAATCTTATAAAAGCTCTGCCAGTAAAAGAAATAGCACATATATTAAACATGAGAAAGTATAAATAATTTTATATTTCGTTAAAAAGAAAGTCAAAAGGTTGCGATTGATATGTTTTTTTTTTGTTGTTAATATAAATTATGCTTTAATGTGTATAGGAGCGCACAGCCATGTAAGTTTATGATGGTAAATGTGGTACCTTATGGAGAGTACTTTTGGGAATTTACTTCAGTGTAATTCCTATGTAAGCATTTCAATAAATCATAAATAAGTTGGTGGTATTTATAATTATGCTGCAAATAAACCCATCATCTTTCAAAACATATTTACTTCAATGCAACCTTCCTAAATAATTTTAAAAATTTGCTTGTCATGCCGTGTGTAAAAATAAAATGTATAGAAATAGAACTCTTGTGGGGAGGAGGTGTAAACGTAAATGGTCCTTGGGAAAATGATAGCCAACATTTTTTTTCTCGTATATTGTTTAGTCTTTTTGTAAAATTACTAACCGGATGTTTTGTAAATGTCTGCATTAATCGTGTACCGTAATTACTAACCCTAAGTAAAAATTTTTTTTTTTTATCATTTTTTTAAGCAACTTTACCGATATGTAACCAGCACAGACGACGTTACATTGTTTTTTTATTATTAAACATGAAGTTAAAATAAGAAGTTTGCATTTAAAAATTTTCTTTAAGAATTAAAAATCGAAATTAAATATCTTCTTAAACTCGTATATATAAATCGCACAGAAAAAAAAAAATTATTAAAATAAAACTTTATTAAAAATAGAAAGATATTTTAAAAACAAAAACTTAAGATTTAGAGATAAAAATATACCTTTAATCTTGGAAAACACATTAATTAATCAGAAATGGAAATGATTGTGTTAATTAGTTATGTAAACTAGTCTTGGGCATTCAAATGTAAAAACATCGGTCAGATAGGAAAACAATAGAAACAAATAGCCAATGAAAGAAATCCATCGGGAAATCGGACCTCAGCAAAAGGATCAACACATCGATGAAGTAATGAAAAATCAATCCTTCAAATTAATATAAAAGTGAGGAGTTATTGATTTTTTAGGATGGGACAGATATGTGTTCGTGAGGAAGTGAAGGAGAAGGGATTGAAAAGACGCACTCTTCAATCCCTTCAGTTTTACCAAAGAAAGAAAGAGAAATGAACTATCGTTTTCTACATTGAGGACCAACTAAACTAAAAAACCTCCGAATGAATAAATAAAACAATGCCTAAATGGATACCAATCTTTTTAGGATGGCGTGGGAATTCACGTTCAAATGGCAAGGAACATATAAAGATGAACTGTTTAAAAAACTGTAAGTACTTTATAATTTATGAACATTAAATTAAAAACTTTCCATATATAAAAAATACAAATAGAATCCTATCTGACCAATGTAAATTAATATTAATAATGTTATTTGATTTTTTTATTTATTTAAAATCATTTCCATTTATTTATTTTTTGTTCTTTAAGTTTTATTATGATTTTTGTTTTTCGTTAAATTAATTATATAAATGTTAAACTTAAGTCGGGCGTGAATGGCTGTATAGATTTGTAAAGTTATATTAGGGGAGGGTAATCTTAGGATATTTGTGTTGTAGTTGAATTGGATCAATGGATGGGATATATTGGTGTGATTAGTAGATGTAATATCAGATTCGCTATGGGCAGAATCATTTCATATGTTGCACTCACCCGTTTGCCTATGGAAGGAATTATAAGACGGAGAACGCAGTTCCTTTCTATGGAGTTTTTTTTTTTGCTCTTCTTGTCAGATAGATGTAATATTCCTATTTGACGAGAGGCAATTTCTTCTCTTAACTTTTTGGTGCTGCCGTATTTCATATTACATTGAATGCATCGATATATCAGATAAATTGACGCCAGTTTTGGCTGCGAACTTTTAGCCTAAGGTTAAATAGGGATAGAATGTTTTATTTTCAAATGCAAATCTATGTAGTCTATTCATACTCGACACTAAATAAAAATGCATTAACTTCAAGTTGTTTATAGACGCTTGCATGGATTGGTTATTGGTTAAGTATGTTTTGGGTTTTCATATTTGATCAAAATATATAGACATTCGATAAATAATGATACCTTACGGTGAGTATCTAAAATGTATTTATTCGGATGTCTTTTAAGTTATTGGTGACAATGCAAGTATCTTATGGTGAATACTATTGGGTTACTTATAAATTTCCTTCTGCAATTGTCAGTATCAATGATTTTATATTTTGATCGTTTATGTTTATTTTGAAATGTTTTTAACCATTGTAATCTATGTAACCAATCTATACTCAACATTATTAAAACAAATTTTTATAATTCCATCTGTGCGAACTTAATTAAAATGGAAACTTATAATATAATAGAAATTAAAATGTAAATTAAAATCTAAAGTAAAGTTAAAAATAATGTTAAATGTTAAAATGTAAACTGATACTAAAACAATTTTCAATATTATATATATATATATGTGCATAAATAAATGTATACTAATTACTGGCAGTGGCTTATTTTATTCTTTTTTTATATACTCTTAGATTATATTATTTAATCTCTGCTATTCCACTGAGCTAGTGATATGGGCTAATAACTGGAACCAAAATATTTAAAAAAAAAAAAAAATTTTTTTTTTACTTACGTATCTGCCTACTTTATAATTTTTTCTAGGTTCAAATGCCTAGATGGCGCCCTGTAGTGCAGTTTACGGTAAGCTCACTTTATCCGGATTGGTTCAGCTGTATTTGAATCCGACTTGCGTTTAGGTGGTGGGTTTTTCGACTGGTACATGGTTATGTTTTTGGCTGCCCTACTGTTGTGGCTTCGATTTAATAAATCCCACATCCTGTAGATAGTAATTATGATCTTAGTTACTCAGTCAATTGAGATCTCGATAAATTAAAGGTTTCTGTAGAGAGGGATCTTTTTGTAGAATGTTATATATATTTGGAAAAACGTTTTGCGATTTATAACGCATAACTGAAATGATTTTAATAAATTAAAATATCATTTTGTAAATTTTTTTTTTCTTATACTTAAAAATGTTTTCAAGATTATTTTTTTTAAATGTTCGTCAGTAAAAGATTCGTTAGTCAGAATAATTATTTAAAGAAAAATAATAAGAGAGAATATATATAAATTAATTATACGTGTACTACATCACTATATATATTATACATTTGTGTTATACGCGTTCATGACAGTAGAAAAATTATTGTTAGAAAAGTAGTAAGAGCAGATCAAAGAAAGGGGTAAAATAAATGAAATATTTTGTCTGTGTCAAAATTAATTATATTCATCTCAGTTCTTATAATTAAAAATATCCAATATGATATCATGTTAAACATTTTAAATTTCAAAGTATTGCTTGCTAGCACATATATTTAATGTTCACTCCGCATTCTTAGTAGCCTCAAAGTAGGCAAAGACCTTCAAACTGGGAATTATCTGTCAAGCGGTCCGATGCAGTGTGACATTACGCTTTAATGACAATAATTTCTAGAGTAATCAGGTGAAGACCCTTTTGTGTACACCAAGCAGCCAGATGCAGTTGGCAAAATGCTTAAATGGTTTACATGCTTTTTTGCTAGCAAGATTAAAAATGATATCAACAAATAAAAGTTCTTGTGTAATATTAATTTTGACATTTTTTTTCTTTGTGTGTGAAAGCCTCGTGCTTAGTAAAAATGAAGTAGTGAATTCCTATATTTAAACTCAGGTCAGGAACACATCAGTTGTTATTAAATAATAAATACTCATTATCAATAAAATTGTTCTATCAAAAATTAAGTCAGTCATATGTAGTTTGGGGGTCAATGGGTTATTTTTTAGGCCCTATTGATCTCATTTTGCTCACTGGCGCCCATATAAATAAATTTGTCAACAAATTTGATTGTCAGCACAGTAGTGGGTCAGTTGTCTAAATAATGAAAACCAAATGTGTCCAATACAATTACTTGTACTACCTGCTAATATATATATATGAATGTTTGTATATCACTAATTATTTGTACAGTTTCTTTTTTCAGACATGGGAGAACAGTTGAACAGTCGGAAAGTGAATAATGTTTTATTTTCCTTATCTTTAATATTTTTTAAATAAAATACATGTCTCATTCAAAGAAGTAATAGAAAGAGCTAAACAACACAAAAAAAAAACGTAGGCAAACTAAAACTAAGCTAAACAAAAGGTAGATTACATAGATTGAGGAAAAAATACGCAGCAGCTAATGAAGATAGGGACAATGGGACCAGTAGTCAGAGACTTAATTAAATGTACTGAAAAAAAAAATATTATTTAAGTACACAGAGAGTGCCATAAGTTTGATTCACATTGTTTATTATATTATTTATTTATTTTCAAAAATGGGAAGAGACACTTTACATACGATCCTCAGAGAAATGAGAGAAGACAGAAAGCTACTGATGATGGAAATGTTGAAAGGCAACATTAGCGCCAAAGTTATCCTGCCCCATGTTAACATTTAGTCATTCTGACCCCTCATGTACAGGAGAATAATCTTCATACTTTAATGGACAGGATTCAAATTACTCCAACCCACAACTCTTCACCCTTCCATTTCATTGAAAATCTGATGATGAAACATTCAAAGCCCACATTAGTGCCAAAGTTGTTATCCTACTCCATGTTGACATTTAGTTATTCTGACCCCTCATGTACAGGAGAATAATTCATTTTTGCATACATATGCAAAGGACGTGGGCTTTGAACATTCCATCATCAGATTTTTAATGAAATGGAAAGCTGTAAAGTTGTGGGTTGGAGTAGTTTGAAGCCTGTACATTAAAGTATGAAGATTGGCTATCTTAATATAAAGCTGAGCACTGATTGTATATGTGTGTAGATATGGTAATCTGGTTGAACTGATGAATGCTGGTTTAGCATGAAATGCATATATTGGTGATTATTTATCTTTTCAACATGTGTATGATCAGGTGGGTCAGCACTATAAGATGGCATGGAGAGTTGAGGGTCATGTGAAAGTCTGAGTTTGAATCCTGCATACATTACATATATATATATTGTATGTATATGACTCATTTCAAACACATAGATATATTATTTATTTAAAAAAAAATTTCTTTTAGATTTATAGATTTATGTGTGTATTTATTATTATATAGTCTATATAAATAGTTAATGAATAAGCAGTTGTAGAGAGAGAAGGTAATAATATTTAATATTAATTTATTGTATTTCCTTATTAAATAAGGTGTTAAATTATTTAACATTAATTTTGTTAAAATAAAGCAGATCAGAAAGAAAGTGTAAAATAAGGCAATCAGATTAGTAGATTAGGAGATTTAAAAAATGTACACGTGCAAAAGAGTGTGAAAGAATGAAAACGTCTGTATAAAAACAAAAATGCTTTTACACCTATTTCTAATGACTATAGATTGCCAGCTTTATTGTTTGTTATCTGTGTCTAAGATTATTTTTATAAAGGAGGTACTTTGATGTAATAAAACGTGATTATTAATTTTCTTGTAAAATCGCGAAAGAACATCAATTTGTCAAACTCTGATTTTTTTTATCTTTTATCTCAAGATAAGATTTGCAGGTGGTCATTTTCTTTGATTAAAATTCGCAATAAAAATGAATGAAACAATATTTAGTGGTCAGTTTTTTCAATGTTATTGAAGGAGAGTCAGTTTTTCATTATTATTAAACAGAGATGTAGCGATCAGTCAGTTTTTTTCCATTTTTAGTGGGCAGTCAATTTTTTCAATGTTATTGAACGAGAGATGTGGCAGTCAGTTTTTTTTAATGTTATGAAAAGAGAGTGAGCAATTTGATTTTTTTTTCTTTTTTTTTTAAAAAAAAAATTGAGGAAGAAAAAATGACTCTTGTTTTAAAGTCAGTATAGACAAAGATGTGCATATATATAAGTAATTCCCAGCAATATTAAGAAGAAAAAAATGAAACAAAATTAATGAATTTCTTGGAAAAAGTTATTGACAATTCTATAAAATGATATTAATATATTTTGCTGTGTATAATACAATGAATTTGCATTGCTAAAACCACCTCTTCTGCTTCTTGAAATTCCCATCATGGGTTAGCTCACTGATCTGTCTATGGACTCATATACCAGTCGAATAATAACCAACAAAATGATCGAGTTTAAAGCCAACCACACAAGCTATTTAATATGCTTCTTTTCAGGCTCCTGGCCTATTTTAGACTCATTACCTTTGGATGGATGGAGAAGGGGAAAGAAGAGGAAAAGAAAATGTATAAAAGCCATATATAGCCAAGTTTGAAGAAGCTATGAATCAAATTTTTGTTAGAATTTTTCTCATAGTCATCTAAAGTGTCTACAATGTTTTTTTTTAAAATGGGAGAGACAAGCAAATCCACCAGTTCATACTTATCTAAAAGTATTTGTAATAACTCTTTTTGAAATGGTAGAAGCAAGCCAGTCAAAGAATTCAGCATTATCAAAAGTATCAACAATAAATAATTTTAAAATTGAAGAAATAAGCAAGTCAATTAATTCATGTTTATCCTAAAAGTATCTGCAAGAACTTTTCTTTTTTTAAATGGAGCAAAGACAAGCAGTCTGAAAATTCAAACTTGGGACATTTATAAGAAGTGAAAGTAATCGGGTAACTATGAACTTTCCTTAACAGATCCTTTATTATTGCTTATTAAAAGTAAACCTTAATTTATTGGTCAAAGCATTATTTTTTTCTTTTGATACAGAAACATTAAAGGCTTGTTTATTGATAGTTATTCTCAATATCACGTAACATAACACAAACACAGTTTAAATCTTTAAACTTAAATTTTCATTATTTTTTTTATTACTTTTTTATATTATATATTGTAATACTGAAATGTTTTTTTTTTAATTGTTCTTCAGTTGTTATGATAATGAGCAACCTATAAATATATGCATTTATAATGTTTTTTTTTTATTTATCTTGTTGCATATTAAAATTGATATAATGTATTTTATTTTCTTTTGCTAAAAGGTTGCAAGAATATTTTTTATATATGTAATTTATGTATTAATCTCTAATATAAAGGAACACATTTTAGAAATAATATGTTGACATATCACATGGTGTGTGTGCATGTGTAACTGCTTATACAAACATGTCAAAAGAATAGGTTATACATAATTAGTTTAAATATGGTAAATTATAAAGCAAGGCTTACATATGAATGGAAGTGAAATAAAACACAAGTTACTTATGAAATTTATTTTTATAATATAATAAGTTAGGAAAGTCTTAAGTAAGCATTCCATGAAATATATTTTTTTAAATGTCATTTTAGGCCAGCTTATTTTAAAATTATCCCAAATGACGAACTTGTATATTAAATTTATTTGGTTGTGCTTATATAAAATTTTGTATTAGTTCTATATTGAATTAATGTAATAATAAGCCATTTATCCTAATTAGTAAATTTGATTTTAAAGAAAGAAAGAATAATAGTATTAATAAAATATAATTATATATCTTAATTGGTTTCCGAGTTCTTATTAAAAATATTGTTGTATTTTTCTTGTCTTAGTTCTATTGTTTTAAATGATCATCATCATCATTCGTAAATATTGAGCAATCACTTGCAAATATTAAGCGCTCGCAAAATGTTAGGTAAACTAGAATGTTGATTTACATTTAGCTATTTAAGGGTTAAGCTTGATAATAAACAAGTTTTAATAATTATAGTTCAATAATAGAAAGCTAAAATTATGTTGTGTCCATGAGTTTTGATCATCTTCATCAAAGATGGATATTGTATTATTGATTAAAACACCTTTTAAACATGGTACTGTACATGAGTTATGATCGCCATCATCATTAAATAAATTATAATCATTAAATCTAATGTTTAACATAATTAATATATTTAGTAAATAAGGATTTATAGAAAGTTGAATATCATGCATAGAGATTCGTGATGATCAGTCGTCATCACTAGTATTATTAAATACTAGTTTTAACTATAAAAGTATTTTAGTAAATAAACATAAACTTATATAAATGCTAGTGAATGTAATAATTAAATCCCAGTTTGACATGGGATGATTTTTAAAAGTGCTTATGAGTTTATAAAGATAAATTAATTGTTGTGAGTTCATTATAAAGCTATGGCTGGTATCATCATCACTATTATTATCATTATTATTATGATATTATTACCATCATCATTATTATTATCATATCATTATTACCTTTAAATTGTAATAAATAATTAAGTTAAATAATCTAGTTAAATGGCCATCCGTATCAGTAATGGTCTTCACGATGCTTGTTTAGAAGCCATTAATAGGATTATACTTGTCTGTTCATCAATATACGTAAAAGGAGCTAGACATGAACTAGCAATGTCTATAAGAGTCTTGATCTATATAAATTTTGGGGATATGGGGATCTTGCAATTTTATTGATATGGATAAAATATAAGAATGTCATTTTTTTTCATTAATCATCCATATCAATATTTTTTTTATCTGTTACAAATTTCGTCTATATATATATTGTGACCATCTGAATGGGCACAGGGGTCCAAGATACCTTGTATCTTAGATAAATAGCTATATAGTATTATAAAAAAAATGAAATAGCCTTAGAATTTTAAAAATTTTTGAACCAGATTATTTAAGGTTTAAATATGGGTTGTTATGCAGTTTATTGACCACTTGATAAGTATTCATTAGTATTATTGTGGTTAATGGGGTATATAATGTAAGAAAGGGGGGTGGTTTGTTAATGAAATTGATATATTTTGTTGGAAAAATGCAAAGTGATCCTATGTTAGTGTAATATTTTGTTGAATGGTTTTAAAATCCTTTATTTATTAATTCTTATCCTTTTTGTCAACAGTTAATAGCAGTTTTGATTAGATTTAATTAAGACAGTTCAATGTTTAGATTGTAGTGCATGTGTATGCATGTTTGACTGCATTATGTTTCATCTCATTTTCATCCTTTAAATAACAGCCAACAATAGTCCATTGACAATAAAAAAACATTTAAACTACAGTAGTCATCTTAAATAATTAACAAATATATATATTTCTTTCCAGTAATTAATAAACAGTTAGATCAATAAATTATTTTACAAATTAAATAAATTATTAATCATTTTTATTTGATGGTTAATTAATATTCATTTTTCTTTCAGGTTTGTAAAAGCTATTTATTTCATTATTTGTATTTTTTTTTTTTTTTTTGTCATTTAATTCTGAAAATCAAAATCTTTTTTTTTTTTTGTTGTAAAGATTTTTTTTTTTTTTTGAATATGTAATTAACAGAGCTGGAAAAATGCGTGGGAGTAAGCTAGTAAAAAAAAAAAAGAGACAAAAATGAACTGTTGCAAAAGAGAGAGCTTGTAACAAAGATCTCCAGTATGTAAAAAAATTAGCTTTGTAAAGAATTATAGTCCAAAAAAAAGACAGTGGCTTATATTTTTCAAACAACTAAAGTTAATTGCTGAAGTCAGATTAGAAGAAATATATCATGGAAGGAACTAATTTCAATATGCAGCACTAAACTTTATAAAGGTACTCGGCTTTGCTTATTCTCTTCCAATTTAAGCATTCTAAAATAATATTTTCGTCACTATTGCTCTTGTAAAAATGTATATTAATATTATGCAGTTTATATTATTTTATTTAATCTCAGTTTTAAATAAGAATGATTCACATAAGTATTATTATTTTATCATTAAGCAACATATTTTTATTTTTTTGTTATATGGAAAACGTATGCAGACTGTTATATACAATACATTTTGTTCTCATTATCTTTCGTGCTTTGTCTTGCGAGGATTATTACATAGATTTAAGGATGTGTCTATCTTGATAAAGCATACCGTGTTTAAATTCTTCGTAATTAGATAACAATACCCATTCATTGGATATATATATCTGGAGCTAATAGGCATTTATAAATTAAGGGAATAAAACATAACTACTTCTGTTTGAATTGAATTTGATGGACAAAATTGCTGGTAAATTTAGTTCTCTTCTATAAAAACGGAATATCAAATAAAGCATTATTAATCACGGGATTACTAAAGACAATTTACAGTGGATAATGCTATTCAAAATAATGACAATTGCGTATTTAACCCAGAACGGCACGAGGAATATTGTACATTTCTCAGTATAATATAGGAGAAATTAACTGCTTATATGATTTGGTATCTCAATGGATATGTTATAAATACTGGAAAATAGTGGGTATATTTAAGTTACACATATTTTTTTTTTGTTAAGTTATACGGCAGAAGTGCATTTAATTTAAAGTCGTTTGGGAATGTGTCCTATGTTGTTTATTATAATCCCGGAACGAAGTTACAAATGAACTTTTATTTTTAAATTACAAAATTAACAACTTTGTTTTTTTATTTTTTTAATTGCTTGTCAGAATTAATGTATACGATAGATAGACAGTGTTTATTATTATTATGTTTATTTATAATTTGTGTATTTTGACTATCAAGAATGTTTCTGTAGCGTACTCAAAGGATAGTACGTCGGTAAAAAATTGATTGTGTTCAAATAGGTCTTATTATTTTCCTTACGAGGATGAAAGAAATATTTTAATAATATTATTATTAGAGAGGTTTACATTTATTTTGCGTATTTTATTAGCTTAAAGTGGGTATTATTATTATTATCATTGTTTTGAAACAACGAACGTACAATAAAAATAGTTTGTTAAATATAAAAGAAAGTTCGTTCATAATAATTAGAAGCATTAAATCTTAAAAGTAACCTAAAGCGTATTAAATTTAAAAAAAAAAGTTATACCTTAATGCAATATTTAGTTATCATGTTACCTTCTTAGTGTATAATTTAGGGTTAATATTATATATACTTTTACTCGCGGGTGTGTGTTTGTTTTGCACAATTATTAATATTTGTTTGATAAAGTATAATCTGTGAATATTTTTACGCATAGATGTCGTGCACTGTCGTAATTTCTGAGTTGAACAGGTTGATATATTATCCGTAGGTATTTGTCTGCTAGCATGTATTTATAAGGTTCAATATTTTAGAAGCTATGAGAATAGAAAAAAATCTAACTGCGTTGTAATATTTATAGGGATAAAGGATCCTGCTTATTTGATATATGTTAATAATTTCCATGAGTAGAGCCTAGTTTATTTTATATGTGTATTCTGAAATGATGTTCTTAGGACCCTGGTGATGTGGAATTTAAAATCCCCACCAAATAACGTATTGAGAAGTAAAGAAGTTAATTGTTCATTAAATGATGCTTATGAAGTTCTGTAATGTTGTTTTTCTTGGATTCTTGGTGTTGAGTAGATGTTCTCCACCAAAGGTTATGAATTTATTTGATGTTTTTTCTTGGATTCTTGGTGTTGAGTAGATGTTCTCCACCAAAGGTATATATGGAATTAGATGAATTCTGGTAGAAGTATTCAATAGATGTTTATCTGCTCCTCATGTGTATTCCCTTTATAACGTGTTGTATGTAAAATCATAAAAATATAGCTTTGTGTTAATTAAAAAATGATTAGATAAATTGTTGGATTAATTTTGGATGAAGTACTAGTGTTATATTTATTGAAGAATTACGACATTGTTCGAGATAACATAATTATATAATGTTTTCTTCATGAGTGAAGAGTTTTAAAAATTGTTTTATCTTATTGTTGCTTGAACTCACACACACGCGTAATTTAAATAATATCGCGTATATAGAATATAGAATTGTTGAAACTAAAATGAGAGATAAATGCTTGGAAATATATTACATTCAGTTAATAAAAGTATAAAACATTAATATTTAAACAGGAAATAAGTATTTTAAAATGTAATGCATCTATTTAAATATAAATTAATCATCAAATCATCAGAATAAACATGATTGTGCTATGTGTAAAAGGTATAAGGAATTGGATTGATTATTTAGCCAATTAGATAAGGTGCTTTGCTGAAAGCCAATATAAATGATTCGATTTAGTTTGTCAATTAACAGAAATATCCTCTCGAAAGTATTTATATTTTTGTTTGTGTGCTAAAGATGTAATATTTCATTTACTTATTGTCGTGTGCATAAAACATATAAGCAAGTATGTGTTCCAAGTCGGGATCTTTAGGTTTATTAGTAGTTTGTTTAGATAATAGGAATCCCAAACTAATATTAAATTATTATTGAATAATTTAAAGGTCTATAAAACAAAGACCTATTTTGTAAATATTATGTTCATCCCAATTTATTTTATTTATTTGTAATAAATGATTTATTTAGTTATTTAAAATTTAAAACAACTGTGTCGTGAGTTATTTTTTATATACATTCGTATTTTCATTTCCACATTCCATAAATCTATTATAAAACTGATATATTATTTTGAGAGTTATCATGGTAAATTTACTAGTATCTGATAATATTGTTTTTCTCAATCCAAACATTATAAAGAGTATTTGCCACTTGATAAACGTATTAGAATGGTTGCCAAGTCAGTATATTCGTTAGATGATGATATGAGATTAAAATACCCTATCTCTGTCATTATCTTATTATTGAAGCACAGTAAAATATTTAGTCAATTTGTTTCATTATATTTTAGCATACTTTATAATTATAACTTATGGGCAATGGAGTTTATTAATTCAACTGTATTTATTAAATTCCCTGAGATCTTATTATTTATTTCTTGATTGACATTAAAGTAGATGTGTGGATTATAATATGCCAAGTAACAAAATTGTCTCCGAATATAATTATAGCAAGCTGATATAGGTTATACTTGGATGAAGGAAGAAATTAAGTTTAAAGTATATTTTTCATAGACTGTACTAAGTAAATCTTATGATTCTTTATCATACAATCGATTAACAAAGGAATTTACAATATATTGAATGTTTTATAATATTTCTTCCTTTATTCATTTATTATTATATATCTTTTGAACTGCCTATAGCCTCCCTCTGAGCTGAGCTGAACATAAACGTAAGTATAGAGTCTCAGTAATAATTTTATATTATACATTATATTATATTGTTCTATTCATTAATAGAACTGGCTCCTGGGCATTTCGCTCATGTAATGTAGATGAGCGATGTTGGGAGTGTAGGTTATAATATATATTTATTTCTGTTACAAATGTCGTACCAACTAGAGCTCAAAATAAGCCAAATAGGGCTTGAAACACGCCACATACCTGAGAGATGTGTAGTATATAATGATGACAGGTGTATAGTTTTAAAAAAAAGATTTTTTTTTTGTGTATAATTTTTTTTAAAATTTTTATTATTATATACAAATATTTTGGCCTTATGTTTAGATGATGATGATTACTATTGTTGCATTTTTTTTTGATGATGATAAATAAATACAGCCATTAAATAGCTTAATTTCAATTTTAAAATATAAAGATATCACAACTTATAATAAATGTTAAAGTTAACAGCACTGTTTTTTAAATATTTTGCTTATCAGTGAAATATAGTATTGCTGCTAGATAAGCATAGAAGTATTAATAGCCTTGAGATGTAGAATAATAATTTTGTTCATATTTGAAAGGTTTGTGTTATAGAAAATCTATGATTTTGGAGGTTGGATTGGATATTTGACTGTTGGAGTTTGGTTGGTTGTGTTATAATTTTGATGATGGATGGAGAATTTTTGTCATTGCCTTGAGGGTGTAATGTATTCATGCCACTGGTGATTGATTTATCTCATTCACTGCTCCAACCCAGATTATAATATCAGTTATTTATCATGAAGCAGTTAACTATAGGCCTGCCATGATTTCGCCTCTAAGACTCCAGAGAGAGCAAGGCATCATTTTTTCTGATACATAATAAGACTCCAGAGAGAGCATGGCAGTATTTTTTTTACTGATATATATAATTGTTGCCTCTAAGACTTTAAAGATAAGCAAGGCAGTATTTTATGAATTAAAGCCCTTAAGACTTGGAGGTAAGCCGGGCAATGCAACAGTGTTTGCAATAAACTATTATCGGTTGTAGTAGTTAGAATGATTGAATTGGGGTGATCATCCGAGTGTTCATGGAACATTGTATGCTTTAAGTGCGATGATTGAATTTTTTTATCTATCTCATGATTGTGAATTGCTAATCATTCTTTTGGCTGTCAGTATCTGTCAGATCTCTGGAAGGGGGTAGATGAGTATATATATAGCTTGAGGTATGAACTCTGTTATAAATATAGGCACATATGTTATATAAATAATTTTTTTTTGGCTTATTGTATTAAAATAGAGCATAGAGAGAGTTAAGTTTTAGAAAAGCATGAAAAATCTAGCTGAATGATGGCATAAAAAGGGCACACTTATGCAGAGATAGCTTATTCTTAAATAAATGTTTTTAAAAAGGGACTATGACCTCATACTTTATCAATCAGATATAAGTAAAAAAATAAGTGATGATGGAGGTTAAGTTAATTAAAGGCACTTAAGATATAGATAGATGGATGGGGAGAATTATGGCTGAGAAAGAGTGGTTGGAAATTTTAAGGGTATATGGGCGGATAGATAAAGGGATTTAACTCTATGTATAGGAAATCAGGGAGCAGAACATAATAAATCAAACAGAATAAAGCAGAACAGAATCAGTAGTATAAATATTTTATAAGTTTATAAATAAGTATAAAAAAATATTAGGATGGAACAAGAAAAAGAAGTAGTTACTGCAGGAATGAAGAAAAGGAAAATGCTAAGTGAGCATGAGTTTATACAAATTATGTTGGAACAATTCAAAGAAGTGAATCAGAAAATGGATCAATACTTCCAAACAATTTGTGAGTGTTTTAATGGACAGTCTCAGAGACTTGATAATAAGATGGATCAACCATCGCAAGAAATGAATAATCAAGTAACTGATTCAAGTAAAGAGACAGATGACAGGATGACCAGTCCAGAACAAGAAATAGTGCCAGAGAGTTATGTGACTGTAGACAATCCATATGAAAATGATGAGGTAGCTACTGTTCAAGAACAGTGTAATCCCAAAGAGGATATATATACAGTGAGATCCATAACCTAGAAATAAAGGTAGCCACTGTATAGGAGCAAATTGACCTCAGGAATGATGTAGTCAGTAAAGCTAGTTTCTTAGAATTAAAGATAGCTGCTGATGTATACGCCTCAGTAAGTGTAGCAGACAGGTTTGAGACAATGGGAGATACTGAAAGGATAGATAAAAGTTATCATAGAAAGAAGGAGAGCTATGGCTATAAAGTCTCCAATATGAGAGTTGGAAGAAACCAGTTAGGATGACAATATCCCACAAAACCTGGCAAACCAAACATAGGAATGCCTGGGAATATATATATGATAGTGGATGATGTGTACTCCCCAATGAGAGTGGCAGACCTGTTGGATGCCCTGGGAGTTATAGAAAGTAAATCTGAAGGTTATTCTAGGAGTGAGGAGAGATATAGTTTTAAGATCTCTACCATTAGGATTATGAATAATCAGTTAGGCTGACACTATCCCACAAAAGCCAGCAAACCAAATATAAATAGGCCTGGGAATAACTCCAATGATCTAAGTGAAAATTGTAAACCCATGATCAATGAAAATAAAAATCCAATAGCAAGTTGTTCGGAAATCAATAAGACATGATGCAGGTAAAACACTTGTTTAATAGTTCATGAGGATAGTCATCAATAATAGACTATAGTCAAATTTATATTAATAAAAAAACATGTATATATTATGTAGTTGGTTAATAGTTCAAGGAAAATAGTGTCATGGGAGACTATCAAAAATTTTTTTTTGTTTGGGAGTGAGGCAAATGTATGTATATGACTCATTTCAAACACATAGATATATTATTTATTTTTAAAAAAAATTTCTTTTAGATATATAGATTTATGTGTGTATTTATTATTATATAGTCTATATAAATAGTTAATGAATAAGCAGTTGTAGAGAGAGAAGGTAATAATATTTAATATTAATTTATTGTATTTCCTTATTAAATAAGGTGTTAAATTATTTAACATTAATTTTGTTAAAATAAAGCAGATCAGAAAGAAAGTGTAAAATAAGGCAATCAGATTAGTAGATTAGGAGATTTAAAAAATGTACACGTGCAAAAGAGTGTGAAAGAATGAAAACGTCTGTATAAAAACAAAAATGCTTTTACACCTATTTCTAATGACTATAGATTGCCAGCTTTATTGTTTGTTATCTGTGTCTAAGATTATTTTTATAAAGGAGGTACTTTGATGTAATAAAACGTGATTATTAATTTTCTTGTAAAATCGCGAAAGAACATCAATTTGTCAAACTCTGATTTTTTTTATCTTTTATCTCAAGATAAGATTTGCAGGTGGTCATTTTCTTTGATTAAAATTCGCAATAAAAATGAATGAAACAATATTTAGTGGTAAGTTTTTTCAATGTTATTGAAGGAGAGTCAGTTTCTCATTATTATTAAACAGAGATGTAGCGATCAGTCAGTTTTTTCAATTTTTAGTGGGCAGTCAATTTTTCCAATGTTATTAAACGAGAGATGTGGCAGTCAGTTTTTTTTAATGTTATAAAAAGAGAGTGACCGATTTGATTTTTTTTTCTTTTTTTTTTAAAAAAAAAATTGAAGAAAAAATGACTCTTGTTTTAAAGTCAGTATAGACGAAGATGTGCACATATATAAGTAATTCTCAGCAATATTAAGAAAAAAGAAATGGAACAAAATTGAATTTCTTGGAAGAAGTTATTGACAATTCTATAAAATGATATTCTGCTTCTTGAAATTCCCATCATGGGTTAGCTCACTGATCTGTCTATGGACTCATATACCAGTCGAATAATAACCAACA
Source organism: Epiperipatus broadwayi (assembly GCA_028023455.1). NCBI lineage: Eukaryota > Metazoa > Onychophora > Udeonychophora > Euonychophora > Peripatidae > Epiperipatus > Epiperipatus broadwayi. Next base: position 5,091,698 of record JAQFVV010000030.1, on the reverse strand, counting down.
AAATGATCGAGTTTAAAGCCAACCACACAAGCTGTTTGATATGCTTCTTTTCAGGCTCCTGGCCTATTTTAGGCACATTACCTTTGGATGGATGGAGAAGGAGAAAGAAGAGGAAAAGAAAATGTATAAAAGCCATATATAGCCAAGTTTGAAGAAGCTATGAATCAAATTTTTGTTAGAATTTTCCTCATAGTCATCTAAAATGTCTACAATGTTTTTTTTTAAAATGGGAGAGACAAGCAAATCCACTAGTTCATACTTATCTAAAAGTATTTGTAATAACTCTTTTTGAAATGGTACAAGCAAGCCAGTCAACGAATTCAGCATTATCAAAAGTATCAACAATAAATAATTTTAAAATTGAAGAAATAAGCAAGTCAATTAATTCATATTTATCTTAAAAGTATCTGCAAGAACTTTTTTTTTTTAAATGGAGCAAAGGCAAGCAGTCTGAAAATTCAAACTTGGGACATTTATAAGAAGTGAAAGTAATCGAGTAACTATGAACTTTCTTTAACAGATCTTTTATTATTACTTATTAAAAGTAAACCTTAATTTATTGGTCAAAGCATTCTTTTTTTTCTTTTGATACAGAAACATTAAAGGCTTGTTTATCGATAGTTATTCTCAATATCACATAACATAACACAAACACAGTTTAAATCTTTAAACTTAAATTTTCATTATTTTTTTTTATTACTTTTTTATATTATATATTGTAATATTGAAATGTTTTTTTTTAATTGTTCTTCAGTTGTTATGATAATGAGCAACCTATAAATATATGCATTTATAATGTTTTTTTTTATTTATCTTGTTGCATATTAAAATTGATATAATGTATTTTTATTTTCTTTTGCTAAAAGGTTGCAAGAATATTTTTTTATATATGTAATTTATGTATTAATCTCTAATATAAAGGAACACATTTTAGAAATAATATGTTGACATATCACATGGTGTGTGTGCATGTGTAACTGCTTATACAAACACGTCAAAAGAATAGGTTATACATAATTAGTTTAAATCTGGTAAATTATAAAGCAAGGCTTGCATATGAATGGAAGTGAAATAAAACACAAGTTACATATGAAATTTATTTTTATGATATAATAAGTTAGGAAAGTCTTAAGTAAGCATTCCATGAAATATATTTTTTAAAATGTCATTTTATGCCAGCTTATTTTAAAATTATCCAAAATGACGAACTTGTATATTAAATTTATTTGGTTGTGCTTATATAAAATTTTGTTAGTTCTATATTGAATTAATGTAATAATGAGCCATTTATCTAATTAGTAAATTTGATTTTAAAGAAAGAAAGAGTAATAGTATTAATAAAATATAATTATATATCTTAATTGGTTTCCGAGTTCTTATTAAAAATATTGTTGTATTTTTCTTGTCTTAATTCTATTGTTTTAAATGATCATCATCATCATCGCTCGCAGATATTAAGAATCATCATTGGTAAATATTGAGCAATCACTTGCAAATATTAACCGCTCGCAAAATGTTAGGTAAACTAGAATGTTGATTTACATTTAGCTATTTAAGGGTTAAGCTTGATAATAAACAAGTTTTAATAATTATAGTTCAATAATAGAAAGCTAAAATTATGTTGTGTCCATGAGTTTTGATCATCTTCATCAAAGATTGATATTGTATTATTGATTAAAACACCTTTTAAACATGGTACTGTACATGAGTTATGATCGCCATCATCATTAAATAAATTATAATCATTAAATCTAATGTTTAACATAATTAATATATGTAGTAAATAAGGATTTATAGAAAGTTGAATATCATGCATAGAGATTCGTGGTGATCAGTCGTCATCACTAGTAGTATTAAATCCTAGTTTTAACTATAAAAGTATTTTAGTAAATAAACATAAACTTGTATAAATGCTAGTGAATGTAATAATTAAATCCCAGTTTGACATGGGATGATTTTAAAAAGTGCTTATGAGTTTATAAAGATCAATTAATTGTTGTGAGTTCATTATAAAGCTATGGCTGGTATCATCATCACTATTATTATCATTATTATTATGATATTATTACCATCATTATTATTATCATCATCATTATTACCTTTAAATTTTAATAAATAATTAAGTTAAATAATCTAGTTAAATGGCCATCCGTAGTAGTAATGGTCTTCACGATGCTTGTTTAGAAGCCATTAATAGGATTATACTTGTCTGTTCATCAATATACGTAAAAGGAGCTAGACATGAACTAGCAATGTCTGTAAGAGTCTTGATCTATATAAATTTTGGGGATATGGGGATCTTTTAATTTTATTGATATGGATAAAATATAAGAATGTCATTTTTTTTCATTAATCATCCATACCAATATTTTTTTTATCTGTTGCAATATATATATATATATGCAAGTTTAAGCCTGTATAGGGTATTAATTTATATATATATATATAAGGTATATATGTATTTGTCATATGTGTATCTACAGCATTTATTGAAAGAATTAATTGTATGTGTTATATTTTTTCCTCATGTGTCAAAGCATCCATCGGGAAGCGAACCTGCAAACCTGGGACTACTGCTTGTAAGGCAGCTGTGCTGACCACCAATGTTTGACAAGTGTTATATTTTTAACACAGAATCTTAACATATAGTAGGTTAGCAAAATTTAATAAATAAAAATCAAATAATAACTAAAACTTTAAAAAGAACCAAGAATAATATGATTATTGCTATCATTGTTTATGATAAGATGTTTACATATACATTTTTAATTTTAAAAAAAACATTCACTTATTAAAGATATATTGAACGAATGAATTTTATTAAATTATATATATATTGTAACTATAAATAATTGCACCCTGAATTATTTACAATTATAAAGAAACAAATTGTTGTAGATAGATTGATAAAAGTATAAAGCCCCATTTGTGTATGTTAGCATACTAGACAACATACACATTATTTAAGTATAATGATTTTTTTTAAAAATTAAAAAGAACTCTATCTATATGTTTTTAAACATATTATTAAATATTTTTATAAATGAAATATATTTTATAAAAGTGAAAACAATAAAAGTACAGTATAATGTGTAAGAGAGGAGAGAAAAATTGTCTTTACTGCTATGTAAATACATGTAATGTGCATCATTTATGAAAATGAATAATAATTGAGAGAGTGCAAATTTTTCAAGCGCTTATGACTACAACCAGCCAATCAAATCTTAAGCACTGGGACAGAGAATTTAATAAGAAAAGAGCGGTTCCACTCTCTTCTTTACTTGTCTTTATATATATCCAAGCTAGTCCAAAGTACTTCTATTTGAAAGCATGCATCTTAAATATCTTCACACTTAACTCACTGAGTTCAAATTATAAACATACAGCATGAAATTTTTCGATTTACTATGCAGTAGTTTTCGATGTTATAAATTTGTAGCAATATATGTAAATAATATTTAAAGTGCAGTCGATGTTGAAATAATTGAGAGTGCAAATTTTTCAAGCGCTTATGACTACAACCAGCCAATTAAATCTTAAGCACTGGGACAGAGAATTTAATAAGAAAAGAGAATATTTAGTGACAAATTTTAGATTTGCCTCTTAAAGGGAATCTTGATAGAATAATTTGCTCTTTATTATAGCAAATTGAATGGCAAATCTGAATGTATTATTGAAAATTATGGGTTACTAAAAATTAAACAAATTATTGATCAATTTTTAGAGGTTGGTAATATTTTTTTTCTTTCTTCCTATTGCTAACATAAATATATAAAAAAATCTATTGTTTATTCATTTATAAAAATAATGTTTTAATTTAAAAATAGATGAAAAGTTATTTGTTTCCACACGTTCTTTGTAATTAGCAAGATGTTTTTAGATAAAGTGAAAGAGCTGTTGTTTAGATAGCAACTGTTGAGTATAGCAATAGGTAAAACAAGTGCGGTATAAAATGTCAGAAATAAACAATTATGGCAATCTAATCTAGTTTTAGCCACAACTCAAGAAGCAGTGTTATGGTAATTCCATGAAAGGAAGATAAATTGCTGTTTAAAACAGTTTTCCACCATAATTTGGACCATTTGGATAGTCAGTCATTATGCTTTGCTGACCTTTAAAAGTATTTTTTTAATAGTAAGATCTATCACATCAAATATGATACTAGCTAGCAAAAAGCTATCTACTATTTGTATTTTTATATTGGACTATTTCCATCATCTACGTCTTCAGGAAAACACTATCAACTAGGTGTGACTAGGTGTGGCTAGAAAGCAACAATCAAAACAGTTAAAACACCCATAGTGATGCAATAAAATCCAGAGATTAATAATGAAGTTTATTAAAACCATCCACTTCCTGCTTTAATAATGCCATGAGAAAAGTGGACTGTGCTATAAGACCTACCAAGATATACTATATACTCTATCTAATGTCACCAATGTCCAAGGAGGACAACTACTATCAGGGCTGAACTAATAAAGACACTCATAAATATAGTAAAACAACTATCTTCTATTAATGTCCTCAACTCTGAGAAATTATGCAATCCACTGGGGTACATGTGGGGAAAATGGTAATAATTTATAAATGATGATAAGGCATTAATAAATTTTCCAAGAAGTAAACATTCTATTTAAAAGTTTTGGTGCCTCAAGTTTCATTTTTTTTATATTGAAACTAGAAAAACAAAAATACTTTAGGAGTAATTGTATTTAGTTTACCCTTATAATGCTAGGTTATAAGTCATCATCATTAAAGATGTTGGGTTAATATTACTGTATACATTTGAGTTTAACCATTTTTATTTAAATGTATATAACCATAATATATTTATATTTGCACACCTGATTTTCCATTATATTTGGTACTATTAATCATGTGACTTAATCTCTCTTCTGCTCAATGTTAGTTCTATATAGTCACATAATGTGCCGGATATGAGAGCATGAATAAATTGTGCACACTGTAGTGTATAATAAGTAATAAGCAATAAATGTTTGGAATGAGGAATAAGATTAATATTTATAAAACGTATATGTACTAACATTTTATTAAAGCAGTAGCTTGAGTCTAGGTAGACAGGGTAATGTTTATTAAATGGTAGTATATATATATAAAATAATAAAATAAATATTAAGATAGATGTATCATGTTATTCTGGAAAAGATTGCATAGGAAGAATCAAGACTAGTGTGTTTATTCAATGATAAAGTTTATGTAAAATATTTAAATTTGTAAATTTGCATATTCAATATTTATTTACATATAGATGATACCACATTCAGTAATGAGGATGGAAGCACAATTAAACATGGATCCAGACAGTAGAGCCAATGGAATCAGAACTGATAGAGCAAGAATCCATCCAGACAGTGCAAAAGCCTTTAGAAGAAAAACCTGGCACATTTACTGTTGAACTGTTGTATGCATTTATGAAAAAAAAAAAAAAAACCCAGAAATGAAAAAATGCTGCAACAAAAATTTAAAGAAAAGCAACAAAATAGAGATAAAGAATTTATGAAAGAAATGTATTTAAAAAATGAAGAATTGCAAGTATAACTTAAAGAAAAACAACAAAAAAGAGATAAAGAATTTAAAGAAATGTATCAAGAAATAAAAGTTTGATGTGGTACAAGAGACTATAAACATGAAGTTGAAAATAGCAAGTCAATCATAAAGTTGGAAATAGCAAATCAAATCCAAGAACAAGTACCACAGAAAATGGAATGTATTGATAGGAAATTTCCTACTGATTTAGAGAAAATGGTCCAAAAATCTATTGAATCTAGTGAAAATATGTTGCAGGAAAGTGTGCAATGTATAGTAGAAGGAATAGTAAAAGTGGAAATAAGAGAAGTGAAGAAATTTCAAAATTCACTATTCAAAGAAAAACTCCAAGACTCAAAAGAAGTTTCAAGAAATTCAGAAAGAAGTAGTTGGCATCATAAATAGCATAAAATGGATTATTCTAAGACAAAGGAAGATACATAAAACTGGTTGGCAGAACAGACAAAAGAATCTAATGAAGATAGCAAAAGTCATACAAGAAATACAAAACCAAAACAAAGTTATGAGAATACAGCAATCATAGGACAGCATAGAAATTGAGACCTTTAGTTGTATTAATCAGTGGTGTAACTCATTAATAAAAAAAACCAACATTCTATTCTGGATATAGAGAGTAAATTTTGATTAATTTTTGGTCAGAAGAGGGCTAAGAAGGAATTAGGTATCAAATAATGCAAGAAGGGTTTCATGTAAAAGATGGTGAATACATCCCATTATTTTGAAGGCAATTGTTAAAATTAAAAGTATTGTCTACATATGGATTGATATAAAGCCAAATTATCAGGATTATTCGATATAATTTACCCTAATGATCATCAATACAGACCAAAAGAAACATAAACCAGAGGCTGAGTTTTTAAATGCCATTGACATGAATCTCTGGATTCAGGAAGGTATAGGTAATGGAGAAGATAAATTTACCACACCAAACAAACAAATGATGAGTGAAGCATCTATTAATATTAGAGTGAAAGATGACCACCCTATAGTGGGTGGTGAAAGAGAAGAAGCACTGACAACAGAGAAAGAACATGCAGCGTACATTATTCTAGAAGTTTTCTAAAGCCCAAGAAAACCAGGCACTCCTGAAAAATCCTCAGAGAATTCACTACATCTAAGAACTAGTACTAGAATAGAACAGGATAGGAGTAGTCCCAGAAAACGAATAAAATGGGATCCATATCAGCATAAAGAAATGACCTGACAATGGCAGCACATCTCAAGTTGACTCAGATGAGGACTCCATCACTACTGCTAAAGTATCTGGTAGATGTAAAACTTGATTTTTAAAAAAAATAAAGGATGGCTTATTCTCTGTTGATTTTGAATCTGTTTAAAAGGATAAATGATTTAAGAAGAAAATTACTTATAATGTGTTAAGAATTAAAATATATGGTAATATAAACAGTGACAATTAAAATTATCAAATAAAGAAATTACCAGTTTTCTCAAAAGAAAGAATAACTTTTATGGATAATATTGAAAAAATAATGATATAACTGATAAATATAAACTATGAATCATATGACCAGAATTATTAGATTGATTTCTGTAGAGAATGAAAAAAATTTATACTAGTTTGTTTAAATGCATTCAATTTCTAATGGTGCATTAGGATTTGGTAATGTACATGAAACACTATGCTGTCATATAACATTTTGAGATGTATTTTAGCTCAAGTGCTAGATGAACATTGAAAGCTTTTCAAATCATCACATGATCACTATTTGTTATGCATGCTTATAACTGAAGACACCAAAATGTATGGGTACTGAACTGAGTTCGACCTATATGACTATAAGCTAATAAGTTTGGATTGAAAATATTGTGTTTTCAATTTTATTCTCATAGTTCTGTAGTTAAGTAAAGATAAAAGGTGGCTGCTGGAGGGTTGCATTAAATCCTAAGATCTAGATGTAGTGTTCTCAGATCCAAGCTCCTCACTAATGAAAGCTACAAGCCAGAAACTAGTCTGGGAGTATTGGATGAGTGGGCACTAGATAGGGATTTTATGCCCAAGCCTTCTGGAATCCATTGATTACTATGGCTTGCACGGAGTGGCCCTGCTATATGGAGAGTTTTGCTTTTTCAAATCATAATATACCTTTCAAATAAATGGCCCATAACCAGCCACATAGCCATTTAATAAAATACTGATTTATAAATGGGTATCTCGCTGCTCTTAGTTAAAGATGTCAAGATATTCTGAATTGGTCAAATTACTATTATTCTCAGTGCATTGATTGTAGAAATAAAAATATTGTTACAATATGATTGTCTTCATCACTGGTGGGAGTTATCATTCTTTCCTCAATGTTAAGTTTAGTGTTACTTAATTTTATGCATCTTTAGTCTATATAGATGTGAAATTATTATTGCTAAAAGTGCCACCAAATTAGAAGACTAAATTTTTTCAATGTTTTATCAAGGTTTTTGGTTTTTCAAAAATTGGCAAATTAGTTTTTACAAAATTCCTTGAAAATTTCTTTTCTCTTTTGCATACTAAAACTATTTCAGAAATAAATTTATTTGCCAGTTCTAAAATCATAAAATTATTAAGTAAAATTGAATAGCCGCCAATTAAAGTGTTTGGATAATTTTATTAGAAGATTATTGACTTAAATATTTGTTAACATTTGTGTACTTATGTCAATGTGTAAGTTAATGCACAAATTTATTTTGATTTTACATGTGTGTGATATAAACTTTATTTACAAATTAAAATATCACTTTCCACTTCTATAATGATTAGGATGTTCAATGTTGGCATGTATAATATTAATAAAACATATTGTAATGAGATAGGGAAGATGAGGATGGAAAGATAGGTGGTAGAAAATTATTCCCAAATAAACAAAATTTTAAAATTAAATATTAAAGCAAAAAAGTAAGAATAATGTTTACCACCAAAAAGTAAGATACTAAAGTTCAAGATATTTATTAAGATATAAAATTACTAAATAATGTTGATATCCAAAAAATATATAAGTAATTTTATCTATTAAGAGAGCACGAGATCAAAAGATCTCTTTGAGAGATCAGCCAGTTTCTCCTTGAAGCAACTATAAGTATAATTATAAATAAACTATACACCACCAGCATTATCAACAAGTAAAAGCAAGTACAAAAATAACCATTCATCATCATGAATGATTAGGAATCAAAATACATCAGAATAAAATCAACATTATGCGACTTGATTTAAACAATAACAAATATAAATCAACAGTCCATCTTGTGGCTGGATTAGAAATGGGTCTACTATAGACCAGGCTAACTACTGAGCCTTTGCCAGCTTGGGGCAATTATTTAACCATTAGGTACAAACTAAGTTCTCATCCATCAGAATACATAATAAAAAAATCAGAAAAACAATAATGCTGAGACATTAAAACATGCTGATGAATATCAATGCTCTGGCTACTTGTACTGACCAACTATAAACTTAACTTCTAATAAGACTAAACTAAAATAAAATGTAATGTATGGGATTTAAAAGTATTCTTTTTTGCACCAACCAGGATGATTGATCATCTGTGGATGCCCAAAAGCACTAATATACATCCCCATTCATATATCAGACCATTATGCATGAATCCAGTTCAGGAGAACACAAGTTCTTACTGTATGTGACCAAGAGATGATGGAAACAGATATTCTAAAAAATATTTAGAACCACTGGAATATTTTTCTTACTTGAACACAAGTTTATTAACAATAAAAATTAAAAAAATGATATTAAGGTCTAGAATATGGCTGTGCATATCAATTAAGCCTTCTGATTTTGGTTAACTTACAATAATAAATTATCACATTGTGATTTACATATATGTGATTAATTCAAAATTTAAATTATTACATGGTGGTTTACACATTATTTATAATATACAATTAATATATTTTAATTGATATTCAATAATGACAAAATATTATTAAATTTTACATATATGTCCTATTTGACAAGCATTGACATATATACGCACACAAATATTCAGTACAATTAACTTATATTACAATCATCATATAAAATAATAAATACATGATTAAACTTTTCAGTTGTATAAAAAAATATTATAAATGTTTAAAATTTTACACGTGTGTATTCGCACTCTGATATTTGCATCATATTTTAATTTAACACAGTAATATTATATTTTCATAATTAATTTCTTGTTTAAAATACATTATTTTCACACATATACACGTGTATCAATAAAAAAAATCATTTACCAAATTCTATCACAATAGTTTATTGTTGATTGAATATTTTAAAAATATAGATTTAAAAAATAATACTCTTGCAAAAATTAGTTACTTGTTTTAAGTTATACTACTATTGCAGGTTGGCATTAATCATAACATTTTAAAATTTAAAAATATAGGTTTAAAAAAATCTCTTTTTAAGGAATATTAAAATAACTTCTTTACAAAATGTATATATAAAATTGTCTGTCTCTTCTTTTAGACATGTGACTCAAACAAATTATTCATTTGTTTTACTTTAAGTTATGTTATAAATTTAAAAGTCATTTTAAGGATTTTTAATGAACTCACCAAGTATATATACATTTATCTGTGCTTCTCTGCCTAGATACATCAGCATATGTATAATTACTTCTTCAGAAACTGGTGTTTTCTCTTAATGGAGACCAGTCCAGGTAATTGTCAGAATCAGGAAAATGTATTCAGGTATGGCATTCTCCCTTCTGTCAGGTTTGATGAGCTTCAAGCCAGCAAACTGTCTTCTAGAACACATTTGTAAAGGTTTGATCCATTTCAAGTTGACCCAGTCTTCAAGTGAATCAGAACTCCAGTATATTCAAAACAAAACAACACTCTCCATATAGTAGTGCCATCTTGTGCTAACAAGAGCAATCAATGGATGCCAGAAGGCTGTTGTTTTGTTTTGAATTGTTTAATAACAATTATTGTGCTAGTATGAGATAGTGATCATGTGATGTTTAGTGGTTTAACTCCAGTATATACAACTAGTAAACTGCTCTCTGCTGGATCTACTAGGTTGACTTCAGCTACATCTTCATAGAATCTATCTCCAAACACCAATTCTGCTAGCCAAATGCTTTACAAAAATATTAAGACAAATAGACTTGGGTTGGGGGTGATAAAAATATATTGCAGACTTTTCGGTCTATCTAATGCTTTTACTCTTGAGGTGATAAAAACACTAATTTTTTTTATCAGTTTAACTAATTAAAAAGATTTCAAAATTGATAATAGAAATTTTTATATAGATAAGGTATATAAGCATTAAAAGGTTTTCAAAGATAGATATTTTTACAATTATCAGTATTTGAAATCAGAATTACAAATGATATTTATTAGACCTTTTTAAATGTTTTAATTTATAATAAAATTCTGTTTTAAATTGACTTATTTAACCTTTACAGTCATTATTATTGCAAGTGAAATGTAGAAAATATCTACAAAACGTATTGTCTGTTTATTTCTACTTTTCCTTTAAGTTTAATATATCATTTGTGCACACACACAAGGATGTTGCTGTGTACCATGTAAGCCAACTGGTTACAATATACATATATACACCATTCTATTATATTTATTCATTCATTTGTACAAGTTCAAAATATATTTACATAAATGCAAATGTCATTCTCCTCCTACTAATCCCTAGTTGCATTTTTATGTTGAAGAAAATTTTCATACCAGTTTATATATTTACGTTTTCTTCTGATTTAAATATAATACAAAATATGCTAATGATAATAAGCGATATAAATAAAATATCTGGATACATCCATGTATAATTTATTGAAACCAAAGTATATAAAAACCGGGTCATACTGGTTATTATCTGGATAATAAATATTGTAAAATAATTGTAGTGGTACTATAAATACTGATGTAAAGACAATAGTGAATGTGTTTACAGCGCCTCTACAATTATTTTACAATATTTATTATCCAGATGATGACCGGTTGTGACCTGGTTGAAACATTGATTTATATATTGTGCCGACTACATACGATTGTAGTCATACATGTATGTATTTATTATTAATAATAATCATAATAAAAAGGAAGAAATTAGTTAAAGGGTAAAAGTGAAGCAAACAAAGAAATTAAAAGAATTAGGTCATTGATATTTTTCAAAAGTAATGGGGAAAAATATATATATAAAACTCATGAAAGGGTAATAATTAGTTGAAAATTAGTTAAAAGGCTATAAAGACTTTTTATTTATTTGGCCAAATATCTAATATAATTTTTTATTTGTCCACAATGTTGCAAACAAATATATAAACTAAATAATCAATCGAAATAAGATTGAAATAAAGTTATTGATAATTATATTTTAATATTTATCAAACTGGGGAGTGCCAAAGCACAAAACCATGGTCAGAGGTTTTGTGGGGTTTCCTGACAGAGATAATTTAAATGCTTTCTCTGGCTAAGCATTTATCACAAAGCTTGTTGAGCAATTGGCAATGCTCATTGTTTATATCTTACAAGCTTAAAAGAATTGGGTCATGTGATCGATGCTTTTTATTTTGACAATTTATAAATATCATTAGTTGTTTATTTCAATCTTATTTAGATTGATTATTTAGTTTAAACATTGATTATTTTTATTTTTTAGCTTTTCCGTCAGTTGTTTCTTCATTATTACTAGATGGCTCAACTCCTCAATATAAGGTATATTGTTTTCACACCTGTACTTCATCTCATAATTATATAGATATTTTGTGACGGTTCAATTTTTATTGAACTATTAAACAGTCTGAATAATATCTACTACAGAAAATTCTTGAAAATTAAGAAAATACCCAACAATGGTTTATGACCCAATGTAACAGAAAATGTATATGCATGAATTTTTTTTTTTAATTTCTGCAACTAATGCTAAAACCTTTATTTAAAGTTCGTAAAGTCAATACTACTAATTTTTCAGAGTAATCATGGTTGTAATAGTGAATAATCATAAATTGAAATTAGATTACTGTTTGCATTGTATTGCTCTAAACCTGCAATTCATGTTTACCTTCCCTTAGGTTTTGTAATGCTTAAACTTGTTCCTTCCATCACATCTGTTTTAATCCTTTTAGAAGTACCCTTTGAGGAGGTTCCATTAGTCTGTGCAATAATTTGAAAATCTCAAAAATGCCTGAAGATCTTTAACATTTTATGATGCTTAACTAAAATAATCTCATTTACATTTATCCCCTAGTTTCCCCATTTTAATCCAGAAAATACTTCTTATAAAACTCCTGTAATTTTTGGAGATATGGAGTCATTCTGTTTGTACATCTTTTTCATTGTTAATCTTCTTAGTATCCCCACGAAAGCTAATCTCTGCTATTGCAGTTTGACAAATGTTCTTCAGAATATGTAAATATCTCAAATCTATATCTTGATGTTCCAAAATTTTAATCACCATGACAATATCAAATATCCTTTCATAATCTATAAATCAAAAGCATAATGGCTGGCTATTCATATTCATTGGTCCTTTCTATAACTTCTCTCAATACTTGGATGAGATTCACTGTGCTGAAACCTTTTAAATCCCGATTGCTCTTTTGGCTGATTAGAATCCAAAGTTCACTGTAGATGACTTAATTATTTTAATAAAGATTTTGTATAAAACTGATAGAAGATTGATAAGTCTGCAACTTTATTACTCTTCTTAAAGATCAATATTACTACTGCATTATTCCAATCACCTGGCATATTTTCTTACATAGATATTTGATATATAACTTTGTCAATAATCTTTGTTTCTTTTAAAATGTCAATAATTTTATCGTTTCCTGGGATTCTTCCCTTCATTGACATAACTGCTCTTTTTACCCTTGCCATTTAAAATACTTGGCAATTCTGAATATAGTATACTATACACTCCTCAATAAATACTTTACAATGCAATTTTAACATATAATTTATTTCCTCTTGCTTACAGTTTCACTTGTACTGAAGTTTAATTAAAGAGCTGATGATGACTGCAGGATAGTTGAAATTGTAAGCAAGAGGAAATAAATGTTAAAATTGCATTGTAAAGTGTTTATTGGGGAGTGCATGGTATACTATATCTTGTACCGATGTAGATCATTACATATTTCTAGTAATTAATGAGAGTGAATTTTATTGAAAGAAAATTTTTAAAAATGTTATTTTTAAAAGTTACTTTAAATTTCAGAAAGATTTTCATGAAAGTTTGAGAAAAGGAAAAGAACAAAAGAAAGGGGAGGGGGAAGATTTCAGTAATAAATATTAATTAAAGGAGTAGCATTGTTAATTTTAAATTAATAAAATAAATCTGTCATTTTGTCTTGTAATAGGGAATGTGTGTGTCCATAAAAAATAGTTAAAAGAAAGGAATTTTTTAATGATAAAATAGAAAGCTAATGCAATGCAGAGAGAAGAACTGAAAACTTAAAATCAAAACAATGGAAATAATTAACAAAGGGACTAAGTACTACTGTTGGATTAAAATAAAACAACCAATGGAAGGACTAGAACGAAGTTTGAACTCTTAAATAAAAGAATTGAAAGCTCCATAGGATTGCTCGATCGATCCTCAGATAAGGAACAGAAGGGAGATTTTGTATTGTTAGTTTATTCATCATCATCATCATCAACCACAATCAATCCACTGCAGGATGAAGGTCTCTCCAAGTTTAATCCATATTCTCCGATCTTTAGCTTCTCTTCTCCATATCACCCCTGCACACTTTCTTATTTCATCCATCCATCTAACATGTGGTCTCTTTCTGGGTCTTTTACAATCTCTTGGAATCCAGTTTAAAATTTCAATTGTCCATCTATTATCATCTCTTCTAGCAATATGTCCAGCCCAACTTCACTTCAATCTTTTAATTTTTTCAATGAGGTCAGTAACACCTGTTTGTTCTCTTACCCATACATTGTGTTTTCGATTTCTTCTTGTTACTCCCAACATACATCTCTCCATACTTCTTTGAGTGGTCTGAAATCTCTGTATTGCTTTTTTATTAAGTGTCCAAGTCTCAGATCCATAAGTAAGAATTAGTAAAACACATTTGTTGAAAACCTTCCTTTTCAAACACATAGGCATATTTCCTTTTAGTATCAAGTTATTTCTACCAAAAGCACTCCAACCAAGTTTAATTCTATGATTAATTTCCTCCATTATGTTTCCATCTGTATTAATAATCCGACCAAGGTATTTGTAACTGTTAACTTCTTCTAATTCATCATAATCAATCTTTATTTTCATATTTTGAGCAAATCGATTAAACATTTCTTGTCTTTTTAACATTTATCTTTAGTCCTACTTTCATCTGATAACTCCTGTAACATTTCCTGCAGCTCTGAAGCATTATTTGCAAAAACAACTAAATCATCTGCAAAATCTAAATGATGTAAATAATCTCCATTTACTTTCACTCCTTACAGTTTCACATTTTAATTTACAAAATACTTCTTGCAGCACTGCTGTAAAAAGTTTTGGAGATATGGAGTCACCTTGTCTTACACCTTTCTCAATGTTGACTTTCCCAGTATCATTATGTAATCTAATTGTTGCTGTTGCATTTTTATAAATATTAAAATATGACAATATCCTGGATCTATACCTTGATGATTCAATGCTTTAATTACTGAAGAAATGTTTATAGAATCAAATGCCTTTTCATAATCTATAAATCCAAAACATAATGATAACTCATATTCATTTGTCCTTTCTATAATTTCTTTCAATACCTGGATATAATCTACTGTACTAAAACTACTTTTAAATCCAGACATTCATAAATAAAAATCATTAAAATTATTAATTATTCAGAGTTCATCAAAATTGATCTAAATATATTGAAATATCTCAGAATGAATGTCCTATCATCTTGAATGCACTGCTGAACCCATCAGATCATGTGGCCGGCCTGTACCTCTCTGCAGTAACATCAGCAGTTAGTTCAAGGGAAAAATCATATTCATGTAACACTGGAAATCATCGGAGTGTCCATGCTAAGATCCACATGTAAATTCCTATACATCCCAACCGGTTGGAATCAGAACCAGCAGAAGCTATGTTGCCTTATTCTAGGTAAACATTCATTTTGTCTTCAAATATTAAACATTTCAAGAACTATAATTTAAATTTAACCAAATATAGAATTATTAATGATCTATCTACCTGCATTAGCTTAGTTTTTGTAATAAGTCTTTTAAATCAAAGACCTTGTTAGCTATGTGTGTGCATTATATAATTAAATGTTTTATTTTATTTATTATGTGTGTAATTTGAACATATTAAATATATACTTTAATGTGTGTATGCATTTATTATAAGACAAGAATGAGCATTTAAGGAAAGTTGGAAATAAATATTTTAATTATTGTTAAGTAAGGTTGAAAGTAAGGGAGAGATTTATGTCATAGAATTAATAACATATAAGTATTTTATTGGTCAAATATTGGTGATATAATGTTGAGAATAGATATTCATAGTATAGGCGGAGAATTGAGAGTAGCTAAAGTCCGATGAGCTAGCTGGGAAGGTCAGGTACTAAATTTGTAGCTGGTTAAGCAAGCACATTGGTTACTCTTGTAATTAACTGGCACCTAAAGGTTTTTTCCTTAAAATAAAGTGCTTGGATGACCAGTGTTATAATTTAGTAGCAGAGAGTTAATATTATTGATAGCTTGCTACCAATGATATTATTATCTACCTGAAAGATCAGAAACCTTCAAAGATAGTAATAGAAACCAAGGAAAGGGATCGAATAAATAAATCTAAAAGAAAATAGATGTTTCCATCTCATCGTTGATGAATAAAAGAAGGCAGGTGGTACAATATATATAATTTATCAATGCAAATAAGAAGTGAAAATAAATTTTAACAAGTCTGAATATGTAGTAATTGTAGGGAATACTTTATTTTCTTGTTCTTTATTACTATATAATTGATTTGTAGAATTTTTCCACACAATTTTATGATTGCTGAAAAAACTTTTCTGCAAATGCTAAGATGATTTACACCTTTGAAAATTTAGTGATAAATTGCTGGTTTTGAGTACGGTTTTTCTTATTGATTTTAGTCAAATCTGAACTATTTTCCAAGTCTGGTAATATTTTAAAATGATTTGCAAGTTCTAATTTAAATTCAATGAATATTAACTGTTAAACATCACATGATCACCATCTCTTATACTAGCACATAATTGTTATTAAACAAAGCAAAATTCTCCATAGAGTAGTGCCATTCTGTGCCCACCAGAATAATCAATGGATGCCAAAAGGCTTGTGCATAAAATCCCTATCTAGTGCCTACTCATCCAATATCCCCATCCTAGTTTCTGGCTTGCTGAAGGGTTGCATTAGATCTTAAGATCTAGGTGCAGTGCTCTCAAATCAAAGCTCCTCACTGACAAAGGCTACAAGCCAGAAACTAGTCCGGGTATATTGGATGAATAGACACTAGATAGGGATTTTATGCACAAGCCTTCTGGCATCCATTGATTACTCTGGATGGCACAGGATGGCACTACTGTATGGACAGTTTTGCCTTGTTTAATATTAACTGTTAATACAATCTTTCTTAAAAGTTTTTATCTCTAATTTTGCATTACCTTGTAGCATATATTTCACTGATTGATGATTACTTCCTTTGTTGAATCTGTTAAAAACATCATAATCTTGAAATACATATTTTCTATTAATCAAAATTAAGTTCATTTTTGTTGTATGTTCATTTGGATGTTTCCTTATCCATTTCTATTTAGCATTTTTCTCAAAGAAAACATTCATAATATAAGTTTTTCTTTTTCTGTGAACTCTACAAGTTTATATTCTCTCTCATTTCTATTACCAAAACCAAATTTATCCACAACACTTTCATCTTTTAATCATTTAACAATTTTAGTATTAAAGACTCATCAATTTTAAAATATTTGATCTGATCAAAAATATTTTGTATATCCATATAAAAATCTACATCTTTGTCACAATGAGAATTTGATAGGACATAAATCTGAATTGTGTACATTTAATATCTTCCATAAGTCAAATAACAAATCTTGCCATTCTGTCTAATATATCACCAAACTTCACAATGTCGTTTTTTCCACTTTTTATTTATAATGAATCCCATTCCATTTCTAATATTTGTGTTTTTATAGCAAAGTATATGTTCACTTTTTAAATTGTCTCTTCGTTTTTCTTTTAAATTTGTGAATATCCCATTTAATATTAAATAGTTCTTGAAATTTGTGCAATCTTATGATAATATCTGTAGTTGTAGGTACCTAAATAAAAAGGCACCATTGAATGGAAGCCTGGTCTGCACTCAGGAGATTCTTGACAGTTTCTGATTTTGGCTGTCAATCACTGCCTTAGCTGACTGCTTTTCAGACTTTTGGGACTAAAAACCAGAATTTAGGTTTGTCTTCCATGATTGTAAATATCTATTTATAAAAAGAGATCATTTGCATACATTTATCCTGCTTTTTCAAATATTTGTTACAACTATTAGGCAACTGAGAAGAAAGACCATAGTGTTTCTTGGTCTTAAACTCAGAGGTAAAAAGTGAATAAACTCACCACACTTGCTGATGCAGGTTGAGGAGCAAGCCTTCTATGTTCATTTACCATATGAAGATAACAGCTACAATGACAAGAGCATGAGGTGATTTCTTAAGAAGCCTCAAAGAGAAATCAAAGTCTACTTTCAGCAAATTGCTTTCCGCAGCCACACATATTAAAATTTAAAACATATTTCCGTTACAAGTTTTATTTGATCTTAAATGCTAGTATTTTAATGCAAAACAATAGATACGTATGTATCAGCTGCAAAGCAAGATACATAATTAACCACAAGAGTGGATAAATGCTGAATGCTTTTGGAGTAACAATTTTAATAATAATACTAATAAAAAGAGTAGACAAATAAGTTTTTTAAAAAATATTTAATTCATTCATTTGAAATTTGCATGTATTCTCTAAATTTAACATTCAAAAATCAATTATTCAAAATTTGAATAATTGAAATTGATTTTTTCATTTAAAAAAAAGATTCAAGTTTTATTTTAATGTCAAGTTTATAAAAAAGATTTAGTATTGTAACAATTTTTTTATTGTAAGTAATAAAATAAACCTTTAAAAAATGATTAGAAAGGTGATAAATGTGATTTATTTATTTTTAAACAATGATATTTTAAATAAAAATGTAATTTAAATTTTTAATTAAAAGCTCAGCTCTTTCCAATATCTTTAATCTAGTTTTTATTTTAACAACCATTAGCTGCTTGTAATAATTTTATTTAGTAGCCAAGTTATGAACAAAAATAAATAAAAAATAATCTTGATGATGCGTGGGTGGCTGAGTCCAGTGTGTGTGTAGCATTTCTCTGGATACAATGTAGCCTGGATTAATTATTTATTTAAAACCTGATATGCATCAAACTTGAATTGCCATTTCTGAATTGTGTTTAACCTATGGTAAAAATTATGCTTGCAAATAATCGTTAAATAAAAGTCCTCTCTCATTAAATATTTGTGTTTTTAGAAAGGTGAAGAAGTATAACCTAAATAATTTAAAATATAAAGGAGCTAAAGAAATTGAAAACTTCATGTTTCTAAATTTTCAAGGATGGATTTATAGCATCTTAAATACTGGAATAGACTTCATAATGTAAAAACATACAAATGAACATCTTAAATACTGGAATAGACTTCATAATGTAAAAACATACAAATGAAGAAAAATGTTAAGCTTAACAAAAGAAAAAGATTTTAAACCAGAAACTTTGTTTTAAATCTGATCACCTGAAGGCTGGTAATATTTATGTATTTATTTATTTACATTTTATAACTTAATGTAATATCTTAATATTTATATATGTCTTAATGTATAGCATTAAATCTATTGAAATAGTGTAGGGCAATTTAATGATTGAATATTATTGTATAATATATATATATATTAATCTAGCCTCCTATCTCTCTTCTCGTAAATTCTTACCATTTAAATATAAATTAATTTTGTAATAGCTTGTGAGAAGAATTCATATTTTACTATGGTCTGGAAAGTTGACCATAGCCTATAACATTTTTATTAATATAGCTAGGACTGACAATTAGCGTAATTTATGATTAAATTAAATTATATTTTTCCTAACTTGTTTCATATTTGTTATTTGGATTTAAGTATGAAATCTCAAAAGTTATCTTTTAATATTAAGCATTAACTTTTCATATCCATAGGATTATTATAATTTGTGCTTAATTTTGATGATCTCTTTATCCAAATGGCAGGATTAGTATAAATTGGCATACAACATAGGACTAGAGAATGATCCTGGCTATCTAATACTAAAAATAACGAAGTCAGTACAGTTGACACCTTAGATATAGGGCTTGAATATATCTGGTTACCACTCCCTAGATCTAAGTCAGTTATATATTGGCATCTAACATCAGTGCTCGATAGTGACCCTGACTATTTTATATAAAAATAATTAAATATACAACAATTTGGTGAGAAATGTGGGAACAGAGAGGAGGCTAATAATTAAAATAATATCTGAATTGAATTCTATATTAATTGAATTTTAATATTAAGAGAAATAGAAGCAACTAATGAAATGGCAGGCAATAAAATAATCAGGCAGATAATAAATAGGGCTACAGAGTGAAAGAATGAATGGTCACACCAATCAAATAAGAAAATTAAAAAGAAATAATTTTTAAGTGTTAAATATTATAGAAAATTATGATTAGATATTTATAAGATCGAGAGATAAATGCAGTCTCCTGAAAAAGTTAGAAAATGGTTCCAGTGAGGAACAAAGTAAAGATCAAATAGAAATCTTAAATTATGGTGAGATTATGATAATGATGCATAAAATATTAGAAAAGATGTTACAATGTTGAAAAATTAAAATAAAGAAATAAACATAATACTTGATAATTATCAAAAGGAAATAGTAGAATCAGAAAATCAAAGTGAAATAGGATAAGAAAAGGAAATAGAATACTCCAATAATGTGTGGAAGTAAAATCTATAAAGGAGTTAGAGGGAGATTTAACTCAGATTGAGAATAAAATCAAAAAAGCATGCAATGAAATTCAGTGAAATAAAATTGAGCAGGAAGCCGAAATAGTGATTACATGAGGTAATAAAAGAAGTAAAAAAATAAAATCATAGGGCTTAGAATGGGTTCCTTTAGAAATAACTATTGTTGAAAAGTTTGAAAAATAGAATGTTCTGATGATGTAGAAATAAAGTATATAAAAGAGCAACAATACAAAGCTTCCAAATGTTGAACAATTGCAACAAAATAAGGATGTAAAGGCTAAAGATAATCAACAAAACAAATGAAGTATGGTTGGAAAATAAAATCATTTCCATAGAAATTGAAAATTTAGAGAGTGAAATTTATGATAATATAGGAGTGAGAAAATTAAAAATCCAAGTGAAACTGTAGAATAAGAGAAAGGTTAAAAGTAAATTTTAAAAGGGTCATAGCTGTAATGGCAAAGAAAAAGGGGAATAAAGACTCTAGAAAATGAATTAAATATCCATTCCTATTAAAAATTAGTAAGAATGACCATGTGATAGATGGTAATACAGATAGAGAAATTTTCTTGCTATTCCATTTGAAAATGCTGAGAGTAATTGAAAAATACACGGAGGGAAAGTTTATTCCCAGTTTAATACTGCTATAAATTTGGATGGCTTTATCTCCTCAAATACCCAGGATGTTACTGAAACATTTTTTTTTTTTAAAAAAAAAAGACATATTCTTCCTTAATAATAATTATCAAAACCATAATAATGTCAAAATAATAACTTTGGGATGAAAAGAAGTACCGTCTTTTTCATGTAAAAATGTTTATAACAATAGCAAACTCTCCATGGTGATCACATGATATTTTGATGGTTATATACCTATCCTGCCCATAGGATAATAGTGACTATGGATTTTGAAAAACCAATGAAATCAAAAACTATGGATGCTGAACTGAGTTCAAATCTATATGACTATACAAGTAAATGAGCTTGGATTGAAAACATTATGGTGTTTTCATCTTAGACTCCTAGTTTGTAGTTAACCAAATAGGTAAAATGTGGCTGCTGGAAGGTTACATTAGATTCTTCGATCTAGATACAGTGCTCTCAAATCCAAGGCTTCTCACTGATGAAAGCCGCAAGTTAGAAACTAGTCTGGGGATATTGGATGAGTAGCCACTAGATGGGGATTTTATATACAAGCCTTACATCCACTGATTATAAAGGCTTACACTTGGTGGCACATTGTGCCTGTGTAAGCATATGAAATGGTGATCATGTTTCGACGGTTAAAAAACTTTATAGTTAATATACATCTAAAACTTTAATTGCATCTTATGCATATAATATTTGATGTGTTTACGTTGGATATTTAAATATGTCTAAGACATGGAAGAAGAATATGACATCTATCAAAGAGCATATCATTGAATATTAAAATTCCAAACATTAAAAAGATTGATTATGGAAAAGATTATAACACATATTCAAAAAGATATTTCTTGACATAAAAACTAATTGAAAAATAATTCAGTTAAATATTTTATCATGCACTTTATGAAATTAAGAATCATGGCTATCATAGAGATGAAGTTATTGACTTATATGAATTTATTCACCGAAAAAAAAATTACAGAATATCTTTATTTATTGTTTTATTATTATTCTAATAATTAAAAAAGCAAGTCATATAAAACTTGACATTACTTTTATAAGCTTGTAGTTACAAAAATGCAATACAGAGAGCGTACCAATAGCTCAAACAAGCTCTTAATTAATAAGTGTGGTATGAGAAAATATTCTAGCTCTCCACTGACGTGAGCCATAAGCTTGAAAACAGATGGTCTGGAGACGAGTGTTCTGGATAGAGATTTGAAATATTATTATTCTGTATGAAGAGATAATAATGTTTTGAAAATGCACATTCTATGGATTTCTCTTTCAGACAGATGTTCTATGGTTGTCATATCAGTTTTGTAGGACATGACCTAAGCAAGTTATTGATTAATATAAGCAAGAGATCTAAGAAAAAATAAGCACTAGATCTTTAGTTAGAACTTTTCAGTTAGGTGATTATTAAAGTTATGATTAGGCCAATCCTGTAAGTCACCCTGAAAAACGTCTATAAAAATTTTTCAATAAATTTATAATGACTTGTTCACTATTACTTGTCAATATAACAATACTTTTGTACTAGCTAATGAAAGAATAGAAAAGGGCACATAGAATGCCTGCTCTTAGAAACCTGTTAAAGAGAACTTAACTAGTGATGATGAGTAGGTGGTTTAATAAGGCAGATGTATAGGATGTAAGGTTTACAGTATGTATGCTTATTGTAGATTGAAAAGATTTGTATGATTAAACCTTTTCTCTAGACTTGGCTGAACTGCAGGTGTCTGCTTGTGTTCAAACCCTTATGTACCTTGAAAGTGAAGCATCGGTAGAGACACATCCTGGGCTCACTACAGAGTAGCTGGTCGAAAGGAATTCCCAATAAAATAATTAGAAATTGTAAGTTAGAATAAGATATTCAGTAGAGTTTTCTTGATATTTGTAAAGTTTTCCAAACCAAAAGTTTCTGGTTAGCAACCATCATCATCATTATCAATCCACAATGTAGTTGCAACACCACTGAGAAATTAAAATATGGTTTAGTTAACATTTAAGTCAGTTTAATTTAGTAATGAAGAATGTGATTTCACATTTGCTGTCTCAACTGCTTAATCTCTAAATCATTATCAAGGTAATATGTAAAAATATTAATGTAGAAATAAAACCATCCAATGTCAAATGTCTGAATTGAACTTATTTTATCTCTTACCCAATAGGAAGGCAATGTATTACTTGCAAAGCAAAATACATAATTGACCATAAGAGTGGCTAAATGCTGGTTACTTTTGGGTAACAATTTTAATAATAATGATAATAAAAAGAGTAGATAAGAAAGCTTAAAGAAAAAGATTTCATTTAGTTCAGTGATTTGAAATTTGATGGTCTTTCAATTTAACATTCATAGATTGAATAACTGACATCTGATTTTTTTCATTAAAAAAAAAATTCAACTTTTATTTTGTTAAAATGCCAAATTTTAGTATTGTAAAAAAATTTTAAGTAATAAAATTAACTTTTAAAAAATAATTAGAAAGATGATAAATATGATTTATTTATTTTTAAACTATGACATTTCAAATAAAAATGTAATTTAATTTTTTTATTAAAAGCTCACTCTTTCCAGCATCTTGAATCTAGTTTTTATTTTAACAATCATCATTACCTGCTTGTAATAAGTTTATTTTTATTTAGTAGCCAAGTTATGAACAAAAATAAATATAAAATGATGATGATGATGTGTGGGTGGCTGAGTCCTCTGTGTGTGTACCATTTCCCTGGATACAATGTAATCTGGATTAATTATTTATTTAAAACCTGATATGCATCAAACTTGAATTGCCATTTTTGAATTGTGTTTAACCTATAGTAAAAATTATGCTTGCAAATAATCGTTAAATAAAAGTCCTCTCTCATTAAATATTTGTGTCTTTAGAGAGGTGAAAACATATAACCTAAATAATTTAAAATATAAAGGAGCTAAAGAAATTGAAAACTTCATGTTTCTAAATTTTCAAGAATGGATTTATAGCATCTTAAATACTGGAATAGACTCCATAATGTAAAAACATACAAATGAAGAAAAATGTTAAGCTTAACAAAAAAAATATATTTTAAACCGGAAACTTTGTTTTAAATGTGATCACCTGAAGGATGGTAATATTTATGTATTTACATTAAGTAATATTTACTGAGGCTATAACCTCGATAATATGTGTATAAAAATGCGATAGTAGGGACCTCTACAGGTGTTTTAACCACAAGCTTAGGTTAAAACACCTGTAGAGGTCCCTACTATCGCATTTTTATACGCATATTATCGAGGTTATAGCCTCAGTAAATATTATTTACATTTTATAACTTAATGTAAATAATATTTTGTATATTGTAACAGTCAGGGTTGTACATTTGCTCAACAGACCGAGAGTCCAGTTGAAAGATAAACAGGCTGACCAAGTCGGGATGGTGACACCCTGCATCTGATCATAACTCAACTCTCTCACCCCTGCTTCCAAATCCCCCACTAGTGAATGACTTGCCTGAGGCTACACTGGATACTTTCTTGACCACGTTCCGTTAGTAGCAAATCAGTAGAATATGAGACTTATACCCCTCCTCGAACTAATACTAAATGACTTAACTAGTGATTCATAAAGACTATGAGCAAAGATTGAGACTGAAAGGTGATATATTTTAGAAAATTTAATATATAAATTCATAATCAATAAAACAAAATGTACATAATCTATCACACGCAGGGGAAGGTATATAGGATTAACAGGTTAATAATTGAGCTTTAAGGGAAATAAATATACATTCGTGATACAGAGGAGCTGAGTAGCTACATTAAAACTCAGGTATATAAATGATTCACACGCAGGTGAATGTTATTTTACAGATGATTAGTATTTTAGTTTTATACGATAAAACAAAACATTACAGTGGCTAATTAATCTTGACATTGCCATTTTCCTTTTAATTACATAGAGATGCGTAAATATTATACTAAGTTATGCAGAGATTTATGCCAAGAAATTAGCAACTGGAAACTTTGATAAAACTTTATGTTTTAAGGGTGATCACCCTAAAGGATGTTAATATTTATATATTTACATTTTAAATATAGGAGCTTTCCATCATCAGATTTTCAATGATGTGGACCGCTGAAGAGTTGGAGGATGAAGTAGATTGAAGCCTGTCCATATAATCTGAACCAACTGATGAGTGCTGATTCAGCATAAAATACATATATTGGTGATTATTCATCTTTATTACATGTCTGTGGTCATGTGTATCAGTGTTATGAAATACTGTAGACAATTGAAAGCTGCTTGAAAGTCTGAGTTCAAATCCCCTATATTTACAATTAAGCTCCAGGTATATGAAGAGTGCCCGTATTTCAAATATTATTTACATTTTATAGCTTAATGTAATAATGTCTTAATATTTTGTATATATCTTAATGTATAGCATTAAATCTATTGAAATAATGTAGGGCAATTTAATGAGTGAATATTATTGTATAATAAATCTATTTTTTATTTATTAATCTAGCCTCCTATCTCTCTTCTCATAAATTCTTTCCATTTAAATATAATAAATTAATTTTGTAACATCTTGTGAGAAGAATTCATATTTTACTAAATTAGTCATGTAAATATATCAAATTTATTAAGCGCAAGCAAATAATATTATAATAACGTGAAAAGCTTAAATCTTCAAAACCTGCGCCTTAAACATGCTAACGTAAAACCTTTCACGTTATTATAAATTAGTCATGGTATAGTTTAATAATACTGTTGTAGAATTTCATCCTGTGGATTTCCCACTATTGAGTGGTACCCTGGGTTTAAACCTAATATAAATTCTTAATCCATAGAAGATCTAATTTCCCTACAGTTAATTAGGTGTGATTTAATGGTCTGGAAAAGTGGCTATAGTCTACAAGGATTTTTATGAATATAGGTAGGTCTGGCTATTAATATAATTTACATTAAATTATGTTTTTCCTCCTATCTTGTTTCATCTTTGTTATTTAGATTTAAATGTGAAATTTCCAAAGTTATCTTTTATTATTAAGCATTAACTTTTATAACCATAGGATTCTTATAATTTGCCCTTAACTTTGATGATCTTTGTATCCAAATGGAAGGATCGGTACAAATTATATACATATACACAGTAATGCCTGCTTAAGAATACTAATAAAAACTGAATTTTGCTCTAATGTGCTCAGTGTAAAGTTTAAATAAATATTTCAGTGTTGCCAATGTTTATAATATGTAAAAAAATTTTAATCGGTTTTAGAATTACATCCACAATTGATATTGCATTAATGGTTTAGGCACAATGTGATTTGAAATAATGAGAAGGAATACCTTTTAATTTTAATAAGAAAATGCATAGCATTGAGATATTTCTACAGAGTTGTCATTGCCGTATGATTATTTAGAAGTGATGTATTATTGGATTAGGTCAGGGGTGGGCAAATAGCGGCCCGAGGGCCACATGCGGCCCACCAAGACAATCAGAAAAATCTGCCTTGAACTGAGATTTCCTTTCCATGCATGACCGAAAATTCATCTCATACTTTCCACCAGGATGGCCACATCAATACACATGCACAGTGTAGATACAATGTGCAGTGCTTTTCCAGTTGATTTGGTTAATTTCAATTTTGTCTTTGCATTAGCATATACATTTCCAACTTTAGTGAAACCATGAACCCTCTGAAAAAATGAAAAATTGGTGATGAATGTTATGTGTTTAATGAAGAATGGACAACATTTCTTTGGTAATACAGGGAATAAAGCAGTGTGTTTATTGTGTCATGAAAAAAGGTGCAGCCCTCCACTAACCTGCGCTTCCACAATGTGGCCCCAATGCGGCCCTCTGCCACTCTATGCGGCCCCCAAGCCAAAACAATTGCCCACCCCTGGATTAGGTGATAAATTTGTAGTTTAATCAGATTAACATACTGTGTATATCATGCAAGCATCTGAATAATTTTTTATGTGGAAGAAGTCACTGATAACATTCTCATATAAATTTAAGATACATACTATAAAGAATGGTATTTGTACTTCTGTTATTTATTAAGTATATTGTAAATTGAATTTATAATTTTTTGAAGGTATATTATTTAAATAAAATAATTTGCAATTAGCTCAATTTCAAATGGTAATCATTATTTTAATTGCTGCTATATAATATTTTATTTTGTATTATATTGTGTGTTTTATCTAATTATAAATTAAATAGCTTTCATTCAATACACTATCATTTAAATATATATAATTATTTTCTCTTTTCCATTTTTTTAATTACATACATTGAATGAGAGTCATATTTCATATGCATGTCAAATTAATTTCAAGATGAAAAAAAACAGCTTTAGATTTAAAATAATCATTAACTCAATAATCAAAAACCTCTTTCACCAACAGTCAAGACCAACATCATAATGCAATTGCATTTTTTATAACTTGGATTAATCTAAGACTAGACCAACATCATAATGCAATTGCATTTTTTTATAACTTGGATTAATCCAGGACTAAACCAACATCATAATGCAATTGCACTTTTTATAACTTGAATTAATCCAGGACTAGACCAACATCATAATGCAATTGCACTTTTTATAACTTGGATTAATCCAGGACTAGACCAACATCATAATGCAATTGCATTTTTTATAACTTGGATTAATCCAGGACTAAACCAACATCATAATGCAATTACACTTTTTATAACTTGGATTAACCCAGGACTAGACCAACATCATAATACAATTGCATTTTTTTATAACTTGTATTAATCCAGGACTAGACCAATATCATAATGCAATTGCACTTTTATAACTTGGATTAATCCAGGACAAGACCAACATCATAATGGAATTGCATTTTTTTTATAACTTGGATTAATCTAAGACTTTTCCCCTCTAACTAAATAATAGTGAAATACATTTTTACTGCCTACTATTTAATGACAAACAAGATTGTCCACAGTCTCTCTCTCTCTATATATATATATATATATAAAACAACAAGTCTGTAAGCTGAAAAAATTTCAGTCTGGCTAAAGTTAAATCCTTCATGGTCATGGCAAATAGATATATTAACTGTAAAGCCATGATGCTCTTTATAGATTTTGTACCATAAAAAATAAATGATTTAATCATTGGCACTTGGTTTATTATAACCATAATGTGACAAAATATTTATATTTATTAAATAAATATAATAAAATATGCAAGTAAAATACAACAAAAACTTTTATTTTAATCAAATTTTATCAAATCAGGAAGGATTTGCTGTGATGATGATTTAAATGTTAACACGGATTCTAGAGAAGAGAATGATGAATAATTTTTCCTGCTGTACCACAGTTTCCTAATAAAAATAGTTATGAGCAGTATTACAAAAATAACACCTACAAATGATCCAATTATTATAGTGACATTACTGGAATGTGAGCAAGATGAATATTTATTTAGAAATGTAATTATTTCTCTTTTTCCCCACTCATGAGGTGAAAAACATATGTAAGATGATAGATTAACTACTATTAAATTTTCATTATCAATTAGCTCATGAAAAGAGAGCAATTCACAACTACAAGAAAAACAATTATTTTGCAAATTAAGCCATTTTAAATGGCTATTGAGAGGAAGTATTGGACTAACTGTTTTAAGGCAGTTGTCAGATAAATCTAACAACTCCAACATTTTGTGATTTTTAAAACTATCTTCAGGCAGTTCTTTAAATAAATTTCCTTGAAGAAATAATTTCTTAAGATTAATTAACATGTTAAAGGTTTTTGAAAAAATTTGATCCAATTTATTATTACCAATATCCAAAATAGACAAACTTGTCAAATTTTGGAACAACTTTCCACTTACATCATTTACTATGGCATGATTCAAATTATTTCTTCCTAAATACAATTCTTTTAAGTTGGTTAAACCATTAAAAACGTCCAATGGTAACTGAAAGAGATTGTTATTACTTAAGTTAAGTGATTTCATTTTACTCATATTAGCAAACAATAAGAATCCATCCTCTGGAATATTCTGAATCCTATTGCAACACAAATCAAGCGTTTCTAAGTTGATTAATGAATTAAATGTCTTACTATCAGTTATACTAATATTATTAAATGATAAATCCAAATGTTGTAAAAGTTTTAAATGATTTAGGTTATTGTAGAATTCATTGTTAATTAAATTAGACGATATATCTAAATATTTTAAAGTTTCTGGTAAGCTATCGGGCAAATATGTGAACTTGTTATGAGAAATATCTAAGTTTTTTAATTGCAAATGATCAAGGTAATTTAAAACATAGTTGTCAGTAATATTATTATCACTAATATCTAATACTTGCAGATTAGTTAGGCTTTCAAATGCATTTGTATTAATTTTTTCAAGATTATTACAACAGATACGGAGATTAATTAAAGTATTTGTAAAATTTTGCAATACATTTAGATGTTCTTTCTGTAGTCCAACTTTATTCAAGTTAAGAGATTGAAGAGTCGTGGAATTGTGTAAATCACTTAAAATATTATGGATTGAAATATTTGTAAGTGGATTCGAAGATACTTTTAAGGATTGTAATTTTTGAAAATTTTGAAATATTCCTCGTGGTACACTTTTAATATGACAATTTGATAAATATAAAGATTTAACAGTAGAAGAAACTGCTTGTAATCCATCCAAAGTTATGATTGGATTATAACTAAATTTTAATGAAGATAAATATATTAATTTAGCTATTCCAGAAGGAAATTCAATTGCATTTATTTTATTTACTGAAAGATTTAAGTCGTGTAAATTATTTAAACGTGTAATAGCTTCTGGTATATTATATAAATTATTTGTGGACAGTATTAAAATTTTCAGATTGTGCAAATCCTGAAACACTTCGGGACTGAGAGTAGAAATATTATTAGATTGAAAATTAAGTTTTTCAAGTTGATATAAGCCACTCAAAGACTGATTCTGTAAATCTTGTAAACCACTTTCCGTTATTTCTATGCTAATTAATTTAGAACATTTTTCAAATACATTATCAGGAAGAATCTTAATTGAATTTCTACGTAACACAAGTTTTTCTACAGAAGGATGTATATTGGGAATTTTACTAAAATTCTGATTTAGGCATGTGACAAATTTCAAATCAGAAGAACAGGTACACTGTGGTGAACATGAGCTAATAGATAAAAATGAACAATATGGCACCCACGTAAAATTAATAATCGTGCTTAATAGTATCTTTATAAACATTGATAGGTCTTTAACAGCATCAGGAAAGTACTTTTGAATCTCTAAAAAAAAAAAAAAATT
The DNA here is from genome assembly GCA_028023455.1 of Epiperipatus broadwayi. Taxonomy (NCBI): domain Eukaryota; kingdom Metazoa; phylum Onychophora; class Udeonychophora; order Euonychophora; family Peripatidae; genus Epiperipatus; species Epiperipatus broadwayi. The sequence continues at coordinate 5,061,141 of JAQFVV010000030.1, read as the reverse complement.
TTTAGACAAGTAATACATACAATAAATATATATAATTAATATACATATAACTTTACAATGTATTTAAATATATAATAACCTATTAAAACAGGCAAAATTCACTTTACGTATTGCCACACACAGCAAGCTCGAGTAATCAATGGATGCCAGAAGACTTGTGCATAAATTCCCCATCTAGTGCTTACTCATCTAATATCCCCAGACTAGTTTCTGGATTGTGGCCATCATCAGTGAGGAATCTTGGATCTGAGAGCACTGCACCTAGATCTTAGGATCTAATGCAACCCTCCAGCAGCCACTTTTTATCTCTACTTAACTACAAAACTACGAGTCTTAAATTGATATTTTCCAATCAAAGCTCATTAGCTTATATAGTCATATAGGTCTGAACTCAGTTCAGTAACTATACATTTTGGTGTCTTTGGCTCTTTAATAACCATAGCCACCACTATCCTATTAGGCAGGATTGGTTTTAAGCCAATAAACATCACATGATCATTATTTCTTATGCTTGCTTATAATTGTTATTAAAACAGGCAAAACTCACTGTACGTATTGCTACACACAGCAAGCTAGAGTAATGAATGGATGCCAGAAGGCTTGTGCACAAAATCCCCATCTAGTGCCTACTCATTCAATAAGAAATAGTAATCATGTGATGTTTATTGGCTTAAAACCAATCCTGCCCAATAGGATAGTGGTGGCTATGGACCAAAGACACCAAAATGTATAGGTACTGAACTGAGTTCAGACCTATATGACTATATAAACTAATGAGCTTGGATTGAAAATACTAAGGTTTTTTCAATTTAAGACTCATAGTTTTGTAGTTAAGTAGAGATAAAAGATGGCTGCTGGAGGATTGCATTAGATCCTAAGGTCTAGGTGCAATGCTCTCAGATCCAAGGCTCCTCACTGACGATGGCTACAAGCCAGAAACTAGTCTGGGGATATTGGATGAGTAGGTATTATATGGGGATTTTATGCACAAGCCTTCTGTCATCCATTGATTACTCTAGCTTGCTGTGTGTGGCAATAACTGTTTTAATAAGTTATAAGCAAGGATAAGAAATAGAGATCATGTGATGTTAATATAACAACATAATGACTGACCAAACCAAGGGTGACATAAACAAAAGAGAAGCATTAAAAGCAAGCCCACCATGTTGGTCACTGAAAATCAACTATGTAACAATGCAAATCCATAAGGCGGTCACAAGCTAGCTGAATAATCAAATATTACACACACAGGCACCATATAACATGGATTTTAAAACACCAGAGTATGAATCCTCTTGTAAATAATATCACCAATAAATATGATTATTAAAATACAAGATTCTTTTATAATTAAAAAAAAAAAAATCTTTTAGTTCTTAAAATTTCTTTATCTGAAATATACTGTTCTTTTCACCCATAAAAATCTTGTGTTTGAGGAATATTGTATTTATTTTAAATATAAGTTTTTTTGCAAGTTTAAAATATCACATTTTATGTTTTAAAATATCTTAATCTTAAATATGAATTCTTTTACAAGTTTAAAATATTTTAATCTCAGGTTTGAAAAAACATCTCAAATATAGGTTCTTTTACAAGATTAGAATATCTTGATCTCAGGATTCAAATTCAGAATAAAAATGTACTTGAAACAAAATGTTAATGGCAATACTTTAACTTCCTAACAGAAGTATGATGATGATATTTGACATTTCTTCTAGTTTATTTTGAATTCTTAGTATTTTAAGAAAGTACAAATGAAATTACATAATAGAATGCTCAAATACTGAAGTAATATATAATTGATAACTTGAAAAACATTTAAATAATTTACAATTCTTAAAATATAATTATTTCACTTCTATTGACCATAAAACGTAGAAATCTTATATTTTCTGATGCAAATTTAAATAAGCGATCTCAGAATAATGTAGAAGGCAGTAAGGGCAGCTGTTATGCTGCCAACTAGATAAGTGTGTTTGAAATGAAGCAGACAATATTAGCATTTATCTTTTAATAATGCAGGCAAAATAATTAAATAATTAGTATGCAAAATGAATGTATAAATACCATGTGACCATTGAAATGTCCTCTTAAAAATAATTATTAATGCAAATCTTATTAAAATAGATTTTCTGGTAAATTAAATGTGTTTAAGCAGTGATATCACAATGGCAATGAAACAAAAACGTATTTAATCAATGATAAAATATTTATTTACAACATATAATAATCCATAAAATAAAAATATTTATTTATAATAATTATTTCTTTTAATTTACTATCTATACTTTACAAGTATTATTAACTAATACATTAGTGTGTATTTCTTAAAACCATTTCTACAATTTATCACATAAGTGATATTTACTACCCAGTAGTTCTATTATTTATGAAATATAATCTTTATTCCAAACCCAGTACCCATAATCTAAAACAATACACCTCTATGCCTTTGTCCAGGCTACTAGGGAGATATTATACACTTTATTTAATCAAAACAGTATTAAAATATCAGTGGAGATGCTTAATAAATATTAATACAATAATAAATATTATGCAATATAAAAACACATATTATGAACAATATGTCAGGGTGAAGAAATGATGCTCGATGTTTTATCATATTTGAAATTAGAAAAATTATAGTGGAGCTAATAATAAATTGTAAAGTTGCGCATGCTTGTAAATATATACCAAAATATATTCAAACATTAAAATTATAGGCATAATGGACAGGGGGAAATATAAGCTAGCAAAGATATGATCGAACACCTGGTACTAAGTGCAGTGGGTGCCAATGAACGAATGAGCCACATGATCATGGAGTGGCTAAACACGCATAAAAGTTATATAACATCCACTTAAAATTGCCTCCAAAATATTACTACTAATAAAAGATTATGGAGGTAATAATAATAATAATAAACATGAAGTTCATCAAACTTCACACAATCACCATTCTTTATGCTTACACAAGCTGTTTTCACAGAGGCAAAACTGTCAATACAGTAGCGCCACTCAATGGAAGCCACAATAATCAATGGATGCAGGAAGATTTGTGTATAAAATCTCTATCTAGTGCCTACTCATCCAATATCCTCAGACTACTGTTAGGAGAGTTTTGTCTGTGAATAATTGTTCATCTCACACACACATACAAAAAGACACAATTCATTCACTCAGTTTAAGATTATATGTTGTGCCAGGCATTATCAAATGTCCACGCAAACAGTCTGCTGTAAAGAAAATTACAGCAGATAAACATGTAAATTTGTATATATTAAGCACAACAAATATAAATGTGCTACATTAATAATGGATGTGAGGTCTGAACATTACAATACCCGCACACACCAATTTAAAGTAAACATTTGATTGACAGAAATATTGTACACAAACAGATACACATATAATAAACTCAAATATTTATTTATTTTTTCTTTTTTGTACATTTTCATTATGTCATTTTATGGTTATGTATTTTGCTTTTTTCCCCGGAAAAACTCAAATAGAGAAAAGCAAACTTTATTGATCAAATGGATCATGTGTTGGAACATATTCTTAAAAGAAATAATTAAAGTAATTGTTCCAACATTTTTGTATATATTTTTTATTACTTTTCTAAAAACTGTAATCTTATTCTGTAATCAAAAAAATATTAATTGCTTGAGCAAAAATCTAATCAAAAGTAAAATGTTTGATAACGAATGTTAAAATTAAAATATTATTTTTTTTTTTGATAAAATAAAATTTTTTTGAATTGATATCTGTAATCAAGTGGTCTGAGTATTCAAGATGTGTACTTACCATAGGTCCTAAACATTTGGGCATTCGAGAAGGATATTAACTAAAGGGAGTTTTAATTGGCAGAGTCCTGTCAATTCACTCTTTCTATCAGTTTAGCTGGAAGTACCAATATATATGAGTACAGACAATCGGCTAAATTGGTATCCATTTCTTTCCCTGTTAAATCTTGATCACTTCATGCTCAGTGCAAGATTAGGAGCAGAATTCCGCAGGGAAGTATGGTCTAGTACAGTAAAACTGGTGCCAATTATAACGGTCTTGGTGAATCTAGAGTCTACCATATCAGCCATATAAGGGTGCCATCAGGCTATTGGAACATGGAAAAATTAATATAGTAGGCAGATATGCAAGTTAACGATCCAACTTTTATTTTATTGACCATTAGCCCTTGCCACTAGCTCAAGGAGTAGCAGAGTTTTAAAATATATTTATTAAAATATATTTTTAATAAAGATAATAAAAAAAAAAACTAGATCGCTACCAGTACTAATAACACAAAAATTTTTTATTTACATATATATAACAAATTTGAAAATTAAATTACTAAAAAAAAACCTTTATGTTTCATTATTATTATTTATTTATACTTTAATTTTAATCTTAGAATGTTGGGCACAGATAGGCTACTTAGACAACACACTTAAAAGATGTTCAAAATCCCTGATTCCAGGCTACAAGCTCGGAGTCAAACCAACACTCGCTTCTCGACATATAGACGCAATCAATGCATCATAAAGATGTTAGTATAAAGCCATGCTTTCAGGAATGTGCATCTGAAACGTGATATTATTTAAAGGACGTGATCCTCGTCCAGTACAGGAATGTGCATCTGTCTGGCGAAGAAATCACTTATATAAAATATCAAAGAGACGGGTTATGTATGGAGGGAAAGCAGAACTTTTACCGACTTATAGTCCCTATCCATTGACCTAAAGGAAACCAATGTCGCAGGAAATACATCTGCGTACATTGCAACACAATGACTACACTTTTGGATCAGCATTCAGTTGGGCATGATGCCCTGTATGCTAAACACACTTCACATTCCATTGATGTAAACATCTATATATCCCTCCTCCAGCATCAACACAATCATGAACAAATAATCCGAAATCAAAACCCCCTTAAACTAACATATACTTAAACGAGTCCAGGCAGCCATCTGCACCCAACTTAAATTTAAGTCAATTTAATAATTTAATTTATTCTTTAAAAAGAAAATTTAGTTTAAGGTATTTAACTTATTTTTAAAATCATACATTGTATTTAACTTATTTTTACATCAAACAATATATTTGACCTATTTTTAAAATCTAATAATGCACAAATAATATATATTGATTTTATCTTTAAATATTTTGCAATCGCAAACTCCTGCCCTAATACAAACAGATCTCACACTTAGCATAAATGAAAAAATATAATACATATTTTAAAAAGATTATGTTTAAATTTTAGATAAGACTTTTAAAATTTCAAAGTTTATAAAAATAAAGTTCAGATTTGATCAAGAGAGAAAGTCTATAGATCCTGGGATCCGTGGAGATGGAAGCTGCCTTCGGCCAGCCGGTCCGAGGGAAGCGTGATTAAACAGATTACATTTTTAAAAAATGAGTCATTATTATTTAAAATATCTTAAGAGGAACTTAAGCAATAGCGTTTTCGAATCATTTTGATATATATTCAATAAATATACATGTGGCAGTATTACAAAATATTAGATATCAAGAGCTGCTTCCTGTCTAGGGATTATGTCATCTCAAGACTTTCGACCTTCATCACTTATATCACCTGGATGGCCAGATGTCGAAACAAGTTCACCATTCCTCATCCCAAGCTTGAAGACATATTAATTTCTAAGTTGAAGGAATTTTGCCATAAGGACAGTATCATCTCATCCAGATTTTTATTTGACAATACATGGAGCCTGATTCCGCTAGATTAACCATCACCAAGTAGCACATCAGACCATCTGGTTGCCCGAGCAACATGGATTACTTTTATTTTTACTTACAATTGTATTTCAATAAAGTTATTTATATATAAGTGAACTTGAAATGACTAGCTAGATATTTGTTTTAACATAAAACAATTTGAAAAGTCTTTACGATAAGTAAAATTTTCATAAATTTGTCTTTTATGATAACTTTATAAAACAATTTAAATAATTGTTAATGCTTCTTTTTTTATAAGATAATAATCTTATAAAAATGCATTGTTCTATAGCTGAGCTTGGCATACATAGATTATTTTAGTAGCAAATAATTCCACTAATTAAAAGTTGGTTAAAATATGTTGGAGATAGCAAAGTTCAAAATTTAACTAATGTTATAACAATGAAACAATACACTTTTCCTTATGTGATTTTTCCTTTGACTTCTTTGAGAAAATATTAGAATTTTCTTTAACATCTTTAACAACTATATAGCAAGCGATCCCACATCAATTAATAGACTAGATGCACGCTTTTCTCTCTCGAAAATGGTTTCTTTAATTACTTTGCATTAATTTGCATATTACATTTGTATAGTTCTCAACACTTTAATAGCTATGATTATGGAAGCATAAAGCCTTCAGAAAGCACTCAGCTCTTTAAATTGCATAGTATTATTTGCTTTTACAAACTTCATTATCTGTGCGCAAAGCACATATACAAGTTATAGATTACTTCCATAATTCTCCATTCTTTTTTTTATTTCATAAGCAATTTCATATAAATAAAGATACAAAAAAAAATTAAATGTTATAGATTACATGCTAATGAAGTAAATCTTTAATTATTTAACATGTTTTAGAATTATTGTTTGAAAAATTAGTTGAATCTATACTTTTAGGAGAAACACTGTATGGATAACTTACTGGTTCTTTATTCTATCATGAAGATGACAAACAATAAAACCTGAATTACAATTTTACGCTAAGATTAAATAAATTGTAAAAAAGTAGATGAAGTTTTCAATTTTTAATTGTATCTATTTTTATACTAGTATGTATGTTTGCTTAATGCTGCATTGCATTTTTATTGGATCAATGAGTTACAGATCTGCATTTGTAATATTTAAATTAAATCATTATTGACTTTTAGTCATGTGACATCTAGACGATAAATGAACTTGTTAATTAACAATTTTTATCAACTCTAAATAATTATCAAATCAATTATTTAATAAAATTAACTCATTTTCGAATTAAATTTTTTTTAAATTAATATACATCTTTTTCACTCTTTCTTTACCATTATTTAAATGCTTAGATTTTTAAATTTTTTTAAAAATTGATTGACTATACCCAATTTTTAAAATACACACTAATTTTAATAGGTCTTTTTAATTTTTAATATTTCATGTGCATGTGTATGCACATTAAATATAATCATTTTTAATGCAATTAAATAAATTAGTTATTGACTGACACTTAATAACAATTAGAAAATTAGACCTATTCTCAGTTACATTCACTATTTTAAAATTCTAATTATAAGTACTTTCATATAAATTGATATTTAATAAATCATAACTAGTAGTTTTAAAATTATTTGTTTTAAAAATCAACTAAAATCCAAAGTTAACTAATTTCAGATAGCATAAAACAACTTTATCTATTAAATCTATTTAAAACATATTAAGCTCTAGATTAACTTTTCTTTAGTTCAAATATTAGTTTTATTCTTTCAAATAAATATTAAACAATCTAAGATATTTTAAATAACTGATAATTAATTAGGCTAACTGAATTACTTTAACTCATATTATTGAAATGTATAATTTAAGATTAGGATAGCACAGATAAAGAAATTTACTTATTATAATCATATATAGTTGAAAAAAAATTTAATGCTTTAAAACATATATGATCCAAAGAGTTAAATATATATTGTTACAATATGGAATCAATAAAAATATATATTAATTCAAGGAAATATATAAATAAAAAACAAATAACTTTTACTTGTTCTACATAGTTATTTTAATATTTCAATCATCAATCCTCTGGTTGAAATAATCAAACAGCTGTGCAAACAAATAATTGTACCATTCATTAAAAAACCATTCATAAATGGTTATAACTATTCTAACCTTACAAGAAGACAAATAAAAAGACAAAAAACAAAGCATTAAAGATGATGTCAGTTGTGAATAAATATACATCATATAGTGATCCTTTAGTGTTTCTAATTATAGCTTTTCATAGTTTTCTCTCATAAAAATAGGCTTATGTCCAGCATGTAATGCTCAATATAATGAAGAGATGCCCTTATAATAATAGACTTATTAACATTACATGTGAAGAAAATAACTAATTATCTTATCATACTTTCAAAATATTAAGGAACATCTTTGAATGCTGATAGGGAAATATTTCATACAGTAAAATTGGCTGAAGAACAGCCCTATATATGCAATTAATTTAGAATCAGTGGTTATATAACTAAAATGAAATATTCTAATTTTTACTTAATTAAGAGGAGCAATAGCAATATGGACTTTGTATTGTAGATCAACATCTAATTCAGCCTTTTTATCTTAAAAAGCAACAAAAATATTTAAATTGGTTTAACTGATAAAGACTTTTCTCCCATCACTGATGATAAAACACCCGAGATTTTTGGAATATTAGTTATTAAACCAATTTTTCTAAGGTGCAATTAAAATATTCAAAATATTCTGCAGATTGCCCATTAAATTAGTAGGAATATCATAATCATTATGAAGACGAAGATCTTGCTTTTGCTTTTAATCCATTAAAAAACTGCCAATAAAATGTTTGAAAGGCCATTAGCATAAAAATGTAAAATAAAATTTAAGTGGAAACACCCTGTATACGAAAAGATCAATGATATTCTTCCCATAGACTATTCTAAAAATAGCATTCATCGATATGTGAAGCTGTCACCATATGGAAACGAGACATCATTTTGATGAACTCCTTCTTAAAGACAGCAAAGTATTAAAATACACAATAAATCTGTTAACATGAACAATAATAACATCATGGGGATAGCTATGCTAAAACTATAGAGATGAAAATCCTGGTCTCAAAAGAGAAATGATACCCTGTTGGCAATACGAAATACCTTAAGTACCAAGTATACCCTCTATAGAGTGATCTCTATCTAGAAAATACAATAAAATTATTTTATCCATAAAGATACATCAAAGTCAAAAATGGTGATCTATAAATTAATTATTCAGCATAGTGTTTATGTAAATACAATTAAGAAATCTCATCATTCTTCTAATAATGCACATCTAAATTGCTGTGGTCAGATTAATAAAAAATAAAACATTATGTGTGTTATAGTAGATATATGTTAAATAAAATAAAGAAAAAAGAATATTTATTTATTTTAAATAAAATTGCGTTTATTAAATGAGTGCTGTGAACTTACTTAGCATGGGAAAAAGTAGCTACCTCCAAATCAATTATCTCATAGACAATCTAAAAAATAAAGAAAGCTTTCTGGGATAATGTGGGGAAAGTAGTAATTACTTAACTTAATTATCTCTTAGATAATATCCCAAAGATAGAAACTTAAATGATTTCTGGGATCAATTATAGAACTTATAAGTGGATTGTGGTTTTACCTGAAGAGCAAAGGTTAGTATGCCAGCATAGAAACAAGACGTAAAAACCTGAAGACATTAATAAGCTTCCATATCAAACTACATTCCAGCTGAAAGTCAATAAAGGGATCTAGGGACTTGTTACCAACCATCTTGATGTATATTATACTCTAAAATAAGCTTTTGGGTGAAACTATTATGTGTAAGTAACGTATTAAATTGTAAATAAATTGTTTATGCTTTTATATGATTCTGCTAATAATATATAAAATATTTAAATTAAAAGTTTATTTAATCTATTTTGTTCTAGTGTAAATGTTTTAGAATAGAAATAATAATAATAATTCTAACTAGAGAATATTGTATTGAAGTCTATATCGATATTACTTATTAATATTTTTTGCATTAGTAACATTAGAAGTAAAATGTCTAAATTAGAAAGCAGCAAAGTAATGTACAAATGAAACTTCTTTCAAGAATAAAAAGCAAACTGAGTTATCTGGAAACAATTAATAAATAATTATTATAAAGAAGTAAACGATATCAAAATAGTAATGAAGAATGTGACATCACAGAAAATTACCCTTTTTTAGAAGTAAAAAAAAAAAGTTCTTACATTAAACAGCCAAATGGAACAAAATATCTGGGTAAAGATTATCACAAATCCTATTCAATTAATACATTCTACAAAAGTTTAATTATAACTACAATAACATTTAAGAATTATTTATTTTATTAGATTTAAAATATAAGATAATTTTAAATTATGATAAACTGGTATTATGCAGACTATCCATAGTATAAATTTCACAGGTCTTTGCCATGTCTCAAAAAAGAAATCACAAATAGAAGATTGTTCTATTCAAATTTAAATTAAATTTCTCCAAACAAAATATAGTAATAAGAATGATTCAATTTATTTTTTAGATTAAGATAAGATGATGATCTAAAACAAGATTTAATTTTGAATAGATGCAGTTCTTAAAAAACTGAGATAATTAATAAATGCCTAAGATTTGAAAAGTGGATAAAAATATTCAAAATGCATGCAAAATAAATATGCATTTATAGTACATAGAAGATATATTAATGACTGAAAATTATTTGTATATCTCACTCTGTTAAATAAATATAAGTATTGCACAAAGAATTTATTTTGCTTATAAAGCTGTGGAAGAAAAAACTATTAGATTAAGTCGTAGTAAGAGGGTGGCAAGGTATAGTAGTCATCTGTCAATGATGATAATTAAGTATTATTATTTACTCACAGTGCTTGTGTCTAAGTGCAAATCTGCTTTTAGTAGAAAATTTAATATATAATGTATAATGCTTAACGAAGTGTAATTATAAGTATTATATTTTCTTCTCCCTTTTCCTATGTATTGATTTCTACTTTAACATATCATACCATTTACACCTTTCTTAAACACTTTATCAATACTCTTTATTGATATCAAGAGCTCTGATGATGACTGCAGGAAAGTCAAAACTGTTAGTTTTGATATAAATAAAGAGTATTGATAAAGTAAGAAAGGTGTAAATGATATGACAAGTATTATATTTGATAGTGAAATATGTATGATACAATGTTTTTGAACCTTTAATAACACTGGAATTCTGAGATTTTTAGAAAACCATAAAAGATAGTAAAACAATTAAAAGAGATGTAAACCAATAGTAATTAGTTTAATTTTAAATAACAGTGAAGTAATATTCATATTTAAATTAAAAGAGAATATGATTTTGAAATTTAAAACCAATAATTGGCTAGGACAATTCAACATTTTATATATCAGAAAAATTGTTGGTTGCAGGGATCACCAAACTATAACATGCTGGCTAAATTTGTTCACTAAAAGATTTTATCACATCACAGAAAATTTATCGTCTGATATAATATAAAAATTTAAGACATTCTCTACTTACATAAATTCAATTTATATAAATCTGCACTTTTAAGAACACTTATTGACATATATAAAGTGCGAAATATAATTCAAGATACCTCTCAGTTATTATCTCATGCTCTGTTGATATCTCTAGCATTAACATTTATTTTTATTTATTAAAAAAATATTAATATAATTCTGTGTCATGTTTAATGGTTAAACTACATCTAAGTGGTAATTTAATTCACCAAAAATATAACTTAAACAATAAGTCTTAGAACATTTCAGTCACGTAAATAAGCAATTTTACGCTAAGAAATTCTTAGAACAGTGCTTTAATAATTTTTAAAGAACACGAAGTTTAATTTCAAATAAATTCAAATATGATTAAGCAAATATCAAAGTATAGTATCTGTTCTTATCAGCTTAATATCTGATACGCTCCCTAATGGGGGCCAGAATATTAAAACTGATTTTTGGAATTAGGTGGAGAGTTAGGGGCTTGCTCTGCCTCCGCCATGGGTTGACATGGTATTGCAGTATTTCAAGGAACGGCCCATTTCTCTTCCCGAAGGAAAAAAAATCTTACTTGCCATTTATTTAAATTCAAATATGCATTTTCCATTATTTTATGTGAACTCCATATTTTGTAGAGAAACATGTATTGGTTTCACTCATAAATGCTTTATTGTTATCTAATTATCAACAAATGTGTGTAAAACACAATATGTATAATCAATAATGGAGCAAAAAAATTAAAATTAAAACAAATATTAAACATTTTTGCAACTCAAAAAAATAATAGTTGATCTAGTAATGATGTAATTTCTAATATTTATTATTATTTTACTCTTGTTAGCCTAATGTGAATTTTCTAAACTGAAAAATTTTGCTATAAAAATATCAATTTTTGGTAGTACATATCTCTGTGAATAAACTTATTCTAAAATAAAAATATCAAATCAAAAGTTTGATCATGCACGAGAGAACAGCATTACACAATTTGTTAAAGATAGAAACGTTGAATATTAAATCTAATATTACAAATACACCTAAACCTCACTTAGCGATATTTCACAATAGCGATCATCATCAGTTTGTACCGACTACTTTGATTTACAATCAATTATTCACTATAACGATCAAGCAAATTGTTTTTATAAATTTAGAACATATAAACATAAAATATATATAATTAATGAATCTATAATACTATATATTGTACATATAAGTGTTGAATGTCTTTAGAAAAATTAAACTTTATTTAAATGAAATGTACAGTACTTGGATTATTTAAATAAAGTGTAATTTTTCTAAAGATATTCATACTTATATTAGATGAAGAAATAGTCCAATATATAAATAGGGTACAGTACAACTAAAATATCATCATCACAAACTTTCAGGAAAACACTAACTACGAATATTAAACTGCGTTTGGGTCTTCCTTAATTACTGTATATTATTTTTAGAACACCTGGTAATTATGTAAAAATAGTTATTGATTTTGTAACTTCATTAAAAATGTAGTTTATACCCAAGTGGTTTCAAATCAAAAAAAAAAAAAAAACATTTTAAAAACAAATATTGAATTAGACAAAATTTTTTTAAAAAAAAAAACAGATTGCATTTAAAATAAGTGTTAATGAATAATTGTTTTAATATGTACTTTATTCCTATGTTAGTGTAATTTTTTAGCTTTAGGAACCAACCAATTTTTTTCCCATAGACCCCTATTATAAATACGTGTTCTGTATACGATATTCTTGCTTAACCGGAGTTTTGGAGAGCCAGTTGCCATTGCTAAAGGGAGTAAAGGTGTATAAGCATATAAATCAATTGCACACACTGCATTACTTTTGTTTTTCTTACTAAGACTGTTCTACTAAATTGATCATGCATTATCATTTAATCATCATCAGAAGCAGATTATCATCTCCGTATTATTATATTCTACCATTTTATGATTAAAGGCTACATCTTATGATGAATTAAATTACTATGTTAATAATCAAAAAAAAGCAAGTCATATATAACGTGACATTGCTTTTATAAGCTTGTATTTACAAAAATGCACACAGAGAGCGTACCAATAGCTCAAACAAGTTCTTACTTAATAAGTGCGGTATGAGAAAATATTTTAGATCTAGTGTCCGAATATTCTAGTTCTCCACTGACATGAGCCATAAGCTCGAAACCAGTTGGTCTGGAGATGAGGGGGTTCTGAATAGAGATTTTAAATATTTTCTCATACCGCACTTACTAATTAAAAAGCTTGTTTGAGCTATTGGTACGCTCTCTGTATTGCATTTATTAATATCACATGACCACAACCTCTTACGCTTGTGTATAACTGTTATTAAAACAGGCAAAACTCACTATATGTATTGCCACACACAGCAAGCTAGAAACTAGTCTAGGGATATTGAATACTGCAGACTACTAACAAGGGTAGTTAGTTTTCAGAAACAATTTACTCTTGATAATCCTAATTCTGCAGTATAATTTAAGATTAAGATAAAGAAAGTGTAATTCAATTTATTTTCGCTATCTAGTGTACGAGAAATGTAGCATCCCATGACTGCAGTTCTAAGATTTCACTTCACATTTATCGTTATTTTAAACTAGTGTTCTGAAATACTTGATAATTTAAGTGTATGGATTACTGTCAAGATTTTAATAAATTTATACAATAAATCAATACTAATATATTGTAAATACCAAACTTTAAGATGTAATTAAAGGGGATTTGAACCCAGACTTTCAAGCTTCTGTCAGCTATCCATTCCATCTTATATACCCGAAATACATGACCACACACTGATGAGTGCTGATGAAATATATATAATGATCATTTATCTTTTTCACATGTGTGTGGTCACATGTATCGGTTATATAAGATGGAGTGGTTAGCTGAGGGAAGCTTGAAAGCCTGGATTCAAATCCTTTTAATTAAATTTATATAATTAATTATATATCTGGTAAAATAAAAATATAAGAAAAGGTAGCTTTTTTAATAATATTTAGCTTTATTACTATCTAGTATACTTTCAATATATTTTTACTATATCATATTCATGGCATATAGTGGTGTGATTAAGTCTTTATAAAGAATCATTTAATCTCATCACTATATAGAACTATTTAATCACAGCACTATATGTCATGAATACGATACAGTAAAAATATATTGAAAGCATGCTAGGCAGTAATAAAGCTAAATATTATTTTTAAAAACTACCTTTTCTATGTGTATTTTCATTTCACCAGATATTATGTTAGCTTAAAAGAAAATTAGTAACAATAATTAATCATAATTTTTGGCACAGTTGTGCCCCCACCCCACTCCAATGTCTGATTACTAAGATCTATATTGGATAGTAGTCATATAAAATTGATAGTGATAATAGACAACTTTTCAAGTTATAAGAGAGGAAAACATCATAAATTACTTCTGAACAGTAGATAAAGAAGTCTTTAAACAATTGACAGTAGGATAAGAGCTCCTCTAGCAGTTAAAAGAAAAGATACCACTTACCAAGCTTGCCAAATATCAAATGTAAGGGTTTTCTGTTACGTTTCATTATTGTTTACTTTAACCAGGAATAGCTAAATATTCATTAACATTGGATTACTCTGAGTTGTTTACTTGAAAACTTACTAAAAAACCTTATTATTTAATAAATCCAAAAATTTTTCCCAAGATTTACCTGATGTGAATTTAAACCCATTAATTGTGGAAATTACAAGCAAAGACACTTCTACCACAATACAAGGTCCTTCATTTTCTGTATACTATAATGGAAATTTTTATGAATAGGTACATTGCACTCATATATGTCATAAGTACTTAATAACTGGCAGAGCACCTAATACTGATAATAAATATATTACTTATACTTAAGGATTAACATTTCAACTAATTCATAAATAATATATTTTTTCCAACTCTATTTTCTCTGTTCTACTATTTATTATAAAGACATCTATTAAATAAAAATAATCGAATCGCTTTACTGCTCCGGATTAAAAAAGGCGTTTGAGCGCCGGAAGTATTAGAATTGGAATCGATCTGAAGATTTTACACTCAATTCATTGGCTAAATTACGTAGAACATCTATTCTATGACGCAGGTTAAATGCTAATAATTCTAAAATCAGGATCCCTAAAACCTATGTCCAATATAAAGACAATAGTTAACTTTAAGGAATAACTGATAAATATATTAGTAGCAAAATTTACTAATATCTATCAATGGGACGGACTTAAATTCTCGCCTCACGGCCAAAATACATTTCTAATTATTAATATCAGATTTGATCGCTATTAATAACACCTGATTGGCTAATAGGCACGAGAGATTTGCAGTCTCTCAGTTTAATTTTAATATCAGAGTTGTGATCAGTAGTGTGAAAGCCTTTATAAACGGATACAATTACAGTCTAGTGTGAAAGCCTTTATAAACGGATACAATTACAGTCTAAAAGGAAACGTCAGAAATAAATATTAAAAATGATTGTCTAATACGATATAGTAAAAATATATTTTTTCTTCTTAATTACAAAATAAGTTACTTCAAAACTGATAAAGATTTTTTAATTTAAGATGTTTAACATGAATTCATTTTGGATTTATTCTTTGATAAGTGAAGTGTAAAATAGGTGCATAAAGTATTTTAAAGATAGTTTTAATTAAATAAATATAAAAGTATTTTAATTAAAGCTTTAAAAGTAGAATTTGAAACATATATTTATTTTATAAATTTTCCAAACATAAACGTAATTAATATCAAAAATTTCACCTGCTACGTCCAACTGATTGTGATCTGACGCATTTATAGTAAGATCAATGACATCAAACAATATTGACAGTCATTTGCTATATTCCTCTTTGAAGATAATAATGCAATTTTTCATGATGTGCTAAACTACATTATATACTAACGTTTGATGATTTTTGCTAATTTTCGATCATTTATTTTTGCCATCGTTATTTATACATTTGTACTTGGGTGAAGTCCTTCATTGACGTCATTTTAGTGCGTTCCTATTCTTTTTTAATATACTCGGGGATTTTTTTTTTTTTTTTGCAACATGGCGACTTATGAATCTTTGTTATCATGTTTGTTCGTTCGTGGATTTATTAGTAACAAATAGTATGAGTGTTTATTTTAAAGTAAATACATTTATGGAAAAATTAATAATTATATCCATATAACTAATAAATTATCGAGTTATAGAATCGGATATATGCGCGGTAATCAGAGCCGGAGGGAGGATCATCCGCACCCTTATGCAAAACGGTAATTTACCTCCGCCCGCCCCCTCTCCACACACACTTAAAAAAAGTTTACTATTACATAATTTAAATACAACAAGAATATTATATAGACTGAACTTTAGATGTAATTAGAAGGGATTTGAACAAAGACTTTGAAGTTCCATTCAGCTATCCACTCCATTTTATATAATCGATACACAAGACCACATACATGTAAAAAGATAAATAATCTCCAATGTATACATTTCGTGTTGAATTAGCACTTATCAGTTAGTCCAGATCATCATCTTCACCTTATATAACCAATGGAACAGTTGGAGGGTGGAGAAGATTGAAGCCTGTCCACTAAAGTTTGAAGATTTGCTATCTTAATATAAACTAAACATTGATTGTATATATGTGTGGGGGATAATAATCTGGACCAACTGATGAGTTCTAGTTCAGCATGATATATACGGTATATATAAAGATCATTTATGTTTTTCACATGTATGTGGTCATGTGTAATGATTATATAAGATGGAATGGATAACCAAAAGGAGATTGAAGGTCTATTTAAATTCCTTCTAATTATTATAAACTTTCTAAGCTTTTACAGAACTGAATTTAAGTACAATATCATCAACATTTAGAGTATTGCACATGACATTTTCTGTAGCTATCGTTGACAAATTTACCAACCGATCTTGTGTCATTGTCCAATGTAAGTAATTTTTTAACTGAAAATGATCTCTCTCCACTAGCTATACTTGTAAGAAGGATTAATATTTTTAATGATATGCTCAAATTTGTGAATGAAATGGTCAAATCATTTTTATGAATATAACATAATATTCAATGGATTTTTGAATCGAGATAATTCACTTGAAAATAAGTTTCTAAACAGACATAGTTCTTCATACAATTCCTTTCCATTTATGTCTTTATTGTTTTCATTGCTGCTTAAATGAATTTGTAAATTGCAACATTCTTTTAAATTTTTTTAAAAATAAGTTTCAGTGAGTATTTATAATTGACAAAAATTATTCATTATATAAATACTCATCATACTGTCTTTGATGTACCTACATTAACATTAATTAACAATCTCAACACAAATTGCATCAATATTGAAATATATATAATTTAAATTATATTACCTGTAGAACCTCTTTTTTTTTACTCCAGCCTTTCCCTTGTAAGAACTTTAAAGTAACTATATTATATAATCTATATATAATATCAACAAATAAAAAATCCTTCTCCTTTTTTCTTTTCAAAAACTTTATTTTTTATCTCAATACTGAACATATATATACATTAATATACAAAACTCCAACGTTTCAACTGTTTTATCTCATACAGTCATTTTCAAGGATCTGCAACAATATTAAATACATATCAACAAATAAACTTCAATTACATAAAAACTTTAAACATATAGAAATATATTTTACTTACAGCTTTCTCCCACTGCTATATTTTATTACTCTTTTTTTTTTTATTTACATTGTTTAATTACAATATATCTTAAAATCATCCAAGAAACTTTCTATACAAATTTAAATACCAACTCTAATTTCCAAAAACCTCCCCCTTTCTTTAAATTTTATCTAAAACCCATCTTAAAACTACATTCCTAAACTATATATTTAAATGAATATAAAACAAATTTAAACATTCCCCCCCCCCTCTCTCTCTCTTTTATACAAAAAAAACTTCTAACAATTTACCTAAACCCATTAAGCATTTATTTTAATTATACAGTAATTTATATTCCTTATCTACTCCATTAATTCTATTTAGAGTAGGATTATATTTTTTTATATAAAAAAATTCTTTAACCATCCTTTCCTTGTAATTTTTAACCCTTTCTAACATTTTAATACTAAATTCTTTATGACCTAAACCTTTACAATGAATGTAAATATTTGAATTTTTGTCATATAAATGTTGTCTAAGTCTAGTTTTTAATTTATTCTTAGTTGTACCAATATATGAAACCTTACCCCCCTCCCTCTTACAATTTAAACATTCAACTAAATATATTCCATTCATTTTGTCAGTTTCTATATTTTTTGTATCATTGATTAAATTTCCTAAATTCAATTTCTTTTTATATACTGGTTTAATAATTAACCTACTTTCCCCTTTGTATTTATTATTTATACTTTTTATAATCTTTTTAATCTTCATAAAAGTATCTCTAGAAACATTGTAACTATTATATATAAAATTATTTACATCTTTCCCATTGTTTCTCTTCTTTATTATTTTTTTAATATTTCTTTTATTACATAATTTATCAATAATTTTAACTGGATAATTATTTTTTATACCTTCCTCTTTTATATTACTAATTTCTTTTATAAACAATTTTTCTTCAGAACATAAATTAATTGCTCTGTTTATCCTATTATTAATAATATTAATTTTATGTTCATATTCAATGTCTGAATCCCAACTACTTAACAAACCATAAAAAGTTTCTTTTCTGAATACACTAGTTTCAATATCAACCTTACAATTTTTAATAACTTTTTTTATTATAACATCCATATAAGTAATTACATTATTTTTTTCTTTTTCCATAGTAAAACTAATGTCATCATCAATTGAATTAATATACCTTATAAAACATTCAGATTTTCTATAATTGCCATTGAACACTAAAAAATAATCATCAACATACCTAACCCAAAAAACAGGCTTATATTTTGTAACACAAAAATATTTATCTTCATAATCATCCATAAATATAGCAGCTAACAATCCACTCATACTATTCCCCATACTCAATCCTTTACATTGTCTATAATATACTTCATCATATTTAAATACCACATCTTTACAACAAATATTTAACATATCATTCAATTGATTACATTCCATTTTTATACTCTTATTAGTATCTTTAATATATCTATTCAATATTATATCAAATGCCTTATGTGGTACAATATTCGTGTACATACTACATATATCAAGTTTAGCAAAAAACACATTTTTATACTTATTTCCCTCTAAAAAAACTTTTAAAGTCCTTACAAAATCATATGAATTATTTACATTATTTTCTTTTTTTATTTCACCATATTTTTTAAAAATTTTATTATATAACCATTTAGACAAATTTTCGTAATACGAATCCACATTACTAATAATAGGTCTTAATGGTATACCTAATTTATGTATTTTAGGTATCCCATATATACTTGCATCTTTAAAATCCATTCTTTTTAACCTAAATACATCCACTTTATTAATATAGTTTTTATTATACATATCAGTTATAATCCTATTAATCATTTTATTTTTTTCTATACCATCATTCTTTTTTATGTATAATAAAAACTATATTAATAAAGTGGATGTATTTAGGTTAAAAAGAATGGATTTTAAAGATGCAAGTATATATGGGATACCTAAAATACATAAATTAGGTATACCATTAAGACCTATTATTAGTAATGTGGATTCGTATTACGAAAATTTGTCTAAATGGTTATATAATAAAATTTTTAAAAAATATGGTGAAATAAAAAAAGAAAATAATGTAAATAATTCATATGATTTTGTAAGGACTTTAAAAGTTTTTTTAGAGGGAAATAAGTATAAAAATGTGTTTTTTGCTAAACTTGATATATGTAGTATGTACACGAATATTGTACCACATAAGGCATTTGATATAATATTGAATAGATATATTAAAGATACTAATAAGAGTATAAAAATGGAATGTAATCAATTGAATGATATGTTAAATATTTGTTGTAAAGATGTGGTATTTAAATATGATGAAGTATATTATAGACAATGTAAAGGATTGAGTATGGGGAATAGTATGAGTGGATTGTTAGCTGCTATATTTATGGATGATTATGAAGATAAATATTTTTGTGTTACAAAATATAAGCCTGTTTTTTGGGTTAGGTATGTTGATGATTATTTTTTAGTGTTCAATGGCAATTATAGAAAATCTGAATGTTTTATAAGGTATATTAATTCAATTGATGATGACATTAGTTTTACTATGGAAAAAGAAAAAAATAATGTAATTACTTATATGGATGTTATAATAAAAAAAGTTATTAAAAATTGTAAGGTTGATATTGAAACTAGTGTGGTTTGTTAAGTAGTTGGGATTCAGACATTGAATATGAACATAAAATTAATATTATTAATAATAGGATAAACAGAGCAATTAATTTATGTTCTGAAGAAAAATTGTTTATAAAAGAAATTAGTAATATAAAAGAGGAAGGTATAAAAAATAATTATCCAGTTAAAATTATTGATAAATTATGTAATAAAAGAAATATTAAAAAAATAATAAAGAAGAGAAACAATGGGAAAGATGTAAATAATTTTATATATAATAGTTACAATGTTTCTAGAGATACTTTTATGAAGATTAAAAAGATTATAAAAAGTATAAATAATAAATACAAAGGGGAAAGTAGGTTAATTATTAAACCAGTATATAAAAAGAAATTGAATTTAGGAAATTTAATCAATGATACAAAAAATATAGAAACTGACAAAATGAATGGAATATATTTAATTGAATGTTTAAATTGTAAGAGGGAGGGGGTAAGGTTTCATATATTGGTACAACTAAGAATAAATTAAAAACTAGACTTAGACAACATTTATATGACAAAAATTCAAATATTTACATTCATTGTAAAGGTTTAGGTCATAAAGAATTTAGTATTAAAATGTTAGAAAGGGTTAAAAATTACAAGGAAAGGATGGTTAAAGAATTTTTTTATATAAAAAAATATAATCCTACTCTAAATAGAATTAATGGAGTAGATAAGGAATATAAATTACTGTATAATTAAAATAAATGCTTAATGGGTTTAGGTAAATTGTTAGAAGTTTTTTTGTATAAAAGAGAGAGAGGGGGGGGGGATGTTTAAATTTGTTTTATATTCATTTAAATATATAGTTTAGGAATGTAGTTTTAAGATGGGTTTTAGATAAAATTTAAAGAAAGGGGGAGGTTTTTGGAAATTAGAGTTGGTATTTAAATTTGTATAGAAAGTTTCTTGGATGATTTTAAGATATATTGTAATTAAACAATGTAAATAAAAAAAAAAAAGAGTAATAAAATATAGCAGTGGGAGAAAGCTGTAAGTAAAATATATTACTATATGTTTAAAGTTTTTATGTAATTGAAGTTTATTTGTTGATATGTATTTAATATTGTTGCAGATCCTTGAAAATGACTGTATGAGATAAAACAGTTGAAACGTTGGAGTTTTGTATATTAATGTATATATATGTTCAGTATTGAGATAAAAAATAAAGTTTTTGAAAAGAAAAAAGGAGAAGGATTTTTTATTTGTTATTATTGTAGAACATATATATTTTAAAAGAAAAAGTGGATGTACCTTTGCTGTATTATTATATTTTATAATCTATATATAATAAATAAAAACAAATATCCTTTATAATCTAGAGTACACCTAAAGTCTTTAAGACTTTCAATGAAAATGAAAACCTTAGGTGCTTTTATTATAAAATCACACACAGAGAAAAAGAGTTATTCCTATTAGAATAATAAATAATGATGAAAGTTTATCTTTTGAATCAATCCATTAACATGGTAAACTTTAAGTAATTGACAACATTTTTTTTTCATTTTTAAAAATGCTAAGAAGATAATTGGTGATTTTCTAAGAAATGAAATTTGCTAGTTTTACTTATATCTTACTTAATTGTTTATAGAGTAATTCAATTAATTTTAACACTATTTCAGATTTAAAATAATTTTACCTAAATATTTTAAAATGGTATTGTTTTATATTTAAATATACCAGAGAAACATTTACACACACATCAACACATTTAATTATTACATTAAAGGTTTGTCACTATTTAGCTTTACCATTATGTGTATACTACTTTAACTGATTCTATTTTAACTCATTTATTCACATATATACAATATTATGCATTTTATTAGTGTATTGTCCTTTTTGTTTTTTTTACAAGTGGGTGTTTTTAAAACTAAACCAAAATTGCTACAAGAATATTCAAACCCTATAGTAATATGTTTATATTTCCTTAGTTTGTAGAAATAATGAGTCTCATACAGATCAAAAATAAATGTATTCTTAATTCTACATCGTTTCCGCACACCTCTTATCTTATATCGGCATCCTCATGCCTTCCTTACCGCCTTCCTCCAGCCTTGCAGTAATCATTCACAATTTTTACTGAACTTCAGAATGGTTTTTTTTTTATAAATAGAAACAATTAATTATGAGTGACCTATGAACCGGTTAAGTGTAAATTTTTTTTTCGTTTTATAAAATATTCATGCTACTTAGATTTATAATTAAAAAAAAAAGACATTAAAATGGTTTATTGCTCAAGAGTTTATAAATTCAAGCACAGAAAATGTCAACAAAAGTTGGAGTCAGGATTTATGGATCTCGATTACCAGAGTTCATTATGTGTTAGAGTTGTAGTGAAATATTATACATGTATTATTATCTTTTGTAATAATTTTTTAGAAATACTAATTATGATAAATAATTATAATTGCATGCACTTATTGAATTTTAATAAAGCAAAATTAATATATATATTTTTAAAATTATGATGCTTTACTTAAATAGGTAAAATTACCAGCTTTCACAGCCTTATCTGTTTTTACAGCATATTTTTAAAATTTCTTTGTTCTATTTTTTTTTCTCTTGTTAAATAATTATGATTTAAAACTAAAAAAAATAAACCAATGAAAGTTGATAATTTGCATTCTAATTGAAGCATCCAATTTTTTATTTTAAAAAGGCCATAACTAATTACCATATTTTCACACATATACCACACACACACACACATGCTAATAGCAGGCACCCTTTTTTTTTTCAGTAAAGTGTTCAGATTTTTTTTTAATTATTATATAAAATATATTAATAATATCTATAATAATAAAAAGAAAAAAATGGTACTTATGCTCAATAAGTGTAGGATATTTATTGGCAAAAGAAATAAAAAGAATACATTTTAAAGTAATGTTAAAAAAATTTGTGTTGATGTTTTGATTAATCTAAGAAATATTGTGAAGTAAAAATTATTTTATGAATGTCTAAGTTGGAATTTTTTTAATTTTGATAAATCTAACTTATTAAAGAAATCCATAGTGTTTGAATGGATTGGTGATTTAAGCATAAATTTTAATGGATAAATTCAGCCATTCTAGTAATCAAAAAGCCTTTGTTCAACTTAAAAATCCAAACATTCTGAAGAAATTTTATTTGTCATATTTCACTTTGCCTTTAAATAATAGACTAGTCCAGATTCCATCTTATCTATGCAGTTAGATAACTTATGGTGAGAATTGGTCAATAGGTGATAATGCTGACTAAATCTGAATTTCTATTATGGATGGGGAGCTGGCAATAAATAGTCAATACATTTGGAGGTTGAGGTCAGAAAACTATTGTCACAAAGCTGAAAGGCAAAATACCCATTCTCCAGAAAACTACTGTCAAACCTAAATGGCAGAATACACATTCTCCCAGAGATATCAACTGCCAAGCTAAATGGGTAACACAATGAGGGAACTCCACTTTCAGGGCTGAAAGCTACTAGAAAATGCAGCAGACATGAGGCAAACTGTCAGAGTATACCTGGAAGTTGCACCACACCTACTTACAAGGCAGGCTGTCACAAAACAGCTGGAGCAGTGGGTAAAATTATAAGGGGACTTGGGAGTCTCTTTCTATAATTCACCCTAGAACTACCAACAGTAGCAGATGTTATAATCCAAATACACAAGTGTACATTTGTTTTATGTTATATTAATAAATATAGATTAACAATCATATTTATGCACAAGTATTTATATAATAATTCATATATAAATACAACAGTTTGATAAAGTTGATATAATAAGTTTCTTTTTTAACCCTAAGGCAAAAGTTTAAAACAATAAGGTCTTACCACTGTGGTCTTTAAATCTTTTGTCAATAATCTAATGCTTGACTGCCAACATTATTAGCACACCAATAAAAATTTTGAATCAAATACGAGTGGTTACTCGTAAACAATAAAAGCAGGGTCTTCTCCCCTTGGTTTGTTAGATATGTAAAATTTTAAAAAAATGAAAACTAACATTATTAATGCATCAATTGGATCAACTATGAGTGGATATTTGTTCATTATTAAATAAAAGATTTTTTGTTCTTCTCACATGGCAGCAAAGAGGGGGGAAACATCGGATCAATTGAAGAAATTAATCCAGCCTATCCTGAAAATTGACCAAGGCCAGCTAATCAAATCAAAGGGTCTAAATTAAAATGGGCTATTCTGGTCTTTATCATTGGACCTCAGACATGCAAGGTTCTTCAAGTACAGGCCACCCCCATGGTTTTGGCTAATCTTGATTTTGACAAAGCTATGTCTCTCCTCAAAAACCTTTTCTATCTGATATCTAATGATAATGCAGAGATATCTCTGTGCAAAGAAGAAAGGGAAAAGGCTTGCTGTTAAAATAAGAAATCTAGCCCTAAAATGTGGTTTTAAAAACTTTCCCCAAAGCTCTGAGAAATGAATTCAGCCGTCTCAAGCGAGTGGAGTCAACAGCATGTCAAGAAAGTCCATTGAGCAGGAAACTGGATCAAACAAACATCCAGATGACAATAAAAAAACTGCATGAATAATCAGCAACAATGAATAAAACATTATATATGTGATTAAATGATACATGCATGCAGTGAAAGTCCACACTTCTATACAGTGTGTTAATATTGCAATCTGGTAATGATGAAATGGAAGAATTCATTCCACAAAGCCAGAAATCCAATTTAAAATTAAAAATAAAAAGTTAAAAATTGATAAAAGGGTAATTTTAATTTTATATATTTTAATTTTTTACTAACCATAAAATGCTAAGTGCTGTGAAAAATCATTCATAACTAAGTATTGTTTTCTCTTTCATTAAAGTTTTAATTTTATACTTTGTTATAAAATAAATTGATTTACAGTGAAACCTTATATAAAATCATTTACATATTTAAAGCACGTAGGAATACAAGAAAAAAAATGAAATACACATATAAGAGAAATTGATATTATATTAATATAAATAAAGTCAAAATTTCATAAGTTTTCATTGTTGTTGCTAAAACAGCATTTCATCAATAGAAAATATTCTTAATTTTTTTAAATTTAATAGTTGGGAAAGCAAATTATTTTGCTAATTAATTAATAGAATAACTTTTTTCTAATTTACCATATACAATATATATAATGTAACTTTTATCTCTTTTTTTTTTTAAAAAAAAAAGAGGGAATAAAGATTTTGAGCCTTTAGGCATTCCTAGTTTGGGGGGGGGTGTTTTACAATGAAAAAAATAAACATTTAAATATATTTATAAAAAAAGTAGTATTAACTTTATTATTAAAGTGCTAATTATAGTTAATGTCAATTAAATTGTATTATGCAATGAAACCACAATAAGTGCTTAACAATATACACTACATCATCAGTTACACAGTATGCAAAAATAAAATGTAAACAAACAAAAAATAAAAACATTAATATTTGTGGACTATGTACAACCCTGTAAGAAAATTCATAAAACTATCTTTCTGAAGTGATAAAATGAAAGCGATCAATTTATTAATGATAGAAAAAACCAGCGAAATGTTCTAATATTTCAACAGAAAGCTTAAATTTGAAGAACAGAATCTGAAATGGATAATAGCAAGTAGGGGTAACTGTACAGATTCTGAAGACAATATGGACTTATAAATATCAAAACAAATAGAAAGGTCATAATATACTGATAATAATATTGCTATTATAATTCCACAAAGAAAAAAAAGTTATTGAAGAAAAAGAATATTTGTTATCCATATTATTTAAGAAAATAAAGCTACATTACAGTAATTTTTGTATTATTTTCTCTTTTTTGCATGAATGAACACACTATATATTGTGACTTCCCTGGAAGAAACGAATGAAAATGAAACACCTTAAGCGAATGTGAGACTATTTAACTAACCAAACACAACATAAGATAGACTTTACAGGATTGGTCATAAACAAAGGTTTAAACATTGAGAAACATATGAAATATACTTCACAATGGTATTGCTATTGTAGAAACTCCCCAGCTATTATCCTATTATAAACATTAGGAAAATCTCTACAACACACAATGACTAACATAATACTTCATATAAAATATTTATTAAGCTACTCTCTTATACTCTAAAAATAAAACTATAAAGATAATTTTAAAAATACAGATTAAATTGATCTAAATAATTATTACTATCCTATGGATATCCCAGAGATCATGGCTATTCTTTTTAACGAATTTAATAATATTCATTAACAATTAGATTATCGAATAATAAGGATTTTGTTGAGATCCAATTATTTGAAGAATAATCACACTCTCAATTACAAACATCAATTAGAAGCACTATTTAAGAATTAATATAACTTAAATAATATATTGAAACTAATAATAGTAAATTACCAACTTACTTTAAATTAAAACAGGCAAAACTCGGTATATATATTGCCACACACAGCAAGCTAGAGTAATCTGTAAAGGTTTACTATAACGGTCTATGGGTATTTGCCCTCTATTGTTTAAAATTTAAACTAAATTGTTTCCGAATCTTAGGTGTATGTTATTATATTACAAATAAATTAAAATTTAATCAAATGTAAAAGATAATAAAAAAAAACATTTACTTTTTGAATGTTGGATTAATTACACGACATTAATTAAAAGAATTACTTTTAATTTGTTTGAAAGTTATGAATTTAAACTGTCTACAACTTAAGAATTTAAAATAACTACATTTATAGCACATGTTGCAAAAAAAAAAAAAAAGACACTCTATGTGTTCAATGGCACGAATTACATGCACACGTGTATAGTTTTATAGTTGGAAAAAATGTCTGCTACATGCTTAGTACCTGATGGTGAAATTTTGAGTATTGCTGCTATTCTGGCGGTATAGAGAGAGCATCAAGAAAGTGCTTCTTGACAGAAGTTGCAGACAGGATGGCTGATACACTGGAGGGGCTGATACAGCAGTTCATTTTACCAGGTATGCACATTATTTCAGATGGCTGGGCTGCGTGCGTACAATAACATCAGCAGTCTCAACAATGGTGTGTATATGCATTCGGTTATCGTCCATCAGGACAACTTCGTGCATCCCGAAGACCAAGACATACACACCCAGAATATTGAAAACGTGGATGAGAACAAAGCGTAAACTGAAATTCCAATCTGGCACTAGCAGAGCTTTGTTTTCATCGTACCTGCATGAATTTGCCCTCCGGAGTAGATACAGCAATACCGCTTTTTTCTCCAACTTCCTAGTGTGTATAGGACATAATTATGTTTAAAAAGGTAAATGTTTTTTTTATTATCTTTTACATTTGATTAAATTTTAATTTATTTGTAATATAATAACATACACCTAAGATTCGGAAACAATTTAGTTTAAATTTTAAACAATAGAGGGCAAAACTCACTATATATATTGCCACACACAGCAAGCCTTCTGGCATCCATTGATTACTCTAGCTTGCTGTGTGTGGCAATATATATACTGATTTAGAAAATAATTTACATGTTGAAGAAAATAAACATCATATCCATTCAGCAAATAATTTGGTATTAAATGTAATGAACAAAACATCATCAGATGTAATATATACATTAACCCTATTTATGCCACAAGTGCTTAAATAACACAAATAATATCCAAGCAAAAAAAAACCTGGCCAACGATGAAAAAATATGCAAGAAATAAACTAAGCATATCACAAGGCAGCAGTGAGAATGAAGAAACATCAGCGTCACTAGTGATTTAAAGCAAAAAAGGAAAACATATCCAGATGAAGCAAGGATGCAGATGTCTCAGAAGACAATAATACAGATGGGGTAAAAGTAAGTACTTCTCACATTATTAATCATAATGATGCAGACACAAACATTTGAGAGCACTGATAATGCATACAACAGAAATATAACATATCTGTTCACAATGAAACTTTTTCTATCTAGTTGATATAAATTACAACAAAAGAAAATCATATAAAACAGCTAATATAAATATACACTAATGATTCACAAAAAGCCTTTTTTGACACATGGTTTAATGCCCTTTTCAAATATTAATAATCTATTATAATGTTAACAAATTATTACATATACAATACCATCTAGTGTTCCATAATAGAAATCATTATCAACAACCATTATTAATACACTGCAGAATGAAGGTCTCTCCAAGTTCATTCCATCATCTCTGATCTTTAGCTTCTCCACAGCACCCCTACACACTTTCTTATTTCATTCATCCATCTCACATGTGGTCTCTTTCTGGGTCTTATACAATCTCTTGTAATCCAGTTTAAGTTTTTGATGGTCCATCTATTATCATCTCTTCTAAAAATATGTCCAACCCAACTCCAATTCAGTCTTTTAATTTTTTCAATGAGATCAGTAATACCTGTTTGTTCTCTTACCTATATATTGCATTTTCAATCTTTTCTTGTTACTCCCCACATGTATCTTTCCATACTTCTTTGAGTGGTCTGAAGTCTCTGTATTGCTCTTCTATTCAGTGTCCAAGTCTCAGATCCATAAGTATGAACCAGTAAAACACATTTATTAAAAACCTTCATTTTCAAACACATAGGCATATTTCCTTTTAGTATCAAGTTATTTCTACCAAAAGCACTCCATCATTTTCAAATACATAGGCATATTTCCTTTTAGTATCAAGTTATTTCTACCAAAAGCACTCCAACCAAGTTTAATTCTATGAATAATTTCATCCATTATGTTTCCATCTCTATTAATAATCTGACCACGGTATTTGTAACTGTTAACTTCTTCTAACTCATTGTAATCAATTTTTATTTTCATATTTTGAGAAAATCCATTAAACATTACTTTAGTCTTTTTAACATTTATCTTTAGTTCTACTTTCATCTGATAACTCCTGCAACATTTCCTGAACTCGAAAACATTATTTGCAAAACCAACTGCATCCTCTGCAAAATCTAAATGACTTAAATAATCTCCATTTACTTCCACTCCTTTAGCTTCCCATTTTAATCCACAAAATACTTCTTGCAGCACTGCTGTAAAAAGTTTTGGAGCTATGGAATCACCCTGTCTTACACCCTTCTCGATGTTGACTCTCCTAGTATCATAATGTAATCTAATTGTTGCTGTTGCATTTTTATAAATATTCTTTAAAATATGACAATATCCTGGATCTATACCTTGATGGTCCAATGTTTTAATAACTGAAGAAATGTTTATAGAATCAAATGCCTTTTCATAATCTACAAATCCAAAGCATAATGTCAACTCATATTCATTTGTCCTTTCTATAACTTCTCTCAATACCTGAATATGATCTACTGTACTAAAACCACTTTTAAATCCAGCTTGTTCTCTTGGTTGGTGGAAATCCAATGTTCTCTGTAGACGAGTTGTAATTATCTTAATAAAAATTTTGTATAAAACTGATAAAAGGCTGATAGGTCTGTAATTTTTAATACCTTCTTTATCATCTTTTTTAAATATTAATATTAATACTGCATTCTTCCAATCATCTGGTACATCTTTATCATTTAGAGATTTGGTATATAACTTGCTAAAAAAAATTATATTTCTTCACCTGCTTCTTTTAATATATCAATTATAATTCCATCATTACCTGGAGCCTTTCCTTTCTTCATACATTTAATTGCATGTCTCACTTCTTCATTTAAAATTCCAGGCATTTTTAAATATTAATATTAATACTGCATTCTTCCAATCATCTGGTACATCTTTATCATTTAGAGATTTGGTATATAACTTGCTAAAAAAAATTATATTTCTTCACCTGCTTCTTTTAATATATCAATTATAATTCCATCATTACCTGGAGCCTTTCCTTTCTTCATACATTTAATTGCATGTCTCACTTCTTCATTTAAAATTCCAGGCAATTTGGAAGTTATAATAGATATAGGATGTACTTGTTCTTTATTACTATATAATTCTTGATAAAAGTCTTCTACACATTTCATGATGTCACCTGTCTTTTTAGTAATAATTCCATGTTTTTTTCTTATTGCAGATATAAATTTTCTACCAATACCAAAATGTTCTTTTACACTTTTGAGACATTTATTCTATTCTACAGCTTTCCTTGCTAGTTCACAGTTATACTTTCTTATATCATATTCAACTCTTTTCTGCACCATTTTACAAAATTCAAGATATTCAATTCTTTTTAATGCATCACTTTTGTACATCTTCATATTCCTTCTTATCTTCATAAATTCTCTAGTCTAAGTAGAAATTTTTTTGGTTAATTGCTGCTTTTTTCTACCAGCTATCTTTGTTGCAGTTTTTAAAAGTGTATCAATTATTTTCATATTAATTTCATTCAAATCTGAATCATGTTTAAAATCTATTAATACTTGAAATTGATTTGTAAGTTCTCAATTTAAATTCGTTAGAATGTTTCTGAAGATTAGGAATATCAACTGTAAATATTGTTTTTCTTAATAATTTTTGTCTCTAGTTTTGCATTAACACGTATTTTACATCTTACTAATCGATGATCACTTCCTGTGTTAAATTTATTAAGAACATTACAATTTTGAAATATATATTTTCTGTTAGGCAAAATATAATCCAATTCTGCTGTACCTTCATTTGGATGCTTCCATGTCCATTTCCTTTTAACATTTTTCTCAAAAAAAGAATTCATAATATAAAATTTTTCTTTTTCTGCAAACTCCACAAGTCTATGTCCTCTCTCATTTCTATTACCATAACCAAAATTACCTACAGCACTTTCATTTTTCATTTGTTTCCCAATTCTAGCATTAAAGTCTCCCATAACAATTTTGAAATGTTGTTTACTCTAATCAAAAGCCTTTTGTACATCCATATAAAAATCTTCTACTACTTCATCACTATGAGAACTTGTTGGGGCATAAACCTGAATTATTTGCATTTGCTATCTGCTATTAAGTTGTATAACTAATTTTGCCACTCTGTCCGATACACCATCAATTTCCACAATGTTGTTATTCTACTTTTTATTTATAATGAATCCTACCCCATTTGTATTTCCAATATTTGTACCTTTATAGTAGAGTATATGTCTACTTTTTAAATCAATTGTCTCTTCATCTTTTCTTCTAACTTCACAAAGTCCAATAAGATCCCATTTAATATAAGACAGGTCTTCTCATTCTTGCAATTTTCCTTCACTTGAAAGTGATCTGCAGTTGTAAGTACCTAAATAAAAAGTCATCATCAAATGATAAAACAACAATAACCAAAATAAATCAACAAAAACCAAAATAAAACATTAGTAAAGTAGAAAAAAACTTTCATACAGAGATCCAATATAATCTCAAAAAATGACTATATAACATAACAATATACAAAACAAATCATACATATATTATACAACTTCATATATGTTCTCTTATATAATTTTCTATTCATTTCCAATTGACAAGTTGTTCACTAAATTTATTGTAATTTATGTGAGTAACAGCATATCGGACTTCATTATTTCCATTTTTGATGATACTAGTTGATATAATAATTATAAATAAATATATGAAATTAAAAGTGTGTGCATAACATTAGCATATGAATCCTGTGGAAAAAATGACCAGCTAATCAAATGATTAGATATACTGCAAACACATATATTAGGATTAGTAGAAACTAAAATCTACAGTGGATCACATCCCTCTAACTACCTAAATGGAGTGAGTTTATCAGCATTCTCTAGATTGGCATCTGCACCCTCAGCAGGGACAGGAGTAATAATTATGAGATCAAGCCCATTTGAGTATGCAATAATGCTCACAATCCAATACAAAGGCCATTTGTATATATGCCCCTTAACCAGAATACAATTTCCAGAATTATTCATAACATAAATTTATTATTTGAAACCTCCTCTCAGTTACTCATACTACTGGGAGATTTTAACACATCCTATTTTATATTATGGATAAGTGGTTGCACCTCATCAATTATCCATTTATGAGTGGTGAAGGATTTCTGCCAAATAAGTCTGTTTCATTTAATAATGGCAGACCCTCATCATTTATAGATCTAATACTTTATTCACCATTACTTCACCACCCACTAAAAATTCAGTTAATCCCCTCGCATCTCATATGGTCATTCTCAATTTATATTACACACATCATGCAACACTACATAAAAGAACAATAAGAATCCTTTTATGTACAAGAACAACAGAATTTTTATTCTCAAAAATTTATATTTTACTAGGTAAACTAAACAGCATAGAAATAGACCCTATGCAAAAATGGATATCACACACACAAATGATATTGCATACTATACACTATATTAAGAGAAGCACTACACCACTAACAAAATTCTTAGCCCTTGTTGATGAATTACATAAAAAAATAATATATAGTATACCAACTATAGACAATAATTCAATTCTAATTAAATTTTAAAAAAAAAAACTTATCAAATCCACACATGACATGTTAAAAGAATACACTATATCAAAAAAAAAAAAGCTTTTCATCATACATTTGCATATCTGGTCTAAACAATATATTCAGTGGGAACTAGGTCAACCATCTGCTACAAAAGGCCAATCAGCATTAGTGACTGACAATGTGTTTGTCACAGGTGATAATATGCTGTTAACAGTCTACACACCTTTTAAGAAAATACTTCAGAATGAGCCAGCATTCAAGCCATCCTTTAACTACTCTGGAATACCAGATGATTCAGAAGTATTCAAACCTCAAGATTTTACACAAATATTGGAGAAGATGGCAGATTCATCCCATCCAGGATTACCAGGTATACTTAAATTAGATTTAACATACTTAACTCAGTTCACTTCTACTTATCTTCCTGACATGTCTAATTTTCTGTTAAAAGAGATATATCTGGAATTTGCTCTGCACAACGCAAAACACAAAGTCAATATCAAGGGAGCCAGTTGGTAACTAATCACTTGAAACAGTAATAAAAAAGAAAATTAAACCACACCTTCTATCTTTATTATCACAGGCAATTTTCTAAAGATGATTCATCAACAGGACAAGCAGCTTTTGTATTCAAAAATGTCATTGATACTGTGTAAAATGCAAAAAAAATATAGCCCGAAGGCAGTACAATTGGATATAAAGACTACTTTTGATTCGGTACCAATTATCATACTCATAAAAACAATGGAAAGAATAACAGTTCACAAACTTACTAATAAATAAAGAAATATATATAACTCTAAATGGGAAAATGTCTCTCCCTTTTAATTCACATCAATCAATCCCACAAGAATCTCAGCTTAGTGCATAGCTGTTTGCCATATACATTAATCCATTACATAATAACATTGAAAAACAGCACTCAGGCATCTGTATATCCACATTTGATGGTAATGTAGCCTTCACAGTCTACATGTATGATATAAGTTTTTCTAACAATTAAAAAATCAAATACAAACCTTAACTAATATTTTACAGGAACAAACTTGCATCTATAAACTAAAATTTAATCATGATAAAACATTCCTGACATATATACTGGACAAACACACTCAGATGTATTCCAGGAAAACCAATAACTTTTTTAGGATTTCCCTTTGGTTACATAGCTATGTGAAGGCAAATACAAGACAAATTAATTCAAACTACAGAACACACCATATCTTCCCTCTCAAAAACATAGCTTTCTGTATATCCAACAGTATCAATTATAAACATTCTAATTATTATAAAAAATATTTGCTATATTCTGATTATAATCTTCACAAAGTCTTTTATAGTAAAGATTTATTCACTGCATAAAAAATTTAATGTGAAGAAAAATAGTGGCCATATCACCAGGCAAAACAATATCATAGCAACCTAAATGGACTAGGACTGTACTCCATTCATGTATTCAGAATACAAAAAACTATTAATCTTATATCATATATGACAAAAATATTTCCACATATTAGAATTCACTCTTAAAATAACACCTACACAAACCTCCTCCATACACAAAATACTTGAACACAATCTTAAAAACAATTAAGCATAACTTTTCCACAAGACAAATGATACTACTGGAAATCTTATGCACTTCTATACACTAACACAAATTATAACTTAGACTCGTGGAATGCTTGGAATTAATAATAAGCAGCTAATATGTAGATTATATTGGATGCTTGAGCCCAAATTTTTTGATTTGCTACTCAAAATAAACATGATCATTACCAACTTTATACTTCATAAGAACTAAGAGAAGCATAAAAAGAGTCATATATCACATGACTCAATTTTTTAAACTTGTAAATAAAAACAAAGAGCTTTGTTAATTGCTCTAACAAGTTTTATTGATAAAATGCTAGCAAGAGAAAGCATTTAAAATATCCCTATCAGAAACCACACTCAAATCCCAGACTAATGGTTTTGTGCTTTGGCACTCACCTTACTGAGGAGTGCCAAAGCATGAAACCATTGGTCTGGAGTTTGGATGTGGTTTCTGATACGGATATTTTAAATGCTTTCTCTTGCTAGCATTTTATCAACAAAACTTGTTAGAGCAATTAGCAATGCTCTTTATAAAAGAATCATATTTAACATTGACCATATATGTGAGTTGTGCCACAGAGTAGAGAATCAAAAATATGTCTTGTTTGAATGTACTAGCCTGCAATACCCTCAATCTTATATTACAAAAATTATCAGAAAAAGAATGCCACTATAAATTCAATTATAGTCTTTCCCAAAGATCTGCTTTGCAGAAATAAGAAATACAACATTTTTACTATATATGTTATGATGCATTTATCTTTACAATAGTAATACAATAAGAGAGATATTAATACTTTTAAAAATAAAGTAGAGACAATAAAACAAAGAGATAAGAAAATAGTCCCATAAAGGACATTTTTACAGTCACTTGGCCACTCATACATCAGTGCTCTAACCTTTAGTGATATGTATTTACTGTTTCTATTTTATTGTAAATATTCCTAATTATAGTATAATTTACTTAATATTGTTGAAAAGTCCTTACTGTAGCATTCTTTCATTAGCTTTGTACTTTTTCTCATATAAACACTGATCAAAATAAAGTAAAACCAAGAGATTATATTTAGGTGAATTTCCTCATATATATATATATGAGACTGCCTTATAACCTTTATTCAATTTTTTTCTGAGATATATAATCACATAAATTGTATATATTAACTACTTTGTAAGTTATAATGGTGATTAATGTTATATATCCTATATCCTGTTATGACAAATAATTATTCTATGGTAAAATACCATACATATATGTAATTTATTTATTTTTCCAGCTATAATCAATAAATTTTGCTCTAAAACTTAATTTGCAAGCATATATTAATAATTTTTATACAATGATATCTAAATTATTCTTCACATATAAAGTGTGATAAACAGAGTAGCTAAAATTCAAAAAACATTAATCACAAAAAACTATTTGCCTAGTGCTTTCGGTGCCATGTACCAGAATTATGGTGACATATTGAAACTGAATGGTTAATATTCCTGTGCATGCTCAGTGGAACACTAGTGTTATGCTGATTGATAACGTTTTAAAACGTTATCAATCAGCATAAACGTTATCAATCAGCATAACCATTCAGTTCCAATATGTCACCATGATTTTGGTATATGGTACAGAAAGCGCTTGGCAAATAGTTTTTTGTGATTATTATTTTTTGAATTTTAGTTACTCTGTTTATCACACTTTATACATGAAGAATAATTTTCATTATCTGACAAAATTTTTGTAATATTTATTTACAATGATATATACAAAATAAAATGGAAATAAATCACAATAAATGCAAAAATATAACTTTTACTTGTAAATCCACCTTCTCATCAACTGGATTATTTAATGTTCACATAAATTATATTATGAATAAATCTCTAAAAACAATGAATACCATATTATGTTACAAAAATTATTTTCCAATAATACACAAATGGGTTTGTTCAAATCCATAGTAATGTCAATATTAGAATATGATCAAGTTATATAGAATGCATACATTAAAGTAAATATTCATAACTACAAATGATTTATTAAATATGGTCACTTAAACTATTTGTATCACGATTAATAAAAAAAGAAGAGATATGATAGATGGTAGATTTTTCACTAAAATTTCACAGAAAAAAACTAGTTATACCGAAACTTATTTCTCAACAATGGATAAAGAAACATTTACTGGAAATAAATTTAAACCTGTAATTCTACAATATTCCTTTTTTCCTAGAATTGTAAGTACTAAGACAATGTAATATTTATTTATTAACAAGTGCATAAACATACTTTTCTGTAAATGGCAGTTGCTAAAGAAAAGATAATAAAGCTGGATTTAATTATTATTATTTTATTACATTTGTTATGTAGATTTGTGTAAGATCTTTGGGAAAACTTTTAATTAATCTAGTATTTATAATGTTTCTAACCTTATTCTTTGTTTCAGCCTCACTCTCATTTTCATTGTTATATCTAATGTAAAAAAATGATAATTCCACTGCTTTCCCGTAAAATAATTTATTTCACAATCCTATATTTGTGTAATTCTTTTAATTTTCTTTAGTTAATTACTGTGACAATATTCCATATCTATTCTTACTTTCAACATAAAAGTATATATAATAAAACTAAGAGGAATATAAAAAAATTTAAATTAAGCAGTAGAGGAAATTAATCAAAAGCATCTTTTATCTTAATATTTTAATAATGTTTTAAAAGCATCTTTTATTCAATATCAAAAGAATAGTAAAAAGAAAATTGAATTTAAAAAAAAATCTATTGTTTTGTCATAATCCATGAAATTCACATAGTAAATTCTTAGACCTCAAGCGCTCGTTGTAAAACTTATCTGACAGCCAATCAGATGACATGATGGCAAACGAAATCCAAACCTTATCTGATTGGCTGTCAGATAGGTTTTATAACGAGCGCTTGAGGTCTAGCAGTATCTCAATTTTTCAACTATCTGCGCTTCGCAAATTAAAAATATTATTTATAGTAAATTCTTATTTTTTTTAATTAATTAATTAAAGTGATACGAATATATTTTTCCTTTCTACTTTAGTGTTACATTTAAAACAAAAATATTAGAGTATTACTACTTGCATGAGAGTAAGGTAATGAAAATTACAATACAGAAATATTCATTAAAAAGGTTAACAATTCAACTGTTCTATTCATGATAGGAATTTAGTATGTGGACTAGCAAAATATTTTTGCTTTCTGCAATGACACTATTATCTCCTTCCCACCAGGTACTAGATAAGCTTCCTTATTGATGCACTCATTGAGTGTTACATAGTAACATTCACATAGGTAGACAGTCCTATCTAGCTTTAAAATAATCATATCTGAAATGACTTAAGACTCATCAGAGTTGATACACTTTTTCTAACCAGCTCTTGGATTGTTTCTTTCCCTTTTGATCTTAATGCAAAAGGAACCTTACTTGGTCTACAATTTAGCTCTGCTAATCCTGATTGAAATAATTGTGAATGTCTAACCCAGACCTAAACTCTATCTGTACTTTTTTAACTATGTCAACCCAAATTCATGCTTGGTTCCTATTTCAAAATCTCAAGTTTTCCATCAGTTTCAACATCATGGGTTTAAAATATGGGTTCAACTTATTTTTTAATCTAAATATGGTACTTTTTCAGGAAGTTTTGATTCTCAGAGTTGATTCGCCACATGCAATATCTTCTTGCCTACCATCCACATAAGCATTGCTACTTTTAACTTGCCACCATCTATACTATTCATCAGCATAT
Source organism: Epiperipatus broadwayi (assembly GCA_028023455.1). Lineage (NCBI taxonomy): Eukaryota > Metazoa > Onychophora > Udeonychophora > Euonychophora > Peripatidae > Epiperipatus > Epiperipatus broadwayi. The sequence continues at coordinate 5,022,742 of JAQFVV010000030.1, read as the reverse complement.
ATCTCTCTGTGTTCCACATGAAGGCACCAATTCACTGCATTGTTGACATCAAATTCACTTATAACATTTTTTATACTCAAAGCTGGTGTACTTCTTTATGAAATATCACTTGCACCGGTCTATTATTGTTTTCACGTTCTTCTATCAACTGCGCCAATCTGCTGTATTGTCTGGAGATATTTACATTATCAGTAAATCACACCAATAATGAAACAAAGAAACATTAACACAAATAAAACTTAACAAGAGTTTTTTAACTCATAACAAAATAATCTCTGAGAAGATATCTATTTGTAGAATTATCTTTCATTGGTATGCATATAACAGCTGTATACATACACCCTTTATAACAGTCCATTTCTGTGTTATCTTAACAGAACAAACTGCACATGTACACACACTTTATATAAAAGTCCATTTCTATATAATTTAAATAACTTAGCATGCATTTAATAAAGTTAACACAGGCTTACAATATGTAAATTTCCTAGAGTGTATTTTAGTGAGGGATAATTTATTTACGTGAAGTGTGGTGGTCATTTTAATAAGTAAAATATCTTTATTTATAATCAACTAAATGTACATGTATACCCATATCCACATGTACTGCATTAAATTATCACAAACAGTTCATTTTTTTCCAAATCATTTGTTTATTAGTGCTTATGGTTATTTTTAAAGGTTTTACAGTTACACATCTTAAAGAATTTATTTATTACGATAGCAGTTATTCTCTCTAAATTCTCCATAAATTCAAGAATCTCGTATAAAAAGGCAACTGCAATATAATAGATATTTTATAAATTGTTTATTAATAAGTCTAGAACAATTGCTGTACTTTATATATATATATATGTCAAAGCATTGACCGGAAAGCGAACCTGGGTCAGCTGCTTAGAAGGGAGCTATGCTAGCCGCTAGGCCACCAACGCTGTACTTTTTTAATGGTAATTTTAAGCATTTTTACTTCTTATGATAGTCATATTTTAATCATGTTCAGATCAACATCCCACTTTAATACATTTTGTTACTACTGTTTAGACAGTATTATTTTTTTTAACATTGTATTTCAGTCACATTAAGCAAATAACCTCCCCATTACACTTAATTTTAGCAATATTTAAATTTTATTATACAAAATCAACATCTCAATTGTTCAATAATCTTCTTTCAAGATCTATATAAAAAAATTACATCATGTATTTGTTGCATATATATATTATATGAATACCAACAAAATAAACAAATAGAAATTTAATAACAAAAATTAATAACAGCAAAAATTACAATAAGGGATTATCAATGCTGCCTAACATGAATTTAGGACTGACCCTCACAGCAAAATATCATCAACGGGTATATTGATTTTTATAGATACATTAAACAACCTCCATATTTCCCCATTCTTTTTAAATTTATATAAGTAAAGATACAATAAAAGACAAATGGCCCCCAAGATGCATTTCATGCTAAACCAGCACTCATTAATTGGCCCAGGTCACTATCTCTCACTATAGACCACGAATGAATTAATCTCCGACTCCAACAGTCTATTGCTCAAATCTGGCCATACAATTTTAACAAATGAATATACTTGCAGTTTGTTCTGTGTTTTCTCCTACAGATCCTGTTAGGTGCATAAAAATAAAATGAGATCTGTGCAATCTGCTTTAATCCCTAGCCAGCTGTTGGTACCTTCAGAGGCATGGTTTCCAGGATTGCTTCCCTTGGTGCACAAACTGCCTGTTGCTTCCCGGACAGCTTTTAACTGGCTTCTTTTAGCCCTGTTTTAACTCCAGCCAGCTCCCAAAAATCAGTACTAATAGTTCATAGTTAAACAAGTTTGTAATGAATATGCAAGTAATTCAGCAAAAGCAAAAAACTCTGTCGTACTTTCTGTACACGCTATTTATATCTCTCACTGACTTCCAGTTTTAATTCTTGATCACTCTTATTTTCTTAAACAAGGCAAAACACTCCATACAGTAGTGCCACCCTGTGCCAATCAGAATAAACAATGGATGTCAGAAGGCTTGTGCATAAAATCCCTATCTATTGCCTATTCTTGTGATCTTCGTCAGTGAAGAGCCTTGGATCTGAGAGCACTGCACCTAGATCTTAGGATCTAATGCAACCCTCCAGCAGCCACCTTTTATCTCTACTTAACTACAAAAATAGTCTGGACCAACTGATTGGTGATTATTTATCTTTTCAGCATATATGTGTTTAGGTGTATCAGTGTTATTAGATAGAGTGGAGAGAGGTGGGTGGTGTGAAAGTCTGTGCTTATATACCCTATATTAAAACTATGAGAATGAAATTGAAGACACAATAATATTTTCAATCTAAGCTCAACAGAGTGGCATTACTGTATGGAGAGTTTTGCCTTGTTTAATAACAATTATGTGCTAGTCTAAAAGATAGTGATCATGTGATGTTTAGTGGTTATCTTATTTTCTCAGATACCAATCAATATGATTTCCCCTCTGGTATTTTTAATTAGTCTTTTTTGTTGACTTCAATCGTTTTAAGCAAACATTTCCTATTAGTAAATCTCTCTTACCATTTATCAAGCAGGATTTCTTATCATTTGTTTTATGCAACTAATTTCTATTGTTTACTTTAAGCAAATATTTCTTATCATTTATTAAAAATTCATGCAACTTTCTTTCAATAGTAAGCTTCTATAATTATTGGGTTTACATTTAAATATTAGTACAGAACATATCAGTATTATTAAAATATTACATACGTTACATTTTTATTTATTAGGTTTTAAAACCTAATAATTAAAAATATTATATATATTTAAATATAAATAAAAAAATTTAAATTGAATATTTTGATATTAAAATATATAATTTTTTATGAAGGTCTTTGAAGAAGTGTGTTGAACAGTTTAATAATAAAAGAGAATTGTAAACGTAATTTTTTAAAAAGTTAAAATAATATTCTAATAATTCATATAGGCTTTTGAAGATTATTGAATAATCGAAAAATCAATTTTACATAATAAAACTTAAATATTACCAAAATTAAATGTAATGAAGAAGTGGTTTGCTTGCTAAGTCAAGCGTTGGTGGTCTACTGGTTAGCTTCCCGGTCAATGCAATGGCTCAGTTGGTGGAGCGTTTGTCTTGAATTTGATATTCAGGAGTCTGGAGGTGTGAGTTCAACTTCTAAGCGAATGTTGTCACTGTGCGTGTGGGCCGGTAACATCTAAGGAACAGTGGAGAGTAATACTACTCGGAACGTTGTGTAATTACTAACCTGTGTTGTATATTTGTGTTATTACTGACAAGTTGTTTGTATTTGAAAAGTTTAAAATTTTCCATACATTCAGCATTCACTCTTAGATGATGGAAATAGTCCAACATATCACATCTTATGACGGCCATAGATTGGACAAAGATAATGTTGTGGAAATAGGATGGAGCAGGATAGAGAAGAATATGGGAAAAACTTAAAAAAAGAGTGAGGAATGGGAAGGAAAAGTAACGTGACTCCGAGAAAGGAGAAGCCACAGATCATCGCATTGCATCGCATTTGACACATATATAAAACTTTTTAAATTAAAAGAATGTTAAAAAAAAGGAAGAAATTTATAATAACGTAATATACATTTTCAAACTTATTTTTATGCACTTAATGTACTTTGAGATTTTTTTAATTATCTAAAAAAGGAAATTTTTTTTTTGTTTCAAATTCAGACATTATATTTTATCTAGCATGATAACATTGTTTATTCAGTACAATTTTATAAAGATAAGAAGGTGCAATCCAATTAAGTAAAAATTAGATTAATAAACATTTTTCAGTTTATTACTATAATTTGATAATAAATAAAACTTTTTTTTTTTAGTAAGAATGTTTATATTGATATTATTAATATCCACATTTTTCAATTTATTTTTGGCACAGTTAATTACTGTAATTTGCATAATGAATGAAACTATTTTTATAGTAAGAATACTCATATTTATAAAATTATTAATATTCACATTTTTAAATTTATTTTTGATGTTTATTATTGACTGTGATCAAAACTTTTATTTACTGGTACAATGAATAAAACTTGAACCCTTTTGCCCCTGCTTAAAAATGTATTTATGACAGAAAACTTTTAACTTATTGTCATCCGTATTCCGTAATGCAATTTTTTTTTTCATAGGGATGTAACATTATATTATACATTTGTGCTTATATATTTTTTGTTTTTAGAAATGGCTAATAATAACGTCATTAGTATGGTTGACGGAGAAAATGATTCTGACAAAGAAATTTACAATATTATGTCAAATCAAAAAGACAATTACTATTATCACGTGAGAGAAAAGCAGACAGGGATTATTCCTGGCGAGGCTTCAGAATCTGACGAAGAACCATTAAAATCTGTGGATAGAGCAAGAACTGATTTTACTCTTAATATAAATCAAGATATGACAATTTCTGATTTTACTGACTCAACCGTTTCACCTAGTGAAAAAATCGGAAGAGAACCTATAAAATATAATTCGCTAGTGCACAAGAAATTGTGGGAAAGAAATTTAAGCTTACATAAAAATCTAGTCAATTTTGTCAGAAATTCTTATCGATCAACTGCCAAGGATTTACATTTTACTACCCAACAACTTGCAAAAAGTCAACTGATTTTGCAGGATGTTAATAACACTATGCCACTATTAACCAATGATCTTTTTCATCTTGAAGACAGGATTGATACTATTCAGCAGTGCAATCTTTTACCTGTTATTAAATCATCATAATTTTTTTTCAAAAATTAAATTAGAAATTTTATTTATTAAATATTTTTCAATTATGTTATCAAAATTTATTGTAATTTTAAACTTTAACAAGAAATATTAATAGATTTATAAACTTAAAAAAAAAAAAAAACTTTTAATCTTCGGTTATGTATCAATTTCATTATAAAGTTGTTAAAGAATAATTTGGTAAGTAAATCATGGTTTAGCTATTCATTTTGGTGTATTTTATAGCTGTATTTGCCGTGCTTACACAACCTATTAAAACAGTAGTAAATTTTCCATCCAGTAGGGCCCCTAGTGTAAACCATAATAATCAAAGGATGCAAGAAATATTGGGCTTAAAATATCTATTTAATACTACTCATCCAATATCCCTGACTAATTTCTAGCTTGTAGTTTTCGTCAGTAAGAAGCCATAGATCAGAGAGTACTGCACCTAGATCTTAAGATTTAATGCAATCCTCTAGCAGTAATCTTTTACCATTTCCATTAACTAAAAACCATGCTGAGAGTTTTTTTAAAAGTTCATAATGAATAAACTTGTATTATTTATTTCTTACCATTGAACTTATGTAAAACATTGCTTTTATGATCTCAGCATACTTTTATGTTATTTTTAAATGGCCACCATTTAAAAATGAATAAAAAATTTAAAAAGTAACAGACATTTTTGAAACATCACTATTGCAAATAATTGCTTGTTTTTCAAAGTATAAATTGATGACCATTGCTATGAAGAATCCATTTGTAGAGTTTTTATATAAGAATACTTATGCATTTATAGATCCATTCATTTTTTCACTTAATATATGCATCTTAAGTTCTCTAATCTATGAAAATAAAAAGATTGTAAATAAAAATTGATTTATAGAAAAAAAAAACAACTTAAAAACTGAAAATTAAAAGTTGTTTAACGTATATATATCGCACAGATGGGAAACTTTAAAAACTATATTAAAAATAAAAGTATTTGAAAGTATTTTTTTTGTAAAAAAAGTAAAGATGTTAAGATTTGATATTTTTGAAAATAGAAATAGTGTTGATTTCTATAATCTTAGCAAATGGAAATGATTGTTTTATTAATTAAATGATTGTTGTAAAGCACACTAGCCCCTGGGGCACTTGAATAATTATATGGTAAGGGAATGAATAGAAATTAAATGACCAATGCAAGCACGAAATGACAGAACGGACTGTAAATGAAACACGAGAGGATTAGTGATGTCTTGCTCATTGAATCCAAAGATTTGATGATAAGAGGCTAATAAAAATATAAAAGCCAAATGATTATTATAATTGGGATCTTAGAGCTGACTATGGCTATATTGCAGATTTTCATGATGTAGGAGTCTGCAATAAATTTAATTTTCCGGATAACCAGCTGAGGCCTCTGGGTGATAGTTCCTGACCAAATGCATGGCAAGTAGCGGTTTCATTTCAAAGAAGGACAAACAATCTACAAAAGTGATCACGAAGATGGACCTCTCAATCTGCTCAGTCCGTAAAGTATGAACTCTTGTGTTTATCTAATAGGAACTTTTTCTGAATTAGTAATTAATAGCTAAAAATAAGAACTATTATCTGCCCTAAAGAATTCAGAATCAATTATTAGTAAAAAAATTTATGCATCTGTTTAAGCAATCATTTCCATTTCCTTTTATTTTCGTGTGTTAATTAAAATGTATCAAATTAAAGTTGGGTGTAGATAGCTGCATGGATAAAAATTAATAACTATGTTTAAATTCGTTTATGTTTATTTTAAGGGGTTAATTTCAGGTTATTTGTTTCATAGTTAGGACGATGCTTGTGGAGGGATATATGGGTGTTTATATCAATGTAATGTGAAGCGTGTTTAGCATACAGGGCAATGTGCCCAACTGAATGCATGACCCCAAAGAGGCAGTCATATCGTTGCAATGGTCGTGGATGTATTTCTTGCGCCATTGACCCCTTCTAGCTCTATGGACAGGGATTTAAAAGTCAGCAGAAAAGACTGCTCTCCCCCATACATAGCTCTTTTTAATTTATATACATGATTCCTTCGCCAGACAGATGCACATTTCTGTACTGGATGAGGATCATGTCCTTCAAATAATATCACAGTCAGATGCACATTCCTGTTGGCGTAGTTTTATGCGAGCATCTTCATATTGCATTGGTTGCGACTATATATCTGGAAGCAGGCATTGGTTTGGCTATGAACTTTTAGTCTGAGATTGAATGAGTGTTTTGATAAGTTTTTTTTAAATAAGAAATCTGTGTATATCTATATTCAACATGCTAAAGTAAAATATTATTAAAATGTCCATCTGTGCGGTCTATTTAAAATAGTAATTTAAATTTAAAAATTAATGTTAAAATCTAAATATAAATTTTATTCCTCAATTTTAAATGTGCGTTAATAAAATCTGTTGAGTTATTAGTACTGGTAGTGATCTATTTATTTTTTTAATAAATATAATTTAAAACTTCTGCTACTCCATGAGCTAGTGGCAAGGGCAAACGGTCAATAAAATAAAAGTTGGATTTTTAACAGTGCATATCTGCCTAATCTATAAATTTTCTAGGTTCAAATGTCCTAGTGGCGCCCTGTAGTGCAGATACGGTAAGACTCCATTGCTCACCCACACCGTGACTGTTATACAAAACTGGAAATTCAAAGTGCAAATAATTTCATAACCATTTCAGCTAGAATGAAGATTGTATTTTAACTTTCATGAATAATTTTTTATATTTAACTGGGAAATGACTGAGAGATTAAAAAAAAAAACGAATCAAATTTCTATTATGAGTTGAGATAATGAAAATGTATTTTAATCAGGGTTTTAATTTTTTTTTAAATGCTAAATTTAATTTGGCATCTGGAAAGAATTTATTTAAGTATTTCTTGGTAAACACTATATTACTAATAATAAATACAGGCTTATTATATACCTGTATCAATATATGTAATATATAGGGTATATGAGCACAGACTTTCACATGACCCACCACTCTCCACTCTATCTCATAACACTGATTATTTATCTTTTCGACATATGTGTTCAAGTTTATCAGTGTTATGAGATAGATTGGGGAGTGATGGGTCATGTGAAAGTCTGTGCTCATATACCCTATATATTTTATTACTAATAGTATTTTAAAATAACTAACTTTTTTAATGAGTAATATTTCTGTATTGTAATTTTCATTACACTATTCTCATGCAAGTAGTAATACTCTAATCTTTTTTTATATATATGTCAAAGTGTCACACTGGACAAGCCACTAGGTGATGCTGCAGAACCTCAAAGAAGCCTGTAAGTGATAAATTTCTATCCAAAAATGGCTGAAATCAATGGAAAATTAAAATGCAAGTCACCTAGTGGCTTGTCCAGTAAAACGAAAAAGTACCAAAGAAAAAATATATTCATATCACTTTACATTAGAACTTTAATTAGTTAATTAAAAAAATAAGAATTTACTATGTAAATTTCATGGATTATCACAGAACAATAGATTATTTTTTAATTCAATTTTCTTTTTATTATTCTTTTTGATATTGAATAAAAGATGCTTCTGATTAATTTCCTCTACTGCTTAATTTACATTTTTTGATATAAATATGTGTGTCTTTTATGTTGAGAGTAAGAATAAGTATGGAATATTGTCACAGTAATTAACTAAAGAAAATTAAAAGAATTACACAAATATAGGATTGTGAAATAAATTATTTTACGGGAAAGCAGTGGAATTATCATTTTTTTTACATTAGATATAACAATGAAAACGAGAGTAAGGCTGAAACAAAGAATAAGGTTAGAAACATAAATAATTGATTAATTAAAAGTTTTCCCAAAGATCTTACACAAATCTGCATAACAACAAATGTAATAAAATAATAATAATTCAATCCAGCTTTATTATCTTTCCTTTAGCAACTGCCATTTACAGAAAAGTATGTTTATACATTATTTATATTCTGTTATCTAATATAACAAATTTGTATAATCTTGTTAATAAATAAATATTACATGTCTTGCATTGGTGGTCGAGAGGTCAGTGCGACTGCCTTGCACTTGCCCGGGTTGCGGGTTCGCATCCCGGCCGATGCTATGACACTTAAAAAAAAAATAAAAAAATATTACATTGTCTTACTATTTACAATTCTAGGAAAAAAGGAATATTGTAGAATTACAGATTTAAATTTATTTCCAGTAATTTTTTTTTTCTCTCAAATTATAACTCTTGGTTTATCCATTGTTAAGAAATAATTTTCGGTATAACCAGTTTTGGTATTTCTGTGTAATTATAGTGAAAATTCTACTGTCTATCATATCTCTTTCTTTTTTAGATTAATACCTTGATACAAATTGTTTAAGTGACCACATTTAACAAATCATTTGCAATTATGAATATTTACTTTAATGTATGCGTTCCATATAACTTAATCATATTCTAATATTGAAGCAGTCGGATCTGAGTTCGATCCTAGCTTCATGTTATTTACCCTAATACTAACCTTAAATTTCCAATGCAATGGGGCTTTATACGCTCAGTCCACGCTAATTTCCATAATGAATAACTTATTTCAAATGCGTAGCAAAATTAATTAGTTTAGTTTAAAATTGATCAATTCTCTAAATAAATTCATGACAAAATATTCATGAATTTATATATATTAAATTGCGTGGATTGTGCGTATATATATTTGTAAATATTAAATATATATAATTGTTCGAAAGTTTCATTGCGTCGGGAATACTTGTTTTTTTCACCTTTAAATAATTTGTAAAGTTTTGCGATTAAAAGCTACATTCCTTCCATAGGCTTTCAAATTCTCAAAAACAACAGTAAAGTTTTATTAATTAAAAAAGATAAGAATTCAATTTCTAATTAAAATCATTTCAGATTTTAAGAATTCATTTTCTAATTAGGAAAGGAATTCAAAAATTAGTTTGAAAGCCTTATCGAAGGAATGTATCTGAAAACAACTAATTATAAAAAAAACACATTGATAATAAAATGAGCGCTAGCCGGAGGCATCAGTGAACAATATATATAGCCCTGAAAAGTCAGGAAGAAAAAAAAAGCTAGCTTTTGTTGTCGAGTAGTGCAGTGAACTCTGTGCGTATAAATTGTATTTCATCATGATAGAGGGCTAAAACATCAGGAATCTGGCTACGGTTCCTAAAGTCCCTAGAAATCTTCAATGGAGCTGCTGAATCTTTTCCGGACCGATCATTCTGCTAAAATTATGGAGGCTACTAAAATGCTGTTCCAATAATCAATCAATGGTGCCTACGTTTTCAACAACTTGGAGGAGTAACTTAAGGACAAGCACGGAAGGGTAATATATTTCTATAATGAACGTTAAACTTTCTGGCCAGTTCGAACTTTATTTTACTCTCCTCCTATTTAAGAGCTCTTTATTCTTTAATGTAACAATTTTTATAAAACCTTTTATTCATGCTACTGTAAATCTATCTCGTAATTCTTTAAATCTCTAGTCTTTAAACTTTTTCTTTTCTTACTTGGTGGTTCATTTAATATATATATTTGTGTGCTTTATTACTGTCGTATTTAAAATTATATGCCAATAATTTTTCGACTCGATGAGCTCCTTGGTTCCATTTGCCTCACGCAAATAATATAATATAAATTTTAAATAGTTATTCTCGCCCATTAGAACTAAATTTATAAGTTCTATTAATCATCGAGTCGAAAGAAAATATTATACGTTTACTATTTTTATAATTAGCTAATAATAAATTATTAGCTCCGTTTTTCACCTATGTCCCCAGCTCCTAAGTTACAAGTGTTTATATACTCACGTAATGTTAAAATGTTATTTCTTGCTTCACTAATATTGATTTATTTATCCATATATATATATATATTTAAAATGTTTTTGCAAAAGGGTCGATAAAGGGTTAAATATATTTTAATTCAACTTTTGTTATTTTGTATTAAGATTCAGGAAGATCAAGTTATTAGGGCATAATTAATATAGTTTATAAATGTTTTAAAATAGTTCGATAAAAGCTCGTTTGACTTTAATTAATTGGTCAAGTCATCACGTAGAGCATTCTACATGGGTTTTATTTTTCAACGATGACTATCAAGTCATCATCATCAAACGTTGCTGACGTAGGGCCATCTTCCGCTCCGTTAGGCTGGTCGGTGATCATATTCTCTTATTTAAATTTCTCGAGGAAGAAAGTACTTCCTTTCCGATTCATTAGTCAAAGGGCGTAAGACTTGCCAAATGCAAGCCGCCATAGGACTTCGATCATCGACTAGCGATCATCTTTAAATTTTACTCTCTGCCTCGTAATTCGTCAAGCACCGTTGCATCTTTGTTCCGGTAAAACCCTCTCCATGCTCGTAATTCGTGATGAAGTGATTTAAATTAAAGTCGAACCAATTCTCAAATATATTTAGTTTAAATCAGTTTTCAAATCAAGATTAAAGTTATGCCTTAAAATACGTTTTGCTCTTCATGAATAGATTTCCGAATGTGAAAATAAATCTCACATTCCACCGTAATAAAATTAGAACAATCATTTCCGTTCTTAATGAATACCTTTATCTGCCTTTATATTTCTCGTTGGGGGCATAGACATAGAATCCCATATTGTGTAATACTTGTTGGCATATGATAAGGACCGCCACTCTTATTATATTTATAAATTCTTTTAAAGACTAGAGGTAACTAATGCAATCTATATTTTATTGAACAAAACAAATTATTATTATTATTAAATATTTTCTAACATACTTGGTTTCTTAGTTCATCATTCTTTTTATAATTATTTAAATGTTAATACTCGCTGTCTGTGTTGGCAACCCGAACATACATATGATTCGATTTAAAAAGTATTCAAAGTCACTCAATTATTAGATATTCGTGTCAGTTCAAGGGTCTCTAGTCCTCACCAACCGTTGAGCTAGTTCTTGGCGCATAGCACTGTGCCGTCGATTTCTGCTATCTGAGCTGTTGAGTTGGGTTTGAATTCAGTTTTGGTTCAGCTGAGTTTGAATCCGATTTGACTTGCGGTGGTGGTGGGTTTCGACCGGTACAATATTGACATTACTATGGATTTGAATAAACACATTTTTGTATTATTGGGAAATAAATTTTTGTAACATAATATGGTGTTCATTGTTTTTACAGATTTATTCATAATATAATTTATGTGAACATTAAATAATCCAGTTGGTGAGAAGGTGGATTTACAAGTAAAAGTTATAGTTTTGCATTTATTGTGATATATTTCCATTTTATTTTGTAGATATTGTAAATAAATAATACAAAAACTTTGTCAGATAATGAAAATTATTCTTCATGTATAAAGTGTGATAAACAGAGTAGCTAAAATTCAAAAAATAATAATCACAAAAAACTATTTGCCAAGCGCTTTCTGTACCATATACCAGAATCATGGTGACATATTGGAACTGAATGGTTACGCTGATTGATAACATTTTAAAACGTTATCAATCAGCATAACACTAGTGTTCCACTGAGCATGCAAAGGAATATTAACCATTCAGTTTCAATATGTCACCATAATTCTGGTACTTGGCACCGAAAGCACTAGGCAAATAGTTTTTTGTGATTAATGTTTTTTGAATTTTAGCTACATTGTTTATCACACTTTACATGTGAAGAATAATTTAGATATTGTATAAAAATTATTAATATCTGCTTGCAAATTAAGTTTTAAAGCAAAATATATTGATTATAGCAGGAAAAATAAATAAATTACATAAGTATATGGTATTTTACCATAGAATAATTATTTGACATAACAGGGTATAGGATATATAACATTAATCACCATTATAACTTACAAAGTAGTTAATATATACAATTTATGTGATTATATATCTCAGAAAAAAATTGAATAAAAGGTTATAAGGCAGTCTCATATATTGAAGCACTCAAATCTGTTG